>OY728137.1:1149023980-1149056959 GCA_963277665.1 Viscum album
GAACTAACTCCGATAAAAGAGAACACGGGGGATGGAGAAGAATGGAAACATGGGACGGAGGGGTGAAATGGGGCTTAGGCGCCTATCGGGAGCGGGGGTGGACGCATTTGCAACTGGATCGTCTGATGCAGCCACTTGGTCTACAACTGGTGATTCTACACCTATCTGCAAGTATTGTAATATCCGGATATCCGGTCATAAACTCATAATAAAGCATAAGCTATTGGGCAACCATCAGAAACAACTGGTAACTACGCGAATGGCTACGCTGGATAGTCTTAGGTGCTACCTGGTTCACATCCCTACATATGCAGGTGAATCCGATCGATACCCAATCCTGAGATGATCTACGATCACAAGCTAAAGCTATTACATAGTTCCTGCTCCAGCATCTACTAATATAATAGGGAACTCACCCAGTAGTAACTGGACAATGCATACGTAGAGCTATAGTCAGCCCATATGGTGGCACACCCAAATACAGGAACCAAATACCGTCGAACCGAACAGCAGAGATGTGCCATTGAAATCACCCAAGGAGCAAATGACATTATCCGGGGAAACATTCACAAGACTTGTCGGAACGCTGGAGACGGAACGTGGTCTGATCCTTAGTATCCATCCGGTGCCAAAAATCCATAACCAGATACCTCCGGTATTGAACCATTTCCGGCTTCGCCTCCTCCGGTTATATCGAATACAAGGTATGCATCATATCTTCTTATAGTAGTACAGGTCTTCCCCAATAGCAAGAGAACTATGTCAAGACAGATAATCCGGATAGCAACATATGCATAAGACTCGGCTCACGGATCTACCGCAAACATCTTACCATACTTACTGAGCCTTTAGGCAGCGACTTACCAGAAGATCTACTAGTAGGGACTCTTATCGAGTTATTGTTGTTTGTAGCAGCTACCGCACCATTCCTAGAATGGTTGCTACACCTAGGAACCTATAGTAACAAAAAGCAATCTAAAAGACCAGAGCCCGGCCCAAAGACTAATAGAAGATAGGCAGAATATGGGTAGGTCAGAAGTAGATCCTGAGACGGTTCCCGTTGATGCAATAGCTATTTCAGTATGAGTTTAAACTGCTATTGGACCATCATCAGTAGTATACTTGTTTACGATATCTCGGTGTTTTAGGGTATGCTTCCAGCATTGGATTTGTATTTCTTTGCTGTTCTTGGTGTCGGAAAACCATATTCAACTGGAGCTAAAACTAGCTTTGGCCTAGCTATAGCAGTATGACATGCATTCCACTCGTTATGGCGTAGCGGATCACACATAAGGAGGACCTAGAAAATGCCCAAAATCGAGCCAATACTGAACTAATGGAAGAAACCTCAAGATATGCGGATGGTTGATCATACCTAGCGTAACGCCGGGTATATGTAGGACAATCAGCTGCCATAGGACTTATGGTTTATCTGCTAGTGATGGTCTTGGGCCCCATATTATCATAGTTCGGAAGCGCCGGTAGTTGTCTTACCATACGGCACAGGATGATACCCTGGAACCATAGCATCACGACCATAACAGGCCAACCCACCGAGCACCTCCGGCGTAGACTTCCACTACATCAGGCATCCCAGACCTATGCCAACTCACTATCTTAGAACATCTGTAGCATATCCGGATATTACAGGAATGGTGTTCCATATGCTCCAACTCCTTATATCGTACTCATGTAGCTCCACCGGGAGAGCATCCCTATAGTAGAATAAGAATAAACTGCTATATTTACCGAAAATGGTATGATTGCTTTACCAGTCATCTATGGCGTAACATCTACCATACCGAGTACTTCGGTAGTATTCCACTGGGTAATCTATCTCCGGTCTTGTACTCATATCGTGGGAAAACCCATCGTCGGAGCTGGATTCAGGAACAATTTCTGGCTTTAGTACTTGGTGGGAAACTATAAACAATGCCTTCCAGGTATATAGATAAGAGTTGAACAATATAAACACCACATATCCACAGAGTAACGAATAGCAGTTCTAGCCTTCTGACTTTATCTTGATTCTTATGGTCTTATACTTATTCTTCATGTATTCCCATTGGCCATGGGGACCATGGACTACACAACTCCTTCCGTCCTACGCGGAAAAGAAAGACCCGACCGAACTCTCCTTTGTCTCAATAGTCAGACGACTCCGCATGCTCCTATGCTCTTACTGGAGTTTTTCTTCTCGTGCTGGCCCCAACCACAATGTTCCTACGTGCCGGAGCAGGCGGGATCGGCTTCGTAATAGGACTAGTGCTGGAAAGATCGAGATCAACGAATCAGGTATGAACAACCCTGCGAACACAATAAGAAGGAGCTACCGGGGCGAAATGGAATGAGAGCCCAGACCACCCGGACCAGAAGTATACCAGGTAAACAGTTTCCAACCGGAAGGTATTACAGCTAGAGGTTCATATGAATCCACTGCAGTTGCAGCTCTTCTCATATCAGTTACTAGAGCTTTAGGTTTTCGGATCATATTCCTGAGCCCATTCCCCAGTAGTAGTATTTCCTGTTTCACCAGTTTATTCTGTATTCGCGGATGCTTCTGCTGTTTCTACTTATTCTACTGCATATGATGCTACTGTAGCTATAGCATTAGGAGCTTAGGCCTCTGGCCTTTCGAAATACTATGTAGGAGCTCATACTACCTACCCATCTTATGTATCCACTAGTACTACCGGAATTACCAACATTAGCACCCATCGGAGATAACCGGCCTATGCATCCCGCTACCGTATTATATAAGCATGATTCCCCAGTAGCCAACCTCTTCTAGTTACTTCGTTCCAATACCTGCGGATCTGACTATAGTGATTCCAATACCGTCGTATGAGTACATATGGTCCTATGGTCGCGTAGTCATTTAATGACTACCTATCGAAATATGATATTGCGCACGGTTCCGGACAAAGTCTAGCCAATTGATAGTAGTACTAGCAGTCTTCTGCCTTTTATTCTGCTTCCACAGGAGATATAGTTGTTATTGTTATAGTAGATGCGCCAATTCCTGGACTCGACGGAGCCCTATGCATGCTGTTTTACCAGTTCTACGATTAGCTATTCCACACCCATTTCATTACTCTTCTTCCTCACATCCTTCCATTTTATTATCCAGTACTAGTTTTTCTTCTCTTTGGGGTGATAAGTGGAGATGTTGGAACAATAGCAATGTCTGACCGCCCAGCATCCGTTCTTCCGAATTGAGTACTTGGGTATTTCGAACAGCCTGAACGATCTAACTAATGATACACAGTCGGGTAAGAAGCGAGCGATCACGAGCCGGTTGCTGAAGATGGTACCAGGTTTAGGCTTAGATTCTATGAATCCATGGATAGCTGGTCCATGGAGTAGGAACAGAGAGAAGAAGAAAAAGGCTTTGCAGCCATTAGACGCTCTTACTGGTCTGCCTTTGCAGGTTGGTTTTTTGCTAGTCCTGAGCCCGGTGTTCTAGTATTCTCTTCATATGCGGATCAACTAGTCCTGGTATGGGTTCCCATGGTATGCTTCCCATCCATTCTGGTTGTAGGATCTTATCCGGATTCAGTAAGAAAGCTATATGGGAAAAGTAGCCAATACTGAAAGAAACTACTACAACTACAGGGGCAACAGGTAAACAACAATGGGGTACAATGGGGTACCATCAGTAGATGCTTTCGTTGAAGATCAATCTGACTTTGGCTACAGTTCCTACATGTCCAGGTCCAGTGATCGGAGATCATCTCCTACTATGAACATAAACAACTCCTCGAGCTCGGCCTAGCTAAAGCTATGGGTTTACAAGGTGTATCAAGATCATACGCAGCAGTGGGCGGCAGAACGGGGGAATATCCGAAGAAAGAGAATAAGCTGGGGAAAGAAGAAGAGTCAGGAGGTGTGGATAGGTACATGGTATGGTGTATATGTTGTCCACCGGTGAAATGCTCGTACTTGATGCGGTTGTTACTGGTTGTACAATCATGGTAGATGCATTCAGAGTCAGATACTCACTCAAGGTTTTCGGTAGCAAGCCAGCGTCTAGCTATAGCTCTTTTCCAGAGCCACAGTTCTTCCTGATTCACCATGCTTTCTAGCATTTGTCCGGCTAAACCTGGCTGCATAGGCCTAGCTCGATGATACTACAGAATATGGTAAATTCCCCATAGGATCAGCTGGTTTGTCTTGGGATTTGCTTTTTCTTTCTCTTCTTTGAGCAACCGGTACCATGGACATGGTCCGGCATACAAGTAGGGTCCGAAAGAACCTTGAATAACCGGACCGGAAGAGTGTCAGTCCATTATCAATTGCATATGCCTACGGATCGCTCAAAGCGCCTAGGCGTACTAGCAGGGTTGAAGAAAGAAGCTCAGTAGCTATGAGTGATAAGCCATAATTATTGCTTTCTGGTCTGCTTTCACTGAAAATGGCTAAACATCAGCAGGAACATCAATACCGTACCTCCGCTTTCGGTGGGGACTCCAGATCCAATCTTAGGAACTCTTGAGCTCATCTTCCATAGCTTGTACCATATTCTATTACCTACTCAAGCTAAAGCTTCCATAGTATCCAATCTCTACTAACTCCGTAAGGAGGATGCCCAGCTATTCTCCCAGCAGTGTAAGAAGTAGAACCACTCACTATAGGTGTAGCAAATATAGCCAATCCAGATCGAACCTCTAATGCAGTGGAAAACCAAGCTATAGGACTCCTGCATCCATCCCACACCAGACCTGTTCCGCCCATATTTGATGAATTTGAGCCTGCTTTTTATTCTTATCATAGCTGCCATGGTATACTTCCATGGTAAACTCCCTATAGTAAGTACTATATGAAGCAACTGAACGAAAACATAAGTAGCGGTATACTAGTGAAAACAATCATTGATCGCTGGGCTTCGCAAAAATATATCTTCCTGTCTATGGAGTCGATGAAGCGCACAGCTTCTGGAGTAGCTCCTAGGAGAATCCCCAGTAATGGTTAGACACTATAGTATGAACTGAAGACCTATATGGTTAATAAATCAAGAAATAGCTGCGATACCCATGGTGAGTAATGTGTTGATATCGGGGAATGCTGTGAATCCGGTGCTCCGGTATAGATGAGAATATGTAGCTAATGCTGGTGATACGGCATATGTAGAAACTAGTACCTGCGGGTCTCCGGTCGCACCAACAACACTTGCGCTAAAAGCGCCTCCACCATAGGTCAATTCCAAGGAAGTTTCCGCAGATGTTCTGCCTGAGCTACTATAGCTATAAAGCTATATCTGGTTTCACCATAAACTCCTCAACCCGTCCAGCTGCTTAGTCCGAAATAGTTCAAACCATAGATAGCTAAGTGGTATAAGTGTGAGAAGAGAGGCATAGGTACATGATACCAGAATGACTACAAATGATGATTTCGGGGATTCAAATGCTCATCTATATTCGGGAATACCGATACGATATGTATGAAACTGCACGATACCCGAAGAAGGTCTATAGCTATAGATCCGCAGGATATTCTACAACACCAGAAACACTAGGATAATCAGAGTTTATGCAGCCAATATAGGAATTTCTGGAACTATAGCAGTTCTAACGACCGATGACTTGGCATCACCAGCAGCTACAACATATGGTAAGCTTTAGCTTGACAACTCTTGGTGGTTTTAACACCAGAGTCCATGCCAATTTCCCATTCCGTAGCTATCGAATAAAACAGATCTAGACCCGTTAGTTTTCGTTTCAAGTTGATTAGCTGAAGATCGTCTATAACCATTGCAAGCCGAAGGCTACCTTTCCAGGGATAAGCCGAAGACAGACGTTGCTAACGCCTTCCCAGTTCCGAGCAGTTCCGTTGCCGAGTCATCTGACTCTATAGCTGCATATGAGTAAAACGGTTATTCGGCCGGGTCCCTCTAGTACCATTATGCGGAAGCAACCGTAGGTGAACTAGGATTAGGCTCAGGAACGAAGTCTATAGCGGAGTCACTCCCCCAACTACTGGGTAAACGTCCAGTAAAAGCCATAGAATATTCATCTGGTTATCCAGATATAGCTGCAAATAACGATTAATCTACTGCATAACCCTTCGGGCCTAGTGAGCATCGGTGGATCAAGCTGGTTTCCACATGGTATTGAATACATATCTTTCGTTGGTACGGAGTCAGATGAATAGCTATTCTGATAGTCCCTTTGGGTTGGAACGACCAGGAAACCGAGATACTCCAAAACGGGAAGTCCGATATCGAACCCTCTACTGTATTATCGAGACCAACTGGTAGTGTAGATCCATCTCTATCATCATATGACTCAGGGCCCCAAGGTATGTAGTATATGCAACTGTTCCTGCAGCCATAACTGCGCCTTCATATGTCGGACCACGTGGCGTAGCAACCAATACTACAGCTTTCGCTCTGTTACCAGGGGGGTGATGGGATATTTTGTGGTGGGTGTAGTTGCACCTGTTGCTGATTATAAAACTGATGCTTAGGCTGCTGATTATACAGCAGATTTCTCATTTCTAGCTGTTGGGTCGTCTACTTCATACTGGGGATTCTACCGGAAGAAGTACTAAATGCTTGTAACGCGCTAGTCCCGATGGGTCTACATCTAACCTACCCCTTCCATCTACCATTCCATCCATGTCCACTGGCGGACACTTCCCGCCTCTAGTTTATTCTGTTTTCGGAGCTTATGTAGTAGGTGTTCCACCGGACTCCACGGAGCATACCAATGATTGTAGTTTTGGGTTTCTAACCATAACATCAGTCCTTGAATAATCCTAGTCAGAAAGAGGCGAGAGGGGAACAAAGTTACGAACGGAGGGAGGAGATGTATTGTCTGGGCCCATTGGAGGAAAAGTTGTGGAAGCCAACCCCTTTGATTTGGTCTAGAATGGTGCAGTTAACGCGATCCCATTGCAGTAGGTAGGGATTCATCACCAAGGGACTCATTTAGCAAAGGACAACTTTAGGGAAGGCTGAATATTCTGCAATTAGGTCTATGGTGCGTTAATTAGGCTTCGCCTATGACCAAATGTCCATAGCTATTCAGTTCCTACTGTAGTATCCGAAACAAACATAGTAGCAGTTACTACATTAGCAGGGTTTGACGATCTTACTGATTGAACTACTACTGAGTTAGGGATGCTACTTCTTCTTGGCTTTGGTCCGCTAGAGCTACTACCCCTTGATGGTCTATATTCTTTCGTATCGGATTAGCCACTAATGATGGTGCATCTGCATAATGAGCTATAGAAGTCCCACGAGACCAGCTCTGGTAAAACAAGTAGGCGCTAAAGGGTGAAGCCCCGATAAATGATGAAGTAAGAGGAATAACTTACCATATGGTTGGAAACCATAGATCCGGAGATTAGGGAAGACTAAGAAACTGGATAGGGATTGACTGTAACACCAGAAAGCATGAAATCAGAGCTCTAGCTATCAAATACAAGTCTCCTAACAATATGGGTGCTGAACATAGTAGTACTCCAATGGATATAGTAGTACTTCTAGTAGTTGTAGTTGGATCTGTGGCTACGCCAAATAGTGCTCTGTCTTTACCCGTTCGGTGCCCACCTGGGGCCCAGCGAACACAGGTTTACTGGGATCGTACACGTCATCGGGTGAAACCAGCAATGGTAAATGTTAATCCCGAAGCAACGGGATAGGCATAAAATCGATAATGTAGCTAAGGTTGGTAAGACCGGAATTGTTACTGGTGAAGTTGTTGGGCTTGTTACTGTTACGTCTGGATCCAAGTAGTTTGCTGATCCTCTCTTTCATACCGAGTCCCCTCCTGATCCTGTAGTTGCAATCCTAGGCGTAGCTTATTTCCCAATTCTAGTCCTTTCTTCGGGTTCTTTCGCTATATGGCTAATATGCTCAAGCAGTGTATGAAATACTTATTCAACTCGTACTGGGTTTCTCGGTGTTTCTGACATAAATAAGGTATCTTTCTTTATATTATCAAAAATTCAAATTTTTTTGTTTTCGGGAATCATGATTACTCACGATCACTCCCGACAACCAAGATAGAAGACGAGCCGGCGCCTGAACCAAACGCTACTCGGCTACTTTAACAATCAATCTGGACTTTCCGGCATTAGCTCTTTCCTCTGAGCGCTCGGCTTCTCTTTCATGATTAGTATTTCGAGTTCCCTGCGCCTGGGTTCTACGGTGTTGCTACACCTATAGAAAGAGAAAAAGAATGCTTATCCGGTGCCGGAGGTTGTTCTACTTCGACAGTGAACGGGGTATGCGGGAACAAGGAATAGGAATTTTAAACCCTAAGCCATTCTCCGGATCTCTTCTTAGTATTTCTTTCTCCCGTCCTAGTTGATTCCTTCGGTATACTCATGGTGAGGCTATGCCTTCAATGGTTGGTATATCCGATAAATGCATAAAAAGGTAAAGCTTGAGAGGGCGGGTGTGAGTCTTCCTATTATGGCCCGAGCCTACCCTTCTGGATTTATGGCTTGTAGAACAACCTTGGGAATTTCCCGCTAATCTTTCTTTAGTTCCTTATAGCTATACCAATACCATTGGTATCGGTAACTGGTAAGACAAAAGCAAGAAATGAGATCGGAAAAGAGGGTTGGGCTCGATTATTTAGATAGCTTATACTCCTAATGATGCGGTTGGCGCAGAAGAGACCGCGTTGTTGGCCGTGGGACTGGATAAGCAACTGGTGTATAACCAGAGGCATCTAATACAGCTTCATAACCAGTTCCAGTGACCATATGCCGGAATTTATGTCTTCTCAGTAGCTAATGGATAATTCGTTACACTTCATCCCGCTGCAATTTAGGTCATTTAATGACCGGCGAGCAACGAGATAACTCAAAAACAGCAGCCGGACTAGAATCTTCTACTATGTCTGGGTATTCGATTACTGCTTTAGTTGTTACTGCCGGTGGTAGATTAGTGCTTTTAGCGGTATGATCGGGTAATGACTAATATTCTATTTTCTCTGGGTCCTTGGGGCGCAAACTGTTCTAGCTAATACTGTAATAACAACAACACCCGGGGAAGATACCGGTGAATCTAAAGGTTGCTTTAGCTACAACTAACGCAGCAGAGCTCCTAATGTTAGAAACCACTTCTTTCCCATTCAGCTACCGGAGTTCCAAGATTATTAGGCTGTGATACAGAGCTTCTATTCCGGTTTTGGCCAGCCTCAAGTCCAGCTGCTTATGTAACGCTTATTGATCTTGGCGCTTGGTAAAGCCCTTCATAATGCTTGGTGTAGCCGCCATAGGCTACAACATAGCTACGACTTACAGCTTACGCGGGATGGTATTTGGGAAGGCATCGATACCCAGTGTGACCGTTGGTGAAACAAGAGTTGATGTAGCCCCAGAAAATACTTCTTCAGTAGATGCTTTCCCCGAGCCGGCTTTTATGGTTGGTGCTTATAATTCTTCTGTAGTCTTAGCTGCAGTCAATTATGCATTTGATTAGGTTTCACCAGTAGAGGCTAAAAATGAAGAAGAGCTAACTGCATTGATTAGGTTAGGAGCTATGTCGAATTATTCTTTGGGTCACCCACTATCGTAGGAGCAATATCCGGAAAAACTAGATAAAAAGACTATGAGTAACTCATTGGGCACAAGACCAAGCGTCACAGCTACATATGCTAATTCGGGAGTTGATCCCTTTGTTGATGTATCGGTATTGGCACCGATCTTTGATCTTCTTCTCTTTCGCTAGTTGATTCCCATGGTTCCCATGGTGTTCTTGATTCATATTCTTACGTATCCCAGTTGTATCAGAACCATCAGTATGAAATGCAGAATAATCAGTCAATACTTGATCCCAAGCAAGGACTATACCGAAGATCAGGAACTCCGAACCCTATAGTTCAACCGAAGTATCTACTGTATTCAACAACACCCCACCCATTTCCCATACCAAGAGCTATAGCTCTCTTTTCTAGGTTTCCGGAGAGCGTATCGGCATGAACGTCTACATCCGCGGTTCTACATGTTTACGTTAGTTCTACTACGGCGACGGAGGTAGCCACTGTGACAACCAAATACTACCTTTAGCTAGAGTTCTCCCGTTTCTTCTGGTGATGTAGTTGATCCATCAGCTCGGTACTAGATATCCTCCATCTTTGGTGTTGTCATGAGCTCTTCCATAATATGCAGCTTATCCGGCCTAACGATTCATACCATTGAGGAATGGATGGAATACAACTATAGGAAAATAAAGATATAGAAATAAAGAATTGAAAACGTTCTGGTAGCCACCACTACTAAACAATCAGTTATAAACAATCATAGTGGATAAACTATAGGAAAAAACCCCCACCCGATATCAACAGTAGAACTACTCCTAGAAGTGATGATAGTAGCCAAGCTATGCCAAATGAAAGAGATGCTGAGGTAGCTTTAGCCATATCTGGAACTGAAATGGAAGCTTAAAGGCAACGGAGGGCGTGAGTGGGAGAGTGCCGATGGGAGACTAGATACCAATGCTGATGTAGCCGGATCCTAAGCGGCCTACAGCATTAGATGTTGCAGTTCCTGCAATTGGAATTACGCGCCATGTACGCAATATAAACTCCTTCCGGAAAATATACATCATATGATTATTCGACCATTGGTGAATTTGGTACTATAGGGGCATGCTTCCGGTGGGTCCATTGCTGGGCGGGATTGAGTTCCGAATAGCTCGAATACTATGTGAACAACAACAGTGGGAACTGAACACAGCTACATAACATATGCAGAAACCACGACTCATAATGCAGCTAAAGACCCATAAGCTTTAGTACTAAGTTGAACCCAGTTGGGCTACAATCAATCAAAAGCTACTATTAGCGGTATTTTTAGCCTTCTTTTCATTATTCTTATTGAGTTCTTGCTGATCTTTTTTCTAGTACTTTTTATGGGTATCGCAGACCCAAGTTCATGAACATCCCTAACCATGTCTGGTTAGTAGCTACATCATATGATGAGAATTGACTCCCATCGAGAAATAAGAAGATAAAGCATCCTGAATAAGGAATTTGGAGCATATAATCAGTAAACATTGGTGCTAAACCAGATGGTATGTCATCAGAAATACTAACACCAGACCTACCTATCGATACTACTTGATGCAACTACCCAGGAAACCCTGGTTGCACCAGCATACAGGTCTCCTGGTGATCAACCCAGACCGGATAATCATACTTTATAGCTTACTACCGGAAATTGGGTGGGCGGTAGCTACTCGATGTATGCGATACCAAGTATTCAACTATTGTAAACTCTATAACCGGACGGCCACGGAAGGAGCACACTGATAAGCAGCTGGGATTTCTATTCATACTACACCGCTCTTTGCGCCATGGATTGCACCATGGTTGGCTCAGGGTATTTGAACTAGCCGGATTCATCATCATATACTTGGTGAATAAAGCTATAATCAGAGTCATAACCGGAGGTCTTTCATAAATAAGTCCCCGAACCACATAAAACCTACTACCAGGATTCTAATAAACAATACAACAGAGCACTTACCGATGTACAGAATAATCTACTACCGGTACGGTGAGTAAATGCTCCATAAATTTAGGTGGGCGTCTTCGCTTATGGTTATTGCCCTATGACTCCGGTTGGAGTTACGCTTTATTTCCATTAGTTTACCAGTTGTTTATTGTGTTGCTGTAGTGGACGGCGAAGCCGTAGTATTCACTGAAAAAGCCGGTAAATTCCCCTTCGGAAGGCCTGCGGGAACCCAAAGAAAGAATCATCTACATAAGTAGGCTTATCCGGAAAAGGACTATCTGGGGGAGGGGGTGTGGGTGAATAGGCAATCGGGCTGAGTAAGCATTCATGGTCCCTGGACCTGCACGAAGAAGAGGTAGCGGGGGTGGGTGTTGCTTTCGCTGTAGATGTAGGAAAAATAAAACCTACTACAGCGTTACCATAGATTCGACATCTGCTGCTATAACTGAAAAAGCACCGATATACTTCTTCTTTTGAGAGGACTAGTGTTGGTGGTTAGGACTACCCCAATGAGCAGGTATTTGAGAGTAAAGCGGTATCGGAACCGGTGCAGGAAAACACTGAAATGGTCCAACTAGCTACGGTGTTGGAAAGAGTCTCGAATACTATAGGGCCTAACGATGGTTCCGGATCCAGATCCTACATCGGGTACACCAGAAACCCCCCCAGTCTTTTTGCTCCGAATATTGGAGATCATCCTTTTACGACGGTCCCGGTGGGCCACCCCCCTAAGCTCATATTTATAGCCTTCGGTAGTTAAGTAGTATTCAACTCTATCGATAGGAGCTATACCAATAGTGAGCTATTCTTCTTATGCATTGACTGGATGTTATCCGGTCTACCCAGTTACGGTTGATGCTGCTATATATGATGAGACATTGGTGTTCTTCGGGTTGGATGCTGAGCTTAGATGCGCCTCGTAATATGTCGCAACAACTACTGCAGATGTAATTGAATGACTACCTATAGTAGACTCATAAGATGAAGGGCTATCAATGGTCTTTCTGGGAACTAAAGTACTATTCGACCCCGGGTATGAACTGCTCGACTCTACAGAAGCTCTGGCACCATGTCTCACTACACTTCATCACCTCCTTCTTCTTAGTATTCGCTGGATGTAGCCGAAGGCGGCTACTCATACAGAATGACCGGAAGATGATTCCATTGGTTCTTTAGCTATAGCTGCCATAAGAGTCTTACGGATAGAGATCCTAAATCGGTACCGAACGGAGATAGATCTCCGGAATAAGCAATGGAGAAGATGGAAAATATAGTGGATCAGAAGCAGGGTAGCTTGCTACTGCTCGGAAGAGAGGGATTATGGATCTACGGACTTACTATAGCTTCACGCCTATCAAATAGCCTACCGGTTCTCCGAATACTATCTAACCTTTCTAGTGGTCCGGGGACCATAGTACTAATGCATCTACTTATTATATATCTACTGTATCAAGGTACCGGCCGGCAACTGGTTATACATCAGCTGGCGTAGCATTCGTACCTCGTTTCTCCCGCTCTTTCGGTCCTTGCAAAGATCATTCAATTAGCTTTAGATCGTCGACT
Source organism: Viscum album (assembly GCA_963277665.1). Lineage (NCBI taxonomy): Eukaryota > Viridiplantae > Streptophyta > Magnoliopsida > Santalales > Viscaceae > Viscum > Viscum album. The sequence continues at coordinate 1,149,037,016 of OY728137.1, forward strand.
CATATCTTTTTGGTTCACTGCGTTGGCCGGCCTATGCTTTGTTTCAACTTATGAGCTCAACTCTAGTCTTCGATATACCGATACCGGACGTACGGTAGGGGTTGAAGAAGAATCACTGGTAGTAGCAGAATAAAGAGAAGCCGGCGGAATAGATGAAACACTGGGAATACGGCATCAGATGCTATGCTTGGATATTATCTCCAGTAAGAAGATCAGTAGCTCTACTGTACCAATACCAAGTTCTGTGCCATACATACCCAGTGCAGTGATAATCCATACCAAGTACTAAAGAAAGATCACCAGTCGTACTACTGGGTCATACTACATACCTTGTGGCTCACATACGACCACTGTTACTGATGTTTATGCTGTTAGTGGTAACAACTCGATGAATTTAGGACTCTGGGGAGGAACCACGGAATATTCAGCAGCTTTTTCAGGACTTGATACATATCCACTTCTAGCCTTCGGAATAGACCAAGACTCCAGCGATATGATATCGACTTCACCATACCCAACACCATTCCACTAATATAGAGAAGAGGCTGTTATCAGGACTATGATGAAAAAGAAGCTAATGCAGGGTTGGAAATAGGTTAGATATTGGGTAGAGCATATGCTCCGGGAAGAGTCTTAGACTCTAGAACCATAAGACGCAGCGACATAAGATCTCACTGCATAAGCTGTTGGATAGTTTACCACTTCGTACCAAGTATGACCACGAAGAAAGAATCAAGAGCATCTGGGCGTGGGTTGCATCCTTGGGCTATCTATTGAGTACTTTGGGGTCTTTGGGATACTTCGTTGGTGTAGGCGCTAGCCGGCTATTGATGGTTTACCTTATTTCTTACTGAATCTGCCACCGGATCTATTAGACCTTTTCTTAGTATTACCGAATTATCGATCTTTCTCTTCTTGAGGCTATGCTATGCGATCCAGTATGGATCCATACGGAAGACTAAGAAGAAGAATGAACAGCTAATAACACTGGGAATTTCGAAAGCTATGAAGGAAGAGGTCAACCTCCGAACAAGAAGATACCTAGCCAATCGGTCCTCCGTCTTCTAGTCTACTGCTTCCCGGTCTAGTCATTTCCTTACTTCGTTTTTCTTTCTTATTCATCTGAGTATGCCTTGGATCTTTGTCACGTGGCGTAGATCCACGAACAGTAACAGCACAAGAAGAAGAAGCTCACCCGATAAGAAGGAGATACCAAAGCAGGACTCAGATCCGTAGCAGCAGGCGGCCCAGGAGTAGCTGCGGGGAAGTCAAGCTGCCAGTTTACCGGTTCACCATCAATAGTAGGGGTTGGCTTTAGTCGGAAAGGTCGGAATGCCCGCGTCCAGGTTTTAAGGATTTTTATGATTGAGTTGTCCGGGTCCATTGACCGAAGGCGGCCTATGCGCATTAGCTCCTATACCGAAAAAGTAAGAAAACGGCTCGTACAACAATGGTAAGAATGGGAAGAAACAATCTCCGGACAAGAAGAAGAGAAGCAAGCGGACGAGGGAAAGAACACCAGACCCGAGATCCCAACACTGTAACCCATTCGGAGGCCTTCATCTGGTAATGCTCCTAAAACCATAGCTACAGCTTATTTCGGTCCCTACGATTCTCCCTCTTCATAGCTTTCTTGTTTCTTGTTGTTCTTTTACCGAACCATGTACACCGCACCGGTAACATGGTAAAGAAGACTAAGTAAGAAATATCATAGCTAAAGATGAACTTTATGCCGTTACCGGAGACCAAAAGGAAAGAGAGGAAGCACTCGCCGTAGGTTGTTCCAACATACTATGGTACCACCGTAGGTGTTCCTTGTGTTTCTTCAATGAACTGCTATACACAACAATATCATCAAGGTACACTACAACAAATCGATCTAAGAATGGCTGGAAAATTCTGTTCATCAAGGTACAGAATGTGGCAGGAGCATTGGTGAGACCAAAGGGCATCACCAAGAACTCATAAGAACCATATCTCGTCACGCATGCAGTCTTTGGCTCATCTCCCTCGGCTATCCGTACTTGCCAATATCCCGATCTCAGATCCAGCTTCGAGAACCACCTCGCACCACCTAGCTGGTCGAACAAGTCTTCCCTCTTTTTTAGAGCGAGAAGCGGAACTACAACTACTAGAAAGCTTTTTTATGGATCTCATCTTACATCTTCTCGCTGGGCTCTGATTTATGATTTCGTTACCTTATGCCTCATACTTCGGGTCTTTCGGTCAGACCGGGTATGCGGGAACTCAAAGACTAATAATAGTGAACCGATACCACTAGTTAGCAGCTTTACACAGGCATAGGCATCGGGAATGAGATGTGATCCAGGCGGCCAGTAACCGGATTATTTTAGTCTTCATCTGTAGCTGCCCTTGAATTACCTTATTTCTTACTCCTGTAGCTGGATCCTTTCTTAGCGACTTGGTATTGTACCCGCGCCTTCTCACAAAGTGGTAGGCAAAGCCGGCTAGCGCCTACTACCCGAATAGTACCGATAACCGAATAAGAAGAATGAAGCTACCGGAGGCAGCGATTGTTTACATTGATGGTGAGCTCATCCGGGCCCTGGGTTTATAATTCCCGATACTCTGCCTTCGGTACCGAGATAGTGCCAATATTCATATGAAGCGTTAGCTCATTTCCTATTCTTGGTTTGCCTGTATAACAGCCTCCGGTTGAAGCAACAACTAGGCTCTCTTCGGCTGGGTATCGATCAGTTGCTTTTGGAATTGGTTTGGCTCGTGAATCTCTTCTTTCTAAATTCCTCCGTCTGCTTCGGCATCGGGTCCTGGCCAGAGAAAACAGAATAAAATATGGTGCGAGAAAGGAAATAAGATCTTATAGCAGAGCAGGGAACAGGCGGAGTAGCGCAGCAACAGGAGCGAGAGGGGGCATAGGAAACACCGGAAGGTGAACAGGAGAGCCGGGTAAGCTCATAATTCTGCTGGTGGGGTTGGAGTTACGCCTACGTGCTGTTGATCAATATTCCTTTATCGGGACCACACCCTATGCTATTACTTTTATTATTCCCCGGAACCTATAGCTATAGTTCATCCATCTCTGACCGCCCCCCTCTTTATTCCCACCATTTTTCGTAGATTTGATCCAGTTCCTTCTTATGCTATGATGGAATGTCTTCATCCCATGGTGATGGTCAGACATAGAATGATACCAGAATACGTTGAAGAAAAATAGAAAGCGATATAGGCCTAAGACGAAGAAAGTCGGGTAAACATCAATTGCGGAACCAGTGGAAGAATGTTCAGCTACTATTAGTCAACCATACAATCCTCACCACAAAGTACAACAAGATCATCCGGCGTATCCTAACAGCAGGGTGCTTCACAGAGTCTTCCCAATAGCATAGTATACAGAAGAACCAAAGCTTCCGGACTTGCCATATGGGGCTATAGCGATAGACCTTCGAAGGAACCATTCAACGAATGGTGTAGCTGGAGTGGTATTCGGATTAGATCCGGTGCGGAAGAGTATTCTAGCGAAACAGGAATGCAATTGCTTTACCTGCAGCCGTAGATCAAGAAGATGCCATAGGCAGTAGAATCAGCAGCTGGTTTTTCTTGATATTATGGAGTGGGAGTTCTCTATGGGGGCATAGCTATGATTGATACGACTTCGTAATGGATGCTCACTCTCGGGGAACCTTTGCTCCGAGTCCATTCACGGGTAGGTGCGGAAGCACTGTATGAGTTCCTTCCTCATAGAAGGATATTGATAGCAGTAACAGTTCGGGCTAACTCTGGTGTTTGGGGTATGCCGGCCATAAAGAATCAAGGACTTGCCCAACGACTCTTTCTTAGCGTGTTCTAATGAGAATCACTATTCTAGTAGTCCAATCCCTTTTTTCGTATAGCGAAGAACTGGTTTTCCGTTAGTCCCTTATTCAGATACTGAGAAGGGGGACTTCTTCCTTGAGGAGTTGGAATCTCAGAAAGCGGGGTTATTTACGGCCCCAAGGGAATTTAATAGAAGATTGCCCCTGATATGACTAAGCGCTATTTTACATAAAGATGAAGGAAGATTCCATGGACTAATCCAGGAGCTAAAGAAGATAAATAATGATTCTTGGAATACCCGGAGAAGGAAGAAGCAACAGAAATACAGAATTCATAGCTTTAGCTTATGCTCCAATACCTTTACCTGGTTAATCCCTAGGCCGGGCTTCTTTACTGGATACCGTCTTCTCAACCGATAAGCTAAAGCTTCCCTAAATAGAAGAGAAATCAAAAGCAAGCATAGCTTTCGCGGTGGTGTGTCGGGTCTGGCATGGAGGCATTGTCATTCGATGCTAGTCCTCTGGCTTCCGGTTATTTCGTTATTTATTGATCTTCCAAGCAAGCTAACCTTGGTTTCCCTCCATGGAACATGGGGAACCAGAAATACTAAGAAGAAGAATGCTCCGATACCGAAGGAAGGTAACAAAAATCAATAAAATAATTCATTCCCGGGTATAGCAACCATAAAAGCAATGCGCTTTGCCGTAACTCATAGATAGAACCAGTAACACCAAGAACTCATGAGGTTATTACCGGTTGCTGCTGACAGGACGAGCAATGGCATAGCATACCGCTACGTATTCCTTGTCCACGTTTATTTCTTCTCTTGATTTCGTTGTCATATTCCCATGGAATAATACATGGGTTGACATAGGATGCTATAGCTAAAGATGTAACTGGCGTAGATACCTGAATACATAGCCGCAACCATAGAATACTCGTTTAATCACTGGCTCCGTAGCATTATTCGGTTATTGCCAGTTCATGCTCCCTTCTTTTCAGCTTTCTTTTGAAACTCTTGCCAGACCTCATAAGCGTCAGTCCATGAACTAAAGGCGGTGTGTGAACCCGGAATATTCTTTATATGTCACTGCCCTCTCTGCTGGGTGCCTTGGTCAATAAGAAATTCCCGCTCTTTCATCTCCTTCTTTGAATCTGATTTGTTTCATTCATTGACTTGAGCACAAGGGCCTGGAAGAATGCATTCCCCTAAACGAGTTTGTCTTCATTGAAACTGGAGAAGGCACATCAACCGGAGTCAGAGCAGAGGAGAAGGCTAGGCAAAGACCCGCATCGAGCTTCCCCCGGGGCTTAGAGAGAGTTGTCTCTAGGTATTCTCTACCTACCCACCTGTGTCTCCATCTCCGGCCAAGGCCAACCGAACTCTTCATCTTTCTTTCCATCCCCACGGCCCCGACCAGCAACTGCAAATGAACACCCGCCTGCATAACCTTTCTCCGTTCTGTAGAAATGGATTGCGAGTTGAAACTTTGCTTGCCCACGAACAGTACTGGCTCGTCAGCAACTTAGATAGACGAATCTTCTCTTATCCTGCGCCTTCCCACTCATCCATAGAAGAGTCCTGCTTGGAGTGAGAACTGCTTGACGGGTGCGCAACTGACTATTCATATTACATAGATCCTAGCCTTGAACACTGATCCCTATTGCTTGAAGTTCGGTCCCTACTGCCGAGATACGGAAACTCGTTGATGCGCTTCCTGCCTATGGAACTACGGGAATTTAAGATTGACTCCTCCCGCCTGGACTGCTGAACTTGATTATATTCAATAGCTACTCCCTTCCCTAGCATCAAGAAAGTCTTAAAGACTTCCGGCACAACGCAGGAATAGGAATACTTATACCTAGACCGCGTTCAACCGATTACTTTACTTGATTCCTTATTGGTAGAGGTGTTGACTCTGTGTACATAATGACATTATACCTTGGTTTCTTAGACTGTGGCTTCTCCTTGATTCGGATGGAGCCTTCAATCCCGGTGAGCAGAAGAAGGATTCCATCACCACCCAGCACCCAAAACCAGTACATCAAACTACCCACGGCTAACAACAACCCCGTTCGAAAAGACCTTTGAACTTACAACAACTTCGATTATTTCTTTTCTTCGCCTCTTCCCGTCCGAGGGACAAGTGAAGTGAGAATGACTTGAAATAGACCTCAGTAAAAACATGAGGGGGATGCTCGGCTAAGAATATCGACCCTTACCAAGTGAAAGGTCTTGTCAGAGCCTTCTTCAATCAGAAAAAGAGATACCCTTTAGCATATTCTTCTAGATTCGTTAGAGTGATTGGCTCCGTTTACGGATCCAGGAGTTTCAGTATAGTAGGCGAGTACAATGGGAATAAATCAACCCACTATTAGAAGAGTACCTGTATGGCAGTCCAGCTATTTGACTCGGAAACCGCTAGTCAACTCGTCAGCATAGCCAGGGGAGTCTCTTTCCGGAAGAGCTTTTCAATCATTCATATTCGTGGAAACCCCCTTTCAAAGGGCAAAAGGTCTGACGTTAATATTCCCGTAAATCGATGAACATTTCCGGATATCTATGGCATACGTGATTCTCGGATCTCAGAGACAGATGGAGTCAGTCTTGTTACCATCACCGGATCAGTTCGGGCTGGCGCACGACGCCCTCAGAGAAAGAATCTTACTGGATATTACAGAATAACTAAAGCTCTGATCACGGATCAAGATGCAAAAACAGAATGAAAAAGTCGAAGAAGCGGTCAACCAAGCGTAGACCCCTTTGATCCAGCAAAAGTGGATAGGACTAAGGAATAGCAGCAAATCTCGAAGCTGGAACTCCTTCTTGTCTTATCCCTGATGGGGCTAAGGGCCCGGTCTCTACTGATCCTCTAGAATAATCAACTTTTGTGAGGTCGGAAAAACAGCAGGCTCAAATGCCAAAAGGAAAAGGGCATAATAGAAAGGCTTTCTTAGGCGCACTCCCCTTACGTCACATTCACAGGTTTTGTGCCAGGATCTCCGCTAGGGCTTGCGTGCCTTGGGTTGATTCTTCTCAACAAAGAATGTTCATCGAAGACTGACTTATCTTCAGTAGTTTTTCAGGTCATCCTTTCCAGCTGTACAACCTTGTTCAGTTAAGAGAAAGCGAAGGGGATACAAACTTGTAAACATCCAATGACGGAATCTGACACATCCATTTAGTTTGACCAGTATCATTCCCATCTCTACCTGATTTATCATTTGTCAGCCTTCTTGGATCAGAAACGGAGCCAAGAGGTGCAGGCTATTCAATGAATAGGTTATTCACCTTATTTTGGCTTAAAGTTACTGAAGAGAAGAATAAGAGAGGTTAAGGAATGGCCTATTCACTCCGGGAATAAAAGGTAAGAGATGCTTATTACTACTCCTACGGTGGCGTTAATAGGAAGTTCTTATGAAACTAAACCGGCATAAGAAAGAAAAGAAAGAAATATTACCATCCTAATATTTGTTTTTCTTCCTCTTATGCCTGTTCTTATCTTATTATTCAATTGAATATGATAGCCTTAGCTCTTTCTCACCGCTTTATCCTGTCGCCTTTGCTGGCTAGATGCGGAAGGTTCACGCGTGGCCCTTTACTCTTACTTTTCTTTGAGTTAGACCATAGTCCTTAGGGTAGGCTTTATTCAGGTCGGTGAAGTCCACACATTCCGTTCTACGTCCGCTAACCAATCGGGAGAATTCTCTAATGTACTTTGCTTCTAAAAGCTTGTCAACTTCTCTCCAGAGAATCTTTGCAGACGTCGTTGGATGCTCACATAGACCATTCCATCCTCATAGTCAAGGAAATGCAGCCTTCTTGATAGCTTCCGACCGACATCTTAGATAGACAAGACTTTCACTATGCTTCTCAGACGACTGGAGTGCCACAGGGAAGCCCTCTCTCGCCAATGCTCATGAACATCTATTCCAGTCCAGGATCAAGGCCTTTCTTGAGACGGAGGAGGTACGCTCGATACGCCGATTACTTTCTCATCGGCATACTCACTAAGGCCCACTCCGACCAAGTCACCGACCGCTTTATGTCCCTCTGGCCTTCACTTTACGCTCATTCGGGGGATTTTAAAGCCTCTGATTCTGAGGTCAAACATTGCACTTATTAAGAACTCGCCCTTTGGGCGACTAGAGAACTCCGCCGATGTATTGAATACGCTCCAGTCTCGATCGAGTAAGAAAACCCTTTTGCTAAAGGACAAGCCCTTGTGGTAAATTATCCAGCCCACTCTTCGTATTCATGATTTGAAGGCCGGCGAATGACCTAAGGATAAAGACACGTGACGACATTGGTCCCAAGACCTCCAAGGACGCTTCGCATAAGGGCCGGCTCAACGATATCCTTCCATGGTCCGGTGTAAAGGACATCGAACATCGAGAGAGGGGAATCTCGGTCATCATAAGGTACACACCGTTTTCCCATGTTTCCCATGTCCTTTCTGTTTCCACAATGGTCCAAGAAAGACGTATGAAAGAAAGAGTCGAAGACGGCTCCCAAGAGTCAAAGACTCGAAGGACCTTGAGACTCCCTTGGTAGAGAGTCGAAGAGAGCCGCAGAGTCGATCCTTGGCCTTGGCTAAAAGAGACCTTGTCAAGGTCGTTGACTCTTGCTCCGGGGTCGGTATCATATAGGTAGTAGACGAGGCGGCGCATACTTTCAGTCCTCATATGACACAGTAGTAGTTCTGTCTTATGGGTGGCTTCTTGAAGAGCCCGTGGTAAATGGCTTACCCTTCGATAAGAGAGGTTTCGTCTGGGGGACACGTGCATACATAGGATGGCAGTTGCTGGTAGCAACGTGGATCGGAACTCTCATGCCCATTCCTTCCTGCAAGGGATAGTCGAACGTCTGCGGGAAAGATGTCCGGCAAAGGCGGGTGCTATAGCTGCTCTCTGTCCTGCCTGGCAGATTCCTAAACATCGGATGGCTTGCTGCTGTCCAATGAAAATGAAGGTCTTCCTTCTGTGCTTCAATCAAACCCTGCTCTGAGACCTCCTACTCGCTCCTTCTGAGGAAGCCTAAAGTATAGTAGTTCCTGTGCGCACCCAAGCAAGTCTTTCGAACCTTCCCGCGGATGCAATTCATAGTCTGGTACCCACCTATTGTACGTCTTGGCCCTTAGAGATGCCTCACTGACGCTGAGTGATATCTAAAAATGTATTCACTTGTACATGAAGGGTCCCACGCCATAGTATGACCTTTTGACAACATGAGGAGCGAAAGCAGCTTTATGACTGCCCCATGTCATATTTTTGTACCAATGGCCTCTGGTCCCACCTCTCTTCCCCGTAGCTTCTTAGGCACTGCTTCCCTGGGCAGACTGATTAGTTCTTTCCTCTGAGTCATAGTGAACCCTTTGGCTTTTTGTGTAGATTGACCGGGAAAAGGCCTCCACAACCTTTGGATGCTTCCCCGGCCCTAGCTTGCCACTACTCCTGGAATATGGTTATGTAACATCTGGAGATGGAAGACTGATTTCGGAGTCTCTTCCCCCACTCGATCTATAAGGCCGTAGCTGTCTAATCCAAGCAGGGCTCTTTCACTGGTCCTAAGAAGCGGGGTAGAGCCAAGGGCATCTAAAGAAGGGGCTTTGGAACACTCCCATCTTCCGAACATTTGCCGAATCCGCTGCAAGCAGTCATGGGGCATTCCTTTCTGAATAAAGGTTCTTCGGAGCGGGCAAGGTTAGCCAATCGAGATGTTTGTAAGTCAAGGCGGAATCCAGTAAAGTCAATCTGTACTTCCTAAGCTATTCATTCAAGTAGGGAATCAGAGTCAGCTTGGCGAGTTCGTTTGCTCTCTTCTTTTACGGGTGTTAGAACGGATTCTCCTTTATTAGCTAGTCGAAGATAGTTCACCTGGAACTTGCATCCTATGAAGTCTTAAATGAAGTAAGCCAAGCATTGAATGACTTGACCTAGCGCTTTCTATAAGAGTTTTCTTAGATACCTCTTAGACTTGACTACAGAGATCGAACTCTCTGGATTGGCATCTGGATTTGATTCGGATTGTTGTGGGTTCCATTCAAGCTAGTGGCAATAAAGCCCGGAAGAGGGAGGGGAAGCCATTCAGTCAGTAGGGTTTGGCATTCAACATTCAATAAGCTCGTTGCGGCGAATCTGCTCTTAGTTAGAAAGAATAGGTTGGAACTCTTGTTGCACGGTACGGCGTTCTGGTCAGAGAATAAGCGTATGAAGAAGAGTTTCTAGGCACTTTCCAAAGGATCTCCTTCTCAGGATGGAAAGAAGTACGCAATAAAGTCAACTGTCCTTTCAAGGGAAGTCGAAAGCACTGACCTTGGTCCAATTCACTCATAGGAGGACTGATTCGGAAGAGAGGTTTTTCTATTATAAGGAAGAGTTTATTCTCGGACTTGAAGTAATGCCCTCTCCCCTTTGGTCCTCTTTGGCTGTGTCCAAGTGAAGTGAAACTCGGGAATGAAGCAGATAGGTCTCAGTCGAAGGCATGAAGCGATGGGATGATATGGAAGAAGATTCAGTGATCCCAGCAGGGTCAATCTCATAGGGGAAGTCTACTAGACTATATATATAGAATACCGAGCGGCTTGAAAACGACTTTCTAAAGGTGCGGAGCGAAAGTAAAGAAGGGGCGTAGCGGGTTGAAGAAGAAAGCATAGAAGAAATCGAAAGGGCCAAATCTTGATGTAGAAAGGCAGTCTTGACTGAGGCGGAGAAGAAAGCTTACGATTCTGTTGGTGTGAAGTGAGCTCTAACAATCGATGCGGCTAAAGGAGCCTGCTTTGGTGGCCCTACGAGGAAGTGTTGCCCATTCAAGTCAGCTTCAAGCTTCCGGCAACCGCTTATCCCAAGGTAGGTGGGAAATTCATTCCGGATGGAACTAAATATTGAACGGATGTAGATTCGGCAAAAGATTACTCTTCTTCAGGTGCAGATGAGGCTTATGGGGAAGAGGAGGCAAGGGCTGACGCTTAAGCATCGGCTAGTGGAACTACTCCTGTCCTTCTTTCGTATCCGAGGTGGGCTCTTTACACATATGATATGGAGGTCTAGTACGGTGAACAAGTAAGGTATGGACTCTTTTGATATGGGGGTAGGGTCTCTTCGATTAGGCGAACCAGCCCAACTAGGCCAAAATACAACCGTCCACTCCTTTTCACGGCTTTAGCAAAGGGTCCAAAACGTCGGTTTTTAAGGGCAGAGGGTTTAGAACTTGAAGATGAAGCTGCTGGTGAGGCTTTAGTTTCCATTGCAAATCCAACATCATATGAATAAGCAAGCGAGGGATAAAACCTGGTGAAAGGAAGGCCTTTCCAAAGAACAAAGAAGGTTGGAAACTTCGTACTTATACTGAGCCCGGAACTCCTCAGAACACCAAGCAGCAGAAGCAGCGAAGCTTCGTAGACAAGGCGGCTCGCTCAGTGCTTACGAACGAAAAAGTGTTTGTCGATTAGGTACGGGATACCTAATCCACTGGAGGGCCTCTGAAAGGGTTTTCTAGTTGATCACTAACCTTGGCATTCCCCTTTCTTGCTCATTTCTGTTATTGACGTATTTTGCAGCGCTGGACCATGGACTCTTACTTGGCCTAATTAGGCCCTTCTTCAAGAGATCACCCACTTATTCCTGATTCAACCTGAACTACGTGAGAGCTCAAAGCTAGTCGAATCCTTACTTTTTGTTATCCTGCTCCTGAGCCATAGCCACTAGGATCAGAAGTCACGGCTACTGACTTTGGATCACTTTCATCCGCATTTCTTTTTTTTATTTTCTTCTCTTATGCCGGGTCTGGGGTTTTATCTGGCCTCTTTCGCCCGGATCGATCCCCTTTACTTTAGCCAAGGAAAGCGGTCCAATACCAGCTTCTTCTATAGGACCGGAGTCGTCAACAAGAACAGCAGATACGATCACTCTGCCATCAACAGGAAATCAATCCGCATCTGAGAAGTCAAGTCTCATCCCGTGCTTTCGGGCGATGAATCTTGGCTTGGTTTTTCCACTCTATTAAGACCATCGAAAAATGAATGAATTGAAGAGGAACTCCCCCCTTTGCCTGCTTTGATTAGGACTTTGCCCCGGGAAGAGCTCATCGGGGAAGAACTAAAAAAATAAAGCAAAAAAGTCGAAGTCAGTCGGATTCGCTAGCCTTTGGGCTTAAAGAATCGCTCTTTGCTAATAGACTGGACTGGCTTAGAATCAATGCTTTGACCGCTAATGTAGAATATAAGAACCTTGTCCGGGGCCAACAGAGTCATTCTTACTGACTTAGCTAATTCAATTCTTTCTAATGTTTTATAATGATAATGAAATGCCTGCCTTTCTACAAAGATCCGAAAGAAAGTAGGAATATTGGCTTGGTCCATCCCTTCGTGGAGCACAAACAAGATCTATAAGCAAATAGATGAATTCAAGGGGCGACGAGACCAAGGAGCTGCTTCAAAGCCCCAAATTCTTAGTCATTCGCTCCCAAAATAGGGTACTTCCCCGCCCCTCCTTCCCCATTATTACTTATTCGATGACTTCTTCTTCTGTGCGGTCTGCCCCCGTCTTCTTAAGGAGGTCTTTCTCCATTGGTTTATTGCGGAGATAGGTTATGCAATTATGACTTATTCAAGAGGTCCCCCTTCCCTACTGGAGCGCTAACTCCCATTTTTTTGTAGAGAATCCTTGTGAACAAGCAAGGGGTAAGCTAGCTCTTCTCGGCTTACCCCTTGCCTTTTCAACTCTTTTAAGGTGATCCCGGGCGGTTGATAAATCACTCTTCTTTCCTTAGTGAAGGAGTGACTCACATGATTCAAAGGTGAATCACATAAGCTAGAAAGAATATTCCTAATGCTCCCATGTCCGAATCCGTACTTCTCTAGCTGCTGCAGTAGCGAGCACGTATCGAAGGCTCTCATTTACCAGTTAGCTCAATAGATGCGAAGACCCACATTCCCGCTTCTTCGCCCCCCTCATCCTAAGCTAAGACAAGGGGGCCTCGCCCTCTTGACTTGATAGATCAATAATACTACAACCGATAGTGGATCGCCTTTTGCTTAAATAAGCAAGATAAGGTAGATCCTAAAATAGAGGCCCCCCATGTCCGTCGGGGCGGCGACAGCCCGCGGCAAGTATACCAGGACATAACGAGAGAAAGATCTCTCTCCCTCACTTTATTGATGGGACATTTTGATCCCCTTTGACTCTCACCCCCCGTTAGTCATGAAGGCCCACTGAAGCTGAAACTTGTTATTTTTCACGTAGAACATCGCGCCACCATACGAACATGGTATATAAGATAAATAGTAGGACCAAACTGAGAGTTAGCAGCATAAACAAAGATGGATTTGTGAATGAGAAATACAAGTCCCCTATATGAATAGGAATCAATGGGAGAATGTCAAATTGCTCAAGGGGGCCGGGGATCATCTCGGGGCCGGGGGTCACATCAGGTGGTTGGATGGAAGGGGCTGTCCCATGGGTGGAGGAGCTGACTCTTTCCGAATCAGCAAGAGGAGGATGAGGATGCAATGTACTCACCTTGCTCCCCCTCCAAGTAGACTCGAATTCCATCGGACAGCCAAGCGATTTGTTATGTTCAATAATAACATCACGCGTAGCCATGTTTTTCTGCCAGGGCTCCACTAGATACTTATCAAGTCGCCAAAAAAAGAAAAGGATAAAGATAATAAAAAAACAAAAATAGTATTTGCACATTGTTCAATCGTTGACGTTTCTGCTCCGCCCAAGATCTCAATTGTGATCCACCGCTCCCGCCCCCCTTCCATACGCCTGAACACCCAAGAAAAACCGCCAGGATGTGTAATAGTGTACCGAGCTTTTATATGTGTGAATAAGGGCCATCGATCATGGAGTTCAGAGTGGATATGTTGGCCATTCCCAAGACCCTGCTAGTCCATTCCCTGCGCGCTACCCCTACTCCGAGCTCGCTTTCCACCCTCCCCTCGAATCGTAGTACTTTGTCTGAAAGGTCTCACTCAGATGATGCATTCGACAATGCCATATGACCGCAGCGGAACAGTGCATTCGAACCCCACGCTCCGCACTCGACCCATTGCCATCTCTGTATCATAGCTATCATGCCCAACACATCCCACTACTTGCTACTACGGTACGTGACGCCAAGAAAACCCAGGCTGGACCACTGGAAGGATGCCGATAGTTGAGACTATTAGAGTAGAGTACTGACGCCGTGACTAGCTAGACACTATTAGAAGAGTACTGATGGACTTGAAGGTGGAAAACCATCCCCCGTTGTGAAATAACAGTAAAGACTCTATACTTGGCAACGCATATCCATGATCATACTACCACCATGCACAACCTCCCATTCAATCACAATGATTTGCCAATGCCCCCACTCAATGACTCCACTATCTATATTATACCGAGCCACCACCAATATACCTTGATCTGCGTATCACCGTAGGGCGGCTTGGGCAGTCGACCGGAACTATTAGAGTAGAGTACTGACTATTAGAGTAGAGTACTGATCGGAATCGATGGATATTTGGAGCATCATTCAAGTAGATACAGATTAAGATAGTAAAAACATGAGCTTGTAAGATCGCTACCCCGAGTTCCAACCCAGTTAACGCTAGCACCACCAACAGAGTTCCCGGATCGCCAATCAAATAGCATCGATCTTGCAGTAGGAGCATCGTCCACGCGAAACCACTCAAGATCTTGACTGAACTATGCCCGGCCATCAGATTGGAAAATAAACGGATGCCCGAGCTCAATGCGCGAAAACAATGAGGGATGAGCTCGAGTAGTACGAGTACCGGTGCTAACGTCAGGGGCACGCCTTCGGGTAAGTAGACGCTTAAAAAATGCAGCCCATATCTCTCAACTCCCAATAGCGTGATGCCAATGAACATCGAAAATGACAGCGACCACGTACAGAGCAGGTGACTAGTGACAGTGAAGCTAAACGGAACCAGACCTAGGGCATTACGAAATAACGAGAAAGTAAAAGTGACCGAGATGCGAGGGGAAAAACGTTGTTGCACATTGACGCTCCTACCTCCTATATTATCGTTGACTGGCGCGGGCACGAAATCATAAACCAGCTCTGAAAACGATTGCACCGCATTAGGTACTGAGGTTCCCCCCTTTCGAGTGACTAAGGAAAGAACCAGTACGACTGCCGAAAGCGATAGCAGCAAAAACAGGGTTGGATTTGTGAATGAGAGATACACGTTTCCGAAACTCAAAGGAATTGACGGGCGAATGGCAAATTGCTCCAATGGGCTGAGAACGATCCCCGCTCGAACAATAGCATCCTGAAAGGCTTCACCTCCGACTCCGCCGCCGTTGATGTTCAAATCATCAATCAGGTGCTCAAGAAAAGGGATATCGTGGCTTTCGCCATGGGCCGCTTCCAGAACATCTTGGGAACTCTTGTTAGCCATCAACTCTCCCAATTTGTCGTGTATATCAGATGGAAGCTCCACGATCCGTTCACTGGACGGGTGAAGACCGGCGGGATGATCCTCAACAATACCAGCAGAAATTGAAGACGATCATCGTGAATCGTCGTAGTAGATGCATCCGTCTCATGACTCGTCGTACTACTAGTTGAGTTCCGAATGGGTTCATCACAGTAGAAGCAGTATCACTGGTTCAGACTTTGTTCATCAAACGTTGAAAGTTGTGAACCATTTTGATTCTTTATGGATTGATCCAAAACCTTGACGACTATCGGCAGATGCACATCCACGGGTGTCAATACGGCGAGTGAACGGGGCAACCTTTCGTTCGGGCTCCGGAGCGCAAGGGGTGGAAGCGACCTGAAGGCCATGCACCAATAGCATTCAAGTGACCCTAACCCCCCATCCCCATTTGTTCCCCAGCCAGCAGCTAACCAGACCCCCCAACGGTGCACTATTGCTTGAAGGTCGGGTATTCTAGCATATAAAGTCCGGTCAAAGGGCAAGACTATTAGAGTAGAGTACTGACTCACTCATGGATGACCAACCGGGTTCATGGGGTTTTTCGAGGTGCTGTGTCCCCATTGATGCATTGGCAGCCATTCCAATACCACATGAATGGAACACGGTGCCTGATCTGGTGCCACCTGCAAGCCGAAACAGAGATTGCCTTTTTGCAACGACTTTTGATGCTATTTTGAACCGCTACGCCAACTCAACTGCAGCTACGGTCGTGTTGCTTCCTGCCTCACCGCGGCGTTTCACCGCACCTATCCCGATCTTGTTGTGATTGAGTGGATGTCTGGTCTTGCGATTGAGTGAGACCTTTCAGACAAAGTACACGGGGCTCGCCCTATGGTGGTCAACCTGATTCCCCACGCTGCCCAAAGGTGAGACCTTTCAGACAAAGGTTGGAAGAACGACTGATATAAGTCAGTTTGAATTGGACTGATCATAGCCAGTACAGATCGAGTACAGGATGAAGTGGCGTCTGGATCAGTACTCTACTCTAATAGTATCGGCAAAAAAGGCACGAACCGCTACACAACTGGTATTGGAGGATCAAGGTGGCGGCTTTGGCAATCGCACGGATCAACCCCCATTTCCACTTCAAGAGTTGGGGATCATGGTGGTCAGCTCGGCAAGTGGCACCACCGCCTATCGGTTCCACTGGTACTGATATATATTGAAGGGCCAATCGAACCATACGGTCCCATGTTCCAATAGACTATATCTACTAAGTCAGCTTTTTCTCAGTACTCTACTCTAATAGTGGCGCACACCGGGCACCTTGTGAAGCTGGTACTTATATGGTTGTTTGACGAAGGCTGGTCATGTTGGAATGGTCAGAGACCAGTCAATATATATCAGTACCAGTCTCCGACGACCATCAATAGCCAATGGGAGCAATCATGGATGGATGAGTCACCAGTACTCTAATCTAAGAGTCCTATCGACCACACCACACCTTGAAAGATCCACCTCCAAAAGGAGTCGTTGGGGTACCCATTGTGTGCTACTACTCTTATTGATTGGGGCGATGAACCGTATGAGCCGAACAATATATATCAGTACCGTGTCCGAAGGTAGCTGCTGGAATGGAGTGGAACCATGTGAGGATAGTAGCAATGTTCGATGAAACCCCCATCTCTTCCAAACAACCACACCATGATGCATCACAGGAATTCCAGAAATCACCTCGTCTTCTTGCAGCAGTTGGGAAAGGCCCATGAACCCCCGCCGCACCACTATACTAGACTAGTAGTAGACAATAGGGAACGCGAGTCAACAACCTTTCACATCGTTCCCTATTTTCTACTACTAGTTCGGAGTTGAAGGAGATTTTGAGCCCTGGTTAGTGAGTACCTGGCCAAATCAATGCCAATGCCAAAGGACCCATGTTTGCATATAGTATACGATGGTCAATCTACAGTAAATGACACGCGGGGATGCTGGGGGTTTCCAATTTCAGTACTATCTCATCATATCATCATATACCATCAATCTATGAATGCACCTCGGGAACAACACTAGCGGGAGGCCCAGAGGTTGAAGGCCTCTATTTTGGAGGTAAGGTCTCTTTTTGGAGGTGATGTGGTTGACCATCCTTAGAAGAATAAGGAAGCCGATGGTACCCAGCTACTGGAAGCTGGAACTACTCCGGCTATTCAAGAATAAAGGCTCATCAACTCGGTTTTTTGACACAGTAAAAAACTCTGAACGTGATGCCTCGTTCGACTTGAATCAACACCTCGAGAACCATCAATGGGTTCGACCTCGGTATAATATAGGTAGTAGACATGACAAAGAGGACCGAACAGCCAAGAGAGACGAGGTATTCTTGTGAGGAGGTAGCTATATGCGGAGGTCTTGGTGGTTTGATGGGGGTTCATCGATTCATCCCTTTCGATATGCATTGGCCGAGTCTCAGTACTCTACTCTAAAAGTCTTGCCCAAGGTGGTCGCTACTCTTGTTGATGAACACCTCCACCTTGATGCGGGTATTCTTCCATTTTAGTTCCGATTCTTGGGGTTGTGGGTTTCCCGAGTGACCCGGGTTATCCTCCAATTTAGTGTAGCGACGTCGACTATCACCATCAGGCCACCTTTGAACGGGACGGCATATTGGATTGCTTGAATGCTGGACATCTGTCATTGGGTATCGGCCATTGGTGGATTTGGGGGGATCCAACTCGAAGGGTACAGCGCGCGATCGGCATCTCTGATTCGAGCTAGTCCCAAGGGCTGCCATCGAGGCCAAGGTGGTGTCTGCTCGCGCCTTGCTGATGCCATCAGTACTCTACTCTAATAGTATCGCTCCTGAAGCCAAACCGTACTGTCCCGTGGGTGATCGATGTCTGGTCCGTATGCAGCCAAAGAGCAATCGAGCTCACCAACGAGTCCGGGAAGGGATGGGGTGATTGCAATGCACAAGAAAGCCAATGGGGTCATTTGTCCTATAGGCACATACGGGTACTCGACAGGTTGACATCCGATCCATCCGAGCAGCAAGAGATCTGAAAACAGCAACCCAAAACAGTCCTTGGGCTACAGGGCGAAAACTGGAACTACGTACAGCCATGGGACAAAAAGCGAGCGAAAACAGAGAGAGAAACACAAGTGCGATTGCGGCCACACCACCAGCTTTGGAAGGGATACTACGCAGCAGGGCATAAAGCGGTAGGAAATACCATTCAGGAACAATATGGGTTGGGGTCGGCATCGGATTAGCAGTGATAGAATTGTCGGGATGCAATAATAAATGGGGGTCAAAAAACACAACCAGCGCGAGCCCAAGGGAACAAGCAACCAATCCTACTAGATCCTTCACA
The DNA here is from genome assembly GCA_963277665.1 of Viscum album. Lineage (NCBI taxonomy): Eukaryota > Viridiplantae > Streptophyta > Magnoliopsida > Santalales > Viscaceae > Viscum > Viscum album. Next base: position 1,149,055,575 of record OY728137.1, read on the forward strand.
TAGAAATAGGGAAAAGATGCTATTTTATCCATCTCCGAATACACACCCAAGGGATTATTGGAGCCAAATTGATGCAATGAGGCCAGATGAATCAGAGTGGATCCTACTATCAGAAATGGCAGTACAAGATGCAAACTATAAAAACGCGTTAAGGTTGGATTGTCAACGGAGAACCCACCCCATAGCCAAGAGACGATGGTGTTTCCCACAACTGGTATGGCGCTCGCGATGCTGGTTATGACAGTTGCTCCCCAAAAGCTCATCTGCCCCCAAGGAAGAACGTATCCCGGAAACGCTGTCCCAATCAATAAGAGTAGTAGCAGCACACCGAAACCCCGAACCCATTCCCGAGGACTGCTAAAACTAGCATGATAGAGACCACGAAAGAGATGCAGGTGAACGACCAAGAGAAACATACTCGCCCCATTCGAATGCAGATATCGGAGAAACCAGCCCCCAGCAACATCTCTCATTAAGGTTTCCACGCAGGAGAACGCGAGATCGACATTCGGTGTGTGATGCATCGATAATAAAACGCCAGAGACCAGCTGCAGTACTAAACAAAAACCAGCTAAAGGCCCGAGTCCCCAAGAATACGATAGATTGATCGGGGTTGGATAAGCAATCAAGTGCTGATGGAGTGTTGAGATGACAGGTTGTTTCAGCATCGAGAATCGTTGGCGCATCGTTCAATCGTTGACGTTTCTGCTCCGCCCAAGATCTCAATTGTGATCCACCGCTCCCGCCCCCCTTCCATACGCCTGAACACCCAAGAAAAACCGCCAGGATGTGTAATAGTGTACCGAGCTTTTATATGTGTGAATAACGGGTTTCATAGTCAAGCAAAGTATTACTGAGATAGTAGATAGCCTTCTCCTTCTTGCCTGTATCATCATGCTGAGCGAGGACTGCCCCTAGCGCCGTTTCAGTGGTCGAAACGTAGAGGAGTAGAGGCCTTCCTGGTACTGGTGGAGATAATACTGGGCATTCATGAGATACATCTGAAGTTTCTTGAAAGATTATTGGGGTCCACTCGAACGTCGGCGTTCTTCTGAGAAGCTGATTCATGGACTCACATCTCGTGCTGGCTTGAGATATGAATCGTCGAAGAGGTTGCAACTGACCGTCGAAGACTTCGTAACTCCTTCATGTTGCGAGGTGGAGGAAGGCATCAACATGCCTCCCTTATATTATTAAGAATATCCGAGATCGTCGGCTGGATCTGCCTCGATTCCTCGCTTGCTGACGATGAATCCCAGAAGCGTCGCCTGATATGAGACTCAAAAGGCACACTTTCTTAGGGTTTAGGCGAAGGTTGTATTGTAGTAGGCGGCTCGCTCTGCGATCTTCTCGCTTGCTGTCTTCGATTTGACGAGAATATCGTA
>OY728137.1:1149057159-1149096373 GCA_963277665.1 Viscum album
ATCGTTATTGCATAGATAAGGTGCCTATCTCTACATGTCCACAATGAGATCAGAAAAGCAAAGAAGGTCGCTACGCACCTTGGTATGGTCCACTCGATGAGTATCTCTGCAATGTACGTTCTAAATTGTAAACAGAAGGCGTGACTCCCTACCGTTGAATGCGTGTGGTCAACTGTGTAATCGAGGAAGCCAACATTGACTGACTTTCATGGTGAAGGGCTTTAGCGAAGAAAAAGAACCAACAAGATAGGGCGGTCTCTGCTCCTCTCTAACTAACAGGAGAAGCGGAACATGTAGCTTTTCATCCTTGCTTGATCATCCTATCAGTCATGGTAACGGATTGAGTATCTCTCAAAAGGTAGCTGGTTTGACTGTTTGTGATCTTTCAAAACTATATTATATTATAGTAGTAAAGTAGAGCTAGATTGCACGATTGGCTTGTAGGAGAAAGATAAGAAGGAGCGTAGCGCCAAGACGGAGATGCAAGCTTGATTTCTGTCTCTGCTATTGGATGTCATAGTGTGGCACGCGCTTTATCAACTATAATGTTACCGGGTCTGCCTGATTTTGAAAAGCTTTCGAAGTAAGCTAAAGCTTCCCTTATTATTATATTATTAGGTCTTGAAACGAAAGAAGAAATAGTGTGGGATTGAAAGTCCGGGCGTTGCAATCAAGATTTCGTAGTTAGACCGTTGATACCCTGCCTAGCTGAATAACTGACCGACGGCGGAAATGGTAAGCTTCCTCGTTCACTTGCGCGGGTCGGCACTTATTTCGTATGTGATGCAACTACAATGCTTGAGAGGTCTAGTGATCGGTCTCAAAAGCAAGATGGGAATGGTCAAACAGAGGAATCGAGATAGATGTCTGTCTCTGCCTCACCGTAAGGGTTTCCGGTTGAGCTGCCATCTCTATTGGCCTGTCCTGTGCCGGTCGAGGGCTTTAGCGGCAAGTAGAATCTCACTCTTATCCTTTTTCTCCCATTCCCCAAGACTGATGAGCTCGCCCTCGTCCTAACGTCCTTTCCTTATAATCAAATAGAAAATCTATCATATCCAAGAGAAGATCTTTTATTAGAATCTCGTAGAAAGATTCATTAGCTAAGGAATGGCTCCTATGCGGAATGATTGATTTAATAAACTTTGATTCTTCTTGGCCACTCTGAACTCTTGCTTTCAGCTCTTAAGAATAATTTCCATAGTTGAATGTGAATAACTCGATTCTTTAAGTCCTTTCCCCGGTGCATAAGGAAGACTAGCTAGAAATCCTTCTCAGAGCGGAGGGACTGAGATTCCTAGGAAGAAAGTTTTTCCCAAGGTTCAGCCGATTCGATTCGTAACCTTAACCTTACTAAAGCCAGGACCTTTTTTGCTTAGCCCAAGGCTGGTCTCGCGCTTAGCGTCTTCAAAATTGGCATTGAAGTGCTACCCGGAAGAATTGCCTCGATTCTTGTCCTAATTGTACGATTGAAAATTCAACTGCGCCAAGAGAGGCTACATCAGGATTTTATGATCCAGTCCATTCTATGCAAATCTTTGTCGCAACCGACAAATCATCCACAAAATGTAGACTGTTCGGATCCATTAAGGTGTCATAGACAAAAGAGGGTTCAACACCTTCTCCGATTCGATTGACCACTTCCTGCCCCAATTCCTTCCAGGTATGTGAATTAGGGGGGATGTCCTTGCTCAAAAAGCAAAAGTGGGTTTTCAGAACTTGGCCCACTTTATCTTCAAGCACTTCCCTGGAATCCCCCGGTTCCAGTTGGGGAGTGCCCGTTGGTTTTAAGTAGTCAAGTAAAGTATGTTCTCGGGAAGATGGTTTCAAAAGAAGACGCTTCTGGCGTCTGACAATCGAAACAATAAAATAATTTTTTCATGAGTCATTTTACTAATAATTCCTAAAGGACGACCACAAAAGGAATCAATCGCGCATCCGCGCGTGTGGCGCCCTTATTTCGTTTATCATTTTAGCCCAAATCCAAACAATACTGTGGATTGGACAGAAGAATAGATTTTCGAGGCGTTTCCCCGAAAAAAATATGGGATGGGTGGGAGATGGGAATTGAGATGGCATTTCATAATCATCTATCGTAGGAGCTCTCACTCAGCCTGTCAGCTCAACCAGCAGCCGCTGCTGTGCTTTAGTGCATTAGTTTAGTGCCGTCGATTACTGAATTGACTGCTTGACTTTACTGCATTACCGGACCCGTCTGACCTTTCCTTTCTTGCCAATGCCCGGAAGAATTGGACAAATAGACCTTGATTGATAAGGGCAGATATTGAATTACCGGAACTCCCATTTTATTCTGCCTCGATTGAACATTAGTAAGGGAAGGAGTTTGGCACCTATGAGGTTCGTAGCCTTGCTTTTAAAGTAGCAGGAGTCCCTAACACTATCAATTTCATAAGAAAAGAAAGAATGAGGCATGAACCCGGCTGGCCTTTCTTGTCTTTCGCGGATCACCGGTGACGGCTGACGCCGCGGCAGGATCACAACGAGCTGGCGCTCCATAAACAAATTCCTTAGCAAACCCTATACTCCCAGCAATCAGCATATTGGCCCGGGCCGATGCTTCTATTCTAACAGCAATCTCGTTTTCTTAGGGTTATGGTTTGACTATGTTGAAATGGACTTCCCCTCCCCTTCTCGTAGTTAGGACTTGATCTTACACCATCCGGTGACCGGCTTCGCGAGACCATTTCGGTCTACACATGGCTAAGCTCTATTGGGCGGTGGCTTATCGAAGCAAATCCCGCACAAAAAAAGATCAGCAATAAACAAAAATCTATCTTCAAAGAGAAGGCAATTGACTCTATCAAGAACAAGAAGGTATGGAACTTCTCGACGCACTGTTCGAACCCGCAAGCACCTTTCATCTACCCTACGCTAACAGCTCTCTTCTCTTATGATATTGCATCCGCCTTCGATTATTCAATTTCGAGTTAGCGCTCCGGGGGCTACTCCTACTGCAACTGCTTTCTTTAGGAAATGCCGACATCTACGCTTGACATTCCAGAACAGAAACTTCACTCATATTGTTTGAATGCCCGAAGTCTGCTTTGCTGCATCTGAGATTACATCACCTCTTAAGAGTGAAAAGTCCCTTCTTGCCTGACGAGTTTATTCCTTCTTTTCTTGCTTTGCTACCGTCTGTGGCATTTGTCCTGCAAACAAGCCCTTCTCTTCCTTGACTAGCAGCAGCTCCCGCTAAAGCAGTTGCAGCTTACACTAGCTAGGCGAACTCCCGCTCTGATCCAGCTACCCCTCTTGCCGCTCGGCATTCCGTTTTTTTGTGGGATAATTGCTGCAACCCCTTCTCTTTAATAGCAACCGATTCTAGCAGCTTATTCTTGCCAAGATGAGGTTGGGATTCACAATGTCTTGGTTGGAGCTATGGGGTATGCCTATATCTTTCTTTATATACGGGCTAAAGCCCTTTCTTAAGGCAGTTCAGTTGCTTTGAGATGAGCCCACAATGCCAATGGTGAAGGAGCTCTCTGTCTTTCTGGGATCAGTACTGCTTTATGAAAGACTCTCGAAAGCGAGTTTCCCATTCGGGTGGGTAGAACTCCTACCCACCTTCTTTTATACGTTGACGACAACATTCTCACCGGATCAACTCACGACGAGGACTACCCATGCCATCCGGGCTGAAGCGCTTCCCTTGCCCCGGGCTCACACACATGAAAATTCATAAGGATGCGGGAACAGGAGAAAAAGACGAGAATAGGGGCGAGAACAAGGGCAAGCCGACCACTATTTCTCCATTCAAGGCTATTTGGCAGAAGGAGCGTCATCACAGGACAAACCAATCCTTTCGACAAATTATCTTCCTTCGCAAGTCGACCGGAGGGATTCATCCATTCATGCAGTCAGTAGTCAAATGGTCCCTCTATCTAATGAATCAATGGCCGCCGATTCGGTTCAATGCTCTTTAGTGCCTTCGTGATATCTAAGGAGAGAGGAGAACACACTATAGCTTAACTACTTGCCTTTAACGACTAGAGTTTCGATCGAGCTAAAACCTTTATTTGTTGGTTGGCTACACTATTGGAAGAGAGGGGCTCAAATACTCAGATTCATTTCAATCTGGTTGGGTGAACATCCATCTCTCTATCCTTTTCCCGTGTCTTGGTCTAGTGGTCATTCCTCGCCCTCGATCACAAACTATCAATTTCATAAGAGAAGAAAGCGTAGAAAATAAAGGTTTTGATTCGAGGTTCGCTAGATCTTTGCCTGAGTAAACAAATAAAAAAAATGCTCTCTCCTCTTCCTTTACTTCCTTCTCCAAGAAGCGAACCGTAAAAAGAGTCTTGTATAGGCTGGGTAAAAAAAGCCTCCAACCCGCCGCGCTTACTCACTAAGTTCAGTCTCAAGCTACTAGACGGCCAAATATACCTTCTTAATGCTTTTACCCCGTTTATGTTTCTTAGGACATTCAAAAAATAAAGGAAATAGAAGTGACCTAGGGCAAAGCTTAGACTCTTCTGTGATGATTCCTCTTTTCCAATAGTAAAGAAAAAAGAACCTTAGATGGAATACCCTTCGAGTTAGCATTAGGAAAAGGCTTCAAAACCTACCAAGGCATACGATCTACTATACTTCTTTTCTTTGGGTCCACTAAAATAGAGGAGATCCACTTTTCACTTCTATTCAAGGAAGACCTTTTCATTCCATAAGTATCCGTCTTGTATAATATAAATAGTAGGAAAAGGAGAAGCTTATGAACCCTAGAGGAGAAGGTCAAGAAAAACCACTCTACTTCCACTCCTGCGGACTCCACTTACACTCGTGGGGAAGGGGCAGAAAAACTCGGAGTACATTAGAATACTTTCTTGGGACTTTAGAAGACAGTACAGGCATATCATTCTATCCATCTATCCATACAGGGCAGGGCAGATTTCGCTTTCATCTATCTATAAATGCTATTTTTTTCTAGCTAAGCTATTTGTTTGTTGCGCTGAGCGATACAGCTTCGTTCATCTTATAATAAAAAAGAGTTGCCTAGCATCCATTCGACCACGTTATGGTGCTTTTTCCTTTTTATATAATTTATATAAATAGGCTCCCAGTGCAAACTGAGATCTTGGAGCTAAGATGCGTTTTTTCTGGCATTTTTCCTTACGGGTTTTTTTGATGGAACTGAGGCTGCCCCTCCAGAGAAAGTTGAACGATCCACAGCAGGTGACGAAAGTCTCTTATCTCTTTTGTTCCTAATCCGGCATGGTTACGGAAGGATCAAATGGTTGTGTCGTGGCTAAATACCACCCTTTCTGAAGAGATTCTTGCCAAGATCATTGATCTCCCTTCAGCGCATGCCATATGAACATATCTGAGGAATGACTTTTTTTGGAAGAAGTAGAGCAAGAACTAAAAGTCGAATTACTTATGTGCAAGAGAGGTACATCTTCCATAACCGACTACTTGAATCGTTTCAAAGCTATTTGTGAGTTGTTGGCTGCTATTCATAAATCTCTTTTAGATGATGATAAAGTAATGTATATCTTGGACGGACTGGATATGGTCTTTGTCACTTCGGTGTCTATGAGGGTTCCCTTTCCTTGATGTTACACAGGATGCGCAATGGAGGGTAGTACGAGGTGCATGCATATAGAGGAGCATTACATTAGAAGAATAGAAAGAGATGTTAAAAAGAACGACCATGGAGACTTGGAGATCTAGAGCAGGTGTTTCTTGTATATCCCTCGTGTCGAGAGCTACTTCCTCGAATATCAACGCAGGGTTTCCTTTCGATTGAAGACGGCTTAACTTTGGGGGGCCTAACGACTGAACTATTAGATGAAGCAGCTCTTGCTTTACGACCTCTTGAATCGATTCTCCTCCTTTAAAGAGATAGATCCTCCTTTCCCTTTCATCTTTCTATCCTCGGTGTCGGCTCTAACTCTTCTCTTGCCTTCTCCTTTCACGACCGCCTTCCAGTAGAGGAATTCATTCTTCTCGTTCTCGTTACGGTAGCGTAAGAGCATTCATCAGTTAGCAGTTCAGCAGCAACAACAGTAACCTTCCTTGCTCTACGGGAAGACCTAACTCAGACTCGCACCATTGGACAAGCTATCGGACTCGGCAAGGTCACTGACGTCCTGCCATAGGGCTATTCAAAGCAAGGCCGAAGGGGGATTAGCATTATATTATGTCATTTCTCCACCGGACGAGTCTCTGCATCTATCTCATATCTGTTAAGAAGAGAAAAGTGCCTTTCCTATGGTCAAGCTGTTTCACTCCTTAGCACAAGCGCTAAGTGATAATAATTCCTTCAGGAAGCAACTTTCCCATTGAATAGTTCTCTTCTTATTGCCTTAAGGTTAAGGTAGGCGCACTTAAGGTGAAGTGAGTCTTCCATAAGCTTCTCTGTTGGCATTTCCTAGACCCAAGACCCACTCATCTTATAAGACTGCAGAATGGCTAGCACAGGTCGGAGGGGAAGAAGAAGGTAAGAGTACAATGGAAGGGCCTAGGCTCCACTTCCATGCCTTGAATGAATCAGTAACAACGGATGAGTGGGAATGAGGGATCAAGAGACGGATAGGGGGGAATGGCCTATCAATCATTGGTGGACCTTCCCTTTTTCCAGTCACGGAGCTCTCAACTGAGTTGTTTAGGTTCTGGAATTTCATCTCTAGTTGGGGGTTTCGATTCGAAGGTTATAAAATGTGGTGCGGGTTCATCTCTCTCGACCAGTTCAGGTTCAAGGGAGGGTGATCGAGGGGACCCAGACTTTAGATCTCTTCTCTATGGCGGGAGGTTTCTTTCGTATCAAGAGTGTGTTGGGGAGGCCAGAAAAGACGGATTGGGTCGAGAGGCGATGCTTATGCCCCTACTTGATTTATGGGATATTTGAATAAGCCTGTTGAAAAAGAGAAGCGCGCTAGCGCGCAACGGCTGATGAAAAGCCAGCAACTTGTTAGGAGTAGGTTTTGGCTTGCCCCTTTCTTCTTATTAGTCAGATAGATTTGGAACCCTATACAAACAAGGGGCTGCCTTGCTGCTCGCCCCTATCTCTAAAGGGGCTTATGTACTAAACTCGTTACCACTCAACGACGAAGCCAGGAGCGGAAGGAGGGACTTGAACCCTCAACCTCAGCCTTGGCAAGGCTATGCTCTACCATTAAGCTATTTCCGCCAGCTACGGTAGTGGCGAAGCACTACTGAGCAATTCACGTATCACTTGATACGGATGACTTCTGTTTTTCCGCCGGACCACAGTCTTGACCTCCGATCGAGCTACGAACACGAGTAGGTAGGCGGCTAGGGGGGGGAGAGGGGCTGCCTTTTCAATCAATCTCCGGCCGCTCAGTGCCGCTATTGGTGCGAGTTGTAAGGAGTCTTGGTCTCGAGTCAAGCTGGGGCCTCATTTCATTCTCGTAAGGGGAATGAGTGCACCGAAAAACCAGACAAGTTGCTCCCTCGCCTCGCAGCGGCGGCATCTGTCTTTTAAGTTATTATAAGTCATTTCCTAAGCTAAGGCGGCCCCTCTTATTCTACGATAATCCAAGCTGCAGCTCCACGAGTCTGCTCGGAACCGGTCGATTCCTAAGCCATTCGTTCTCCCCTCTCGGTTGGCCTTTGCCAGCCACTAGAACAAGTAAGAGAACCTACAGTGAATGAACTTAAAGAACCGCAGATTTTGACCGGATTGTACACCTTTGTGTCTGGCTATGTATATGGATGTGCATAAAGAAGGGGACGGGGCATCTCTCTCCTTTTTTTGGGGGAAGAGAGAGGGAAGAAGCTTCATTCCATCCAGCCTCACGAACTTCTTACTGGGGCAGTACTATAGGCATTTTCGAGTGTTTGGATGCACGTGTTTTGTTCATATTCCTGCGCAGTTAATAGACAAATTGTCCCCAAGGCAACCACTTGTGTCTTTCTTGGATATGCTCAGTCCGGGTATAGATGATATGACGTGAAATCCAAGAGACTCCATCTATCCTTAATGCTCTCTTTAATGGAGTCGCCTCATATTTTCCTTAACCTAATGAATCAGCCCCGGGGGAGAATGATGATGGAGATGTATTGCGGCCTTCTCCTGTTCATCAACTCGAACCTCATTCTTCTGCAGTTGATGTTACGGATCAGCCTCACTCTTCAGGCCAGCAGCTTTGCTCAGCATTTTCTGCCGATTGTCAGCCTGTTCAGCTGACCTCAGAGGATTCCAGTCACCCGGCACAGCATGTTGATTCTCGGCGGCGATGACAGTCTCTTTCCCAGGGTCAGGCTACTCCAGAAGATCAGCAGTCTAGCCCAGTTCCTTCCCTTCCAGTCGCTTCCTCAGATTCTGGATCCCTCTCTCAGGTTCGTCGATCCTCTCAAGTTTCTTATCCTGTTGAAGGATTTTGATCTTATCTTATATATCGTTTTCCCCAAAAGATCGAGCTTACCTCATGTCAGTTCAATCTTCTCATGAACCTGAATCATTTGCTGAAGCCTCCAATCATTCTTGCTGGAGAGATGCTATACAGGAAGAAATCAATGCCCAGGAAAAAAAGAATAAGACTGAGTCTCATTGCCTGCAGGGGAAAGAAGCCATTGGCTGCAAGTGGATTTACAAGATCAAGCATAAAGCAGATGGCTCGGTAGAGAGATACAAAGCTAGATTAGTAGCTAAAGGATTCCTTCAAGTCGAACCCTTTTAGAGAGGTTGCTAAACACCATTCGTGGCATTCTTGCCTTGGCTGCAATCAAAAGGTGGCCTTATCCGGGGAGAAGCTAGTTCATCATGCTGATGTCGGGAAGAAGCTTTTCTCCCCCCGATTTCGATTCACTCCCATCTCCAGCGCATGCTTTCAATCGATATTGAGGCAGGTGAGTCACCATGCAGGGGCAGGGGGAAAAAGCGAAACCAATGGTAGAAGAGGAGCGGAAAGCCACTCGACCACCGGGAGAGGAGCCAGTTGTTGATCCGAGAAGCTGGCCATCCCTAGCTGCACCTGCCCGAGAGACAGAACTGCAGAACTCATCTCGGAGAAAGAACTCCTCCTAACTCCCCCCCCAGCTAACTAGAGTAGTCTCTCCCGCAATCTACGGCCAAAAAGCCGGTGATTATCGCGCGATAGGGGCAATGTCAAAATGTAGCCGTAGCGCGTGAGACGCGCGGGACTGATTCATCAGCTCACGTTTTTTGGCTTGACGTGTTCGTGTATGTATCGACTTCCCTCAACAAGGCAACTCCAAAGGACGACTTCCCTCTTCCCATCATTGATGTTCTGGTCGATTCCACAGCCGGACACGAGAGGTTGTCGTTGTTGGACGGGTTTTCAGGCGGAAACCAGATCAAGCTCGCTGAAGAAGATCAGACCGACGACCTCCTTCATGACTCAATGGGGGGACGTTTTGCTAGACAGTTATGCCCAAAGGTCTCAAAAACGCCGGGGCAACCTATCAGAGAGCCATAACAGCCATCTTCCATGGGAGACATCCTTGAAGATTATGTTTACGATATTCTCGTCAAATCGAAGACAGCAAGCGAGAAGATCGCAGAGCGAGCGCCTACTACAATACAACCTTCGCCTAAACCCTAAGAAGTGTGCCTTTTGAGTCTCATATCAGGCGACGCTTCTGGGATTCATCGTCAGCAAGCGAGGAATCGAGGCAGATCCAGCCGACGATCTCGGATATTCTTATAATATAAGGGAGGCATGTTGATGCCTTCCTCCACCTCGCAACATGAAGGAGTTACGAAGTCTTCGACGGTCAGTTGCAACCTCTTCGACGATTCATATCTCAAGCCAGCACGAGATGTGAGTCCATGAATCAGCTTCTTCAGAAGAACGCCGACGTTCGAGTGGACCCCAATAATCTTTCAAGAAACAAGAAACTTCAGATGTATCTCATGAATGCCCCAGTATTATCTCCACCAGTACCAGGAAGGCCTCTACTCCTCTACGTTTCGACCACTGAAACGGCGCTAGGGGCAGTCCTCGCTCAGCATGATGATACAGGCAAGAAGGAGAAGGCTATCTACTATCTCAGTAATACTTTGCTTGACTATGAAACCCGTTATTCACACATATAAAAGCTCGGTACACTATTACACATCCTGGCGGTTTTTCTTGGGTGTTCAGGCGTATGGAAGGGGGGCGGGAGCGGTGGATCACAATTGAGATCTTGGGCGGAGCAGAAACGTCAACGATTGAACGATGCGCCAACGATTCTCGATGCTGAAACAACCTGTCATCTCAACACTCCATCAGCACTTGATTGCTTATCCAACCCCGATCAATCTATCGTATTCTTGGGGACTCGGGCCTTTAGCTGGTTTTTGTTTAGTACTGCAGCTGGTCTCTGGCGTTTTATTATCGATGCATCACACACCGAATGTCGATCTCGCGTTCTCCTGCGTGGAAACCTTAATGAGAGATGTTGCTGGGGGCTGGTTTCTCCGATATCTGCATTCGAATGGGGCGAGTATGTTTCTCTTGGTCGTTCACCTGCATCTCTTTCGTGGTCTCTATCATGCTAGTTTTAGCAGTCCTCGGGAATGGGTTCGGGGTTTCGGTGTGCTGCTACTACTCTTATTGATTGGGACAGCGTTTCCGGGATACGTTCTTCCTTGGGGGCAGATGAGCTTTTGGGGAGCAACTGTCATAACCAGCATCGCGAGCGCCATACCAGTTGTGGGAAACACCATCGTCTCTTGGCTATGGGGTGGGTTCTCCGTTGACAATCCAACCTTAACGCGTTTTTATAGTTTGCATCTTGTACTGCCATTTCTGATAGTAGGATCCACTCTGATTCATCTGGCCTCATTGCATCAATTTGGCTCCAATAATCCCTTGGGTGTGTATTCGGAGATGGATAAAATAGCATCTTTTCCCTATTTCTATGTGAAGGATCTAGTAGGATTGGTTGCTTGTTCCCTTGGGCTCGCGCTGGTTGTGTTTTTTGACCCCCATTTATTATTGCATCCCGACAATTCTATCACTGCTAATCCGATGCCGACCCCAACCCATATTGTTCCTGAATGGTATTTCCTACCGCTTTATGCCCTGCTGCGTAGTATCCCTTCCAAAGCTGGTGGTGTGGCCGCAATCGCACTTGTGTTTCTCTCTCTGTTTTCGCTCGCTTTTTGTCCCATGGCTGTACGTAGTTCCAGTTTTCGCCCTGTAGCCCAAGGACTGTTTTGGTTGCTGTTTTCAGATCTCTTGCTGCTCGGATGGATCGGATGTCAACCTGTCGAGTACCCGTATGTGCCTATAGGACAAATGACCCCATTGGCTTTCTTGTGCATTGCAATCACCCCATCCCTTCCCGGACTCGTTGGTGAGCTCGATTGCTCTTTGGCTGCATACGGACCAGACATCGATCACCCACGGGACAGTACGGTTTGGCTTCAGGAGCGATACTATTAGAGTAGAGTACTGATGGCATCAGCAAGGCGCGAGCAGACACCACCTTGGCCTCGATGGCAGCCCTTGGGACTAGCTCGAATCAGAGATGCCGATCGCGCGCTGTACCCTTCGAGTTGGATCCCCCCAAATCCACCAATGGCCGATACCCAATGACAGATGTCCAGCATTCAAGCAATCCAATATGCCGTCCCGTTCAAAGGTGGCCTGATGGTGATAGTCGACGTCGCTACACTAAATTGGAGGATAACCCGGGTCACTCGGGAAACCCACAACCCCAAGAATCGGAACTAAAATGGAAGAATACCCGCATCAAGGTGGAGGTGTTCATCAACAAGAGTAGCGACCACCTTGGGCAAGACTTTTAGAGTAGAGTACTGAGACTCGGCCAATGCATATCGAAAGGGATGAATCGATGAACCCCCATCAAACCACCAAGACCTCCGCATATAGCTACCTCCTCACAAGAATACCTCGTCTCTCTTGGCTGTTCGGTCCTCTTTGTCATGTCTACTACCTATATTATACCGAGGTCGAACCCATTGATGGTTCTCGAGGTGTTGATTCAAGTCGAACGAGGCATCACGTTCAGAGTTTTTTACTGTGTCAAAAAACCGAGTTGATGAGCCTTTATTCTTGAATAGCCGGAGTAGTTCCAGCTTCCAGTAGCTGGGTACCATCGGCTTCCTTATTCTTCTAAGGATGGTCAACCACATCACCTCCAAAAAGAGACCTTACCTCCAAAATAGAGGCCTTCAACCTCTGGGCCTCCCGCTAGTGTTGTTCCCGAGGTGCATTCATAGATTGATGGTATATGATGATATGATGAGATAGTACTGAAATTGGAAACCCCCAGCATCCCCGCGTGTCATTTACTGTAGATTGACCATCGTATACTATATGCAAACATGGGTCCTTTGGCATTGGCATTGATTTGGCCAGGTACTCACTAACCAGGGCTCAAAATCTCCTTCAACTCCGAACTAGTAGTAGAAAATAGGGAACGATGTGAAAGGTTGTTGACTCGCGTTCCCTATTGTCTACTACTAGTCTAGTATAGTGGTGCGGCGGGGGTTCATGGGCCTTTCCCAACTGCTGCAAGAAGACGAGGTGATTTCTGGAATTCCTGTGATGCATCATGGTGTGGTTGTTTGGAAGAGATGGGGGTTTCATCGAACATTGCTACTATCCTCACATGGTTCCACTCCATTCCAGCAGCTACCTTCGGACACGGTACTGATATATATTGTTCGGCTCATACGGTTCATCGCCCCAATCAATAAGAGTAGTAGCACACAATGGGTACCCCAACGACTCCTTTTGGAGGTGGATCTTTCAAGGTGTGGTGTGGTCGATAGGACTCTTAGATTAGAGTACTGGTGACTCATCCATCCATGATTGCTCCCATTGGCTATTGATGGTCGTCGGAGACTGGTACTGATATATATTGACTGGTCTCTGACCATTCCAACATGACCAGCCTTCGTCAAACAACCATATAAGTACCAGCTTCACAAGGTGCCCGGTGTGCGCCACTATTAGAGTAGAGTACTGAGAAAAAGCTGACTTAGTAGATATAGTCTATTGGAACATGGGACCGTATGGTTCGATTGGCCCTTCAATATATATCAGTACCAGTGGAACCGATAGGCGGTGGTGCCACTTGCCGAGCTGACCACCATGATCCCCAACTCTTGAAGTGGAAATGGGGGTTGATCCGTGCGATTGCCAAAGCCGCCACCTTGATCCTCCAATACCAGTTGTGTAGCGGTTCGTGCCTTTTTTGCCGATACTATTAGAGTAGAGTACTGATCCAGACGCCACTTCATCCTGTACTCGATCTGTACTGGCTATGATCAGTCCAATTCAAACTGACTTATATCAGTCGTTCTTCCAACCTTTGTCTGAAAGGTCTCACCTTTGGGCAGCGTGGGGAATCAGGTTGACCACCATAGGGCGAGCCCCGTGTACTTTGTCTGAAAGGTCTCACTCAATCGCAAGACCAGACATCCACTCAATCACAACAAGATCGGGATAGGTGCGGTGAAACGCCGCGGTGAGGCAGGAAGCAACACGACCGTAGCTGCAGTTGAGTTGGCGTAGCGGTTCAAAATAGCATCAAAAGTCGTTGCAAAAAGGCAATCTCTGTTTCGGCTTGCAGGTGGCACCAGATCAGGCACCGTGTTCCATTCATGTGGTATTGGAATGGCTGCCAATGCATCAATGGGGACACAGCACCTCGAAAAACCCCATGAACCCGGTTGGTCATCCATGAGTGAGTCAGTACTCTACTCTAATAGTCTTGCCCTTTGACCGGACTTTATATGCTAGAATACCCGACCTTCAAGCAATAGTGCACCGTTGGGGGGTCTGGTTAGCTGCTGGCTGGGGAACAAATGGGGATGGGGGGTTAGGGTCACTTGAATGCTATTGGTGCATGGCCTTCAGGTCGCTTCCACCCCTTGCGCTCCGGAGCCCGAACGAAAGGTTGCCCCGTTCACTCGCCGTATTGACACCCGTGGATGTGCATCTGCCGATAGTCGTCAAGGTTTTGGATCAATCCATAAAGAATCAAAATGGTTCACAACTTTCAACGTTTGATGAACAAAGTCTGAACCAGTGATACTGCTTCTACTGTGATGAACCCATTCGGAACTCAACTAGTAGTACGACGAGTCATGAGACGGATGCATCTACTACGACGATTCACGATGATCGTCTTCAATTTCTGCTGGTATTGTTGAGGATCATCCCGCCGGTCTTCACCCGTCCAGTGAACGGATCGTGGAGCTTCCATCTGATATACACGACAAATTGGGAGAGTTGATGGCTAACAAGAGTTCCCAAGATGTTCTGGAAGCGGCCCATGGCGAAAGCCACGATATCCCTTTTCTTGAGCACCTGATTGATGATTTGAACATCAACGGCGGCGGAGTCGGAGGTGAAGCCTTTCAGGATGCTATTGTTCGAGCGGGGATCGTTCTCAGCCCATTGGAGCAATTTGCCATTCGCCCGTCAATTCCTTTGAGTTTCGGAAACGTGTATCTCTCATTCACAAATCCAACCCTGTTTTTGCTGCTATCGCTTTCGGCAGTCGTACTGGTTCTTTCCTTAGTCACTCGAAAGGGGGGAACCTCAGTACCTAATGCGGTGCAATCGTTTTCAGAGCTGGTTTATGATTTCGTGCCCGCGCCAGTCAACGATAATATAGGAGGTAGGAGCGTCAATGTGCAACAACTTTTTCCCCTCGCATCTCGGTCACTTTTACTTTCTCGTTATTTCGTAATGCCCTAGGTCTGGTTCCGTTTAGCTTCACTGTCACTAGTCACCTGCTCTGTACGTGGTCGCTGTCATTTTCGATGTTCATTGGCATCACGCTATTGGGAGTTGAGAGATATGGGCTGCATTTTTTAAGCGTCTACTTACCCGAAGGCGTGCCCCTGACGTTAGCACCGGTACTCGTACTACTCGAGCTCATCCCTCATTGTTTTCGCGCATTGAGCTCGGGCATCCGTTTATTTTCCAATCTGATGGCCGGGCATAGTTCAGTCAAGATCTTGAGTGGTTTCGCGTGGACGATGCTCCTACTGCAAGATCGATGCTATTTGATTGGCGATCCGGGAACTCTGTTGGTGGTGCTAGCGTTAACTGGGTTGGAACTCGGGGTAGCGATCTTACAAGCTCATGTTTTTACTATCTTAATCTGTATCTACTTGAATGATGCTCCAAATATCCATCGATTCCGATCAGTACTCTACTCTAATAGTCAGTACTCTACTCTAAATAGTTCCGGTCGACTGCCCAAGCCGCCCTACGGTGATACGCAGATCAAGGTATATTGGTGGTGGCTCGGTATAATATAGATAGTGGAGTCATTGAGTGGGGGCATTGGCAAATCATTGTGATTGAATGGGAGGTTGTGCATGGTGGTAGTATGATCATGGATATGCGTTGCCAAGTATAGAGTCTTTACTGTTATTTCACAACGGGGGATGGTTTTCCACCTTCAAGTCCATCAGTACTCTTCTAATAGTGTCTAGCTAGTCACGGCGTCAGTACTCTACTCTAATAGTCTCAACTATCGGCATCCTTCCAGTGGTCCAGCCTGGGTTTTCTTGGCGTCACGTACCGTAGTAGCAAGTAGTGGGATGTGTTGGGCATGATAGCTATGATACAGAGATGGCAATGGGTCGAGTGCGGAGCGTGGGGTTCGAATGCACTGTTCCGCTGCGGTCATATGGCATTGTCGAATGCATCATCTGAGTGAGACCTTTCAGACAAAGTACTACGATTCGAGGGGAGGGTGGAAAGCGAGCTCGGAGTAGGGGTAGCGCGCAGGGAATGGACTAGCAGGGTCTTGGGAATGGCCAACATATCCACTCTGAACTCCATGATCGATGGCCCTTATTCACACATATAAAAGCTCGGTACACTATTACACATCCTGGCGGTTTTTCTTGGGTGTTCAGGCGTATGGAAGGGGGGCGGGAGCGGTGGATCACAATTGAGATCTTGGGCGGAGCAGAAACGTCAACGATTGAACAATGTGCAAATACTATTTTTGTTTTTTTATTATCTTTATCCTTTTCTTTTTTTGGCGACTTGATAAGTATCTAGTGGAGCCCTGGCAGAAAAACATGGCTACGCGTGATGTTATTATTGAACATAACAAATCGCTTGGCTGTCCGATGGAATTCGAGTCTACTTGGAGGGGGAGCAAGGTGAGTACATTGCATCCTCATCCTCCTCTTGCTGATTCGGAAAGAGTCAGCTCCTCCACCCATGGGACAGCCCCTTCCATCCAACCACCTGATGTGACCCCCGGCCCCGAGATGATCCCCGGCCCCCTTGAGCAATTTGACATTCTCCCATTGATTCCTATTCATATAGGGGACTTGTATTTCTCATTCACAAATCCATCTTTGTTTATGCTGCTAACTCTCAGTTTGGTCCTACTATTTATCTTCTATATACCATGTTCGTATGGTGGCGCGATGTTCTACGTGAAAAATAACAAGTTTCAGCTTCAGTGGGCCTTCATGACTAACGGGGGGTGAGAGTCAAAGGGGATCAAAATGTCCCATCAATAAAGTGAGGGAGAGAGATCTTTCTCTCGTTATGTCCTGGTATACTTGCCGCGGGCTGTCGCCGCCCCGACGGACATGGGGGGCCTCTATTTTAGGATCTACCTTATCTTGCTTATTTAAGCAAAAGGCGATCCACTATCGGTTGTAGTATTATTGATCTATCAAGTCAAGAGGGCGAGGCCCCCTTGTCTTAGCTTAGGATGAGGGGGGCGAAGAAGCGGGAATGTGGGTCTTCGCATCTATTGAGCTAACTGGTAAATGAGAGCCTTCGATACGTGCTCGCTACTGCAGCAGCTAGAGAAGTACGGATTCGGACATGGGAGCATTAGGAATATTCTTTCTAGCTTATGTGATTCACCTTTGAATCATGTGAGTCACTCCTTCACTAAGGAAAGAAGAGTGATTTATCAACCGCCCGGGATCACCTTAAAAGAGTTGAAAAGGCAAGGGGTAAGCCGAGAAGAGCTAGCTTACCCCTTGCTTGTTCACAAGGATTCTCTACAAAAAAATGGGAGTTAGCGCTCCAGTAGGGAAGGGGGACCTCTTGAATAAGTCATAATTGCATAACCTATCTCCGCAATAAACCAATGGAGAAAGACCTCCTTAAGAAGACGGGGGCAGACCGCACAGAAGAAGAAGTCATCGAATAAGTAATAATGGGGAAGGAGGGGCGGGGAAGTACCCTATTTTGGGAGCGAATGACTAAGAATTTGGGGCTTTGAAGCAGCTCCTTGGTCTCGTCGCCCTTGAATTCATCTATTTGCTTATAGATCTTGTTTGTGCTCCACGAAGGGATGGACCAAGCCAATATTCCTACTTTCTTTCGGATCTTTGTAGAAAGGCAGGCATTTCATTATCATTATAAAACATTAGAAAGAATTGAATTAGCTAAGTCAGTAAGAATGACTCTGTTGGCCCCGGACAAGGGTTCTTATATTCTACATTAGCGGTCAAAGCATTGATTCTAAGCCAGTCCAGTCTATTAGCAAAGAGCGATTCTTTAAGCCCAAAGGCTAGCGAATCCGACTGACTTCGACTTTTTTGCTTTATTTTTTTAGTTCTTCCCCGATGAGCTCTTCCCGGGGCAAAGTCCTAATCAAAGCAGGCAAAGGGGGGAGTTCCTCTTCAATTCATTCATTTTTCGATGGTCTTAATAGAGTGGAAAAACCAAGCCAAGATTCATCGCCCGAAAGCACGGGATGAGACTTGACTTCTCAGATGCGGATTGATTTCCTGTTGATGGCAGAGTGATCGTATCTGCTGTTCTTGTTGACGACTCCGGTCCTATAGAAGAAGCTGGTATTGGACCGCTTTCCTTGGCTAAAGTAAAGGGGATCGATCCGGGCGAAAGAGGCCAGATAAAACCCCAGACCCGGCATAAGAGAAGAAAATAAAAAAAAGAAATGCGGATGAAAGTGATCCAAAGTCAGTAGCCGTGACTTCTGATCCTAGTGGCTATGGCTCAGGAGCAGGATAACAAAAAGTAAGGATTCGACTAGCTTTGAGCTCTCACGTAGTTCAGGTTGAATCAGGAATAAGTGGGTGATCTCTTGAAGAAGGGCCTAATTAGGCCAAGTAAGAGTCCATGGTCCAGCGCTGCAAAATACGTCAATAACAGAAATGAGCAAGAAAGGGGAATGCCAAGGTTAGTGATCAACTAGAAAACCCTTTCAGAGGCCCTCCAGTGGATTAGGTATCCCGTACCTAATCGACAAACACTTTTTCGTTCGTAAGCACTGAGCGAGCCGCCTTGTCTACGAAGCTTCGCTGCTTCTGCTGCTTGGTGTTCTGAGGAGTTCCGGGCTCAGTATAAGTACGAAGTTTCCAACCTTCTTTGTTCTTTGGAAAGGCCTTCCTTTCACCAGGTTTTATCCCTCGCTTGCTTATTCATATGATGTTGGATTTGCAATGGAAACTAAAGCCTCACCAGCAGCTTCATCTTCAAGTTCTAAACCCTCTGCCCTTAAAAACCGACGTTTTGGACCCTTTGCTAAAGCCGTGAAAAGGAGTGGACGGTTGTATTTTGGCCTAGTTGGGCTGGTTCGCCTAATCGAAGAGACCCTACCCCCATATCAAAAGAGTCCATACCTTACTTGTTCACCGTACTAGACCTCCATATCATATGTGTAAAGAGCCCACCTCGGATACGAAAGAAGGACAGGAGTAGTTCCACTAGCCGATGCTTAAGCGTCAGCCCTTGCCTCCTCTTCCCCATAAGCCTCATCTGCACCTGAAGAAGAGTAATCTTTTGCCGAATCTACATCCGTTCAATATTTAGTTCCATCCGGAATGAATTTCCCACCTACCTTGGGATAAGCGGTTGCCGGAAGCTTGAAGCTGACTTGAATGGGCAACACTTCCTCGTAGGGCCACCAAAGCAGGCTCCTTTAGCCGCATCGATTGTTAGAGCTCACTTCACACCAACAGAATCGTAAGCTTTCTTCTCCGCCTCAGTCAAGACTGCCTTTCTACATCAAGATTTGGCCCTTTCGATTTCTTCTATGCTTTCTTCTTCAACCCGCTACGCCCCTTCTTTACTTTCGCTCCGCACCTTTAGAAAGTCGTTTTCAAGCCGCTCGGTATTCTATATATATAGTCTAGTAGACTTCCCCTATGAGATTGACCCTGCTGGGATCACTGAATCTTCTTCCATATCATCCCATCGCTTCATGCCTTCGACTGAGACCTATCTGCTTCATTCCCGAGTTTCACTTCACTTGGACACAGCCAAAGAGGACCAAAGGGGAGAGGGCATTACTTCAAGTCCGAGAATAAACTCTTCCTTATAATAGAAAAACCTCTCTTCCGAATCAGTCCTCCTATGAGTGAATTGGACCAAGGTCAGTGCTTTCGACTTCCCTTGAAAGGACAGTTGACTTTATTGCGTACTTCTTTCCATCCTGAGAAGGAGATCCTTTGGAAAGTGCCTAGAAACTCTTCTTCATACGCTTATTCTCTGACCAGAACGCCGTACCGTGCAACAAGAGTTCCAACCTATTCTTTCTAACTAAGAGCAGATTCGCCGCAACGAGCTTATTGAATGTTGAATGCCAAACCCTACTGACTGAATGGCTTCCCCTCCCTCTTCCGGGCTTTATTGCCACTAGCTTGAATGGAACCCACAACAATCCGAATCAAATCCAGATGCCAATCCAGAGAGTTCGATCTCTGTAGTCAAGTCTAAGAGGTATCTAAGAAAACTCTTATAGAAAGCGCTAGGTCAAGTCATTCAATGCTTGGCTTACTTCATTTAAGACTTCATAGGATGCAAGTTCCAGGTGAACTATCTTCGACTAGCTAATAAAGGAGAATCCGTTCTAACACCCGTAAAAGAAGAGAGCAAACGAACTCGCCAAGCTGACTCTGATTCCCTTTGAATGAATAGCTTAGGAAGTACAGATTGACTTTACTGGATTCCGCCTTGACTTACAAACATCTCGATTGGCTAACCTTGCCCGCTCCGAAGAACCTTTATTCAGAAAGGAATGCCCCATGACTGCTTGCAGCGGATTCGGCAAATGTTCGGAAGATGGGAGTGTTCCAAAGCCCCTTCTTTAGATGCCCTTGGCTCTACCCCGCTTCTTAGGACCAGTGAAAGAGCCCTGCTTGGATTAGACAGCTACGGCCTTATAGATCGAGTGGGGGAAGAGACTCCGAAATCAGTCTTCCATCTCCAGATGTTACATAACCATATTCCAGGAGTAGTGGCAAGCTAGGGCCGGGGAAGCATCCAAAGGTTGTGGAGGCCTTTTCCCCGGTCAATCTACACAAAAAGCCAAAGGGTTCACTATGACTCAGAGGAAAGAACTAATCAGTCTGCCCAGGGAAGCAGTGCCTAAGAAGCTACGGGGAAGAGAGGTGGGACCAGAGGCCATTGGTACAAAAATATGACATGGGGCAGTCATAAAGCTGCTTTCGCTCCTCATGTTGTCAAAAGGTCATACTATGGCGTGGGACCCTTCATGTACAAGTGAATACATTTTTAGATATCACTCAGCGTCAGTGAGGCATCTCTAAGGGCCAAGACGTACAATAGGTGGGTACCAGACTATGAATTGCATCCGCGGGAAGGTTCGAAAGACTTGCTTGGGTGCGCCACGAGGAACTACTATACTTTAGGCTTCCTCAGAAGGAGCGAGTAGGAGGTCTCAGAGCAGGGTTTGATTGAAGCACAGAAGGAAGACCTTCATTTTCATTGGACAGCAGCAAGCCATCCGATGTTTAGGAATCTGCCAGGCAGGACAGAGAGCAGCTATAGCACCCGCCTTTGCCGGACATCTTTCCGCAGACGTTCGACTATCCCTTGCAGGAAGGAATGGGCATGAGAGTTCCGATCCACGTTGCTACCAGCAACTGCCATCCTATGTATGCACGTGTCCCCCAGACGAAACCTCTCTTATCGAAGGGTAAGCCATTTACCACGGGCTCTTCAAGAAGCCACCCATAAGACAGAACTACTACTGTGTCATATGAGGACTGAAAGTATGCGCCGCCTCGTCTACTACCTATATGATACCGACCCCGGAGCAAGAGTCAACGACCTTGACAAGGTCTCTTTTAGCCAAGGCCAAGGATCGACTCTGCGGCTCTCTTCGACTCTCTACCAAGGGAGTCTCAAGGTCCTTCGAGTCTTTGACTCTTGGGAGCCGTCTTCGACTCTTTCTTTCATACGTCTTTCTTGGACCATTGTGGAAACAGAAAGGACATGGGAAACATGGGAAAACGGTGTGTACCTTATGATGACCGAGATTCCCCTCTCTCGATGTTCGATGTCCTTTACACCGGACCATGGAAGGATATCGTTGAGCCGGCCCTTATGCGAAGCGTCCTTGGAGGTCTTGGGACCAATGTCGTCACGTGTCTTTATCCTTAGGTCATTCGCCGGCCTTCAAATCATGAATACGAAGAGTGGGCTGGATAATTTACCACAAGGGCTTGTCCTTTAGCAAAAGGGTTTTCTTACTCGATCGAGACTGGAGCGTATTCAATACATCGGCGGAGTTCTCTAGTCGCCCAAAGGGCGAGTTCTTAATAAGTGCAATGTTTGACCTCAGAATCAGAGGCTTTAAAATCCCCCGAATGAGCGTAAAGTGAAGGCCAGAGGGACATAAAGCGGTCGGTGACTTGGTCGGAGTGGGCCTTAGTGAGTATGCCGATGAGAAAGTAATCGGCGTATCGAGCGTACCTCCTCCGTCTCAAGAAAGGCCTTGATCCTGGACTGGAATAGATGTTCATGAGCATTGGCGAGAGAGGGCTTCCCTGTGGCACTCCAGTCGTCTGAGAAGCATAGTGAAAGTCTTGTCTATCTAAGATGTCGGTCGGAAGCTATCAAGAAGGCTGCATTTCCTTGACTATGAGGATGGAATGGTCTATGTGAGCATCCAACGACGTCTGCAAAGATTCTCTGGAGAGAAGTTGACAAGCTTTTAGAAGCAAAGTACATTAGAGAATTCTCCCGATTGGTTAGCGGACGTAGAACGGAATGTGTGGACTTCACCGACCTGAATAAAGCCTACCCTAAGGACTATGGTCTAACTCAAAGAAAAGTAAGAGTAAAGGGCCACGCGTGAACCTTCCGCATCTAGCCAGCAAAGGCGACAGGATAAAGCGGTGAGAAAGAGCTAAGGCTATCATATTCAATTGAATAATAAGATAAGAACAGGCATAAGAGGAAGAAAAACAAATATTAGGATGGTAATATTTCTTTCTTTTCTTTCTTATGCCGGTTTAGTTTCATAAGAACTTCCTATTAACGCCACCGTAGGAGTAGTAATAAGCATCTCTTACCTTTTATTCCCGGAGTGAATAGGCCATTCCTTAACCTCTCTTATTCTTCTCTTCAGTAACTTTAAGCCAAAATAAGGTGAATAACCTATTCATTGAATAGCCTGCACCTCTTGGCTCCGTTTCTGATCCAAGAAGGCTGACAAATGATAAATCAGGTAGAGATGGGAATGATACTGGTCAAACTAAATGGATGTGTCAGATTCCGTCATTGGATGTTTACAAGTTTGTATCCCCTTCGCTTTCTCTTAACTGAACAAGGTTGTACAGCTGGAAAGGATGACCTGAAAAACTACTGAAGATAAGTCAGTCTTCGATGAACATTCTTTGTTGAGAAGAATCAACCCAAGGCACGCAAGCCCTAGCGGAGATCCTGGCACAAAACCTGTGAATGTGACGTAAGGGGAGTGCGCCTAAGAAAGCCTTTCTATTATGCCCTTTTCCTTTTGGCATTTGAGCCTGCTGTTTTTCCGACCTCACAAAAGTTGATTATTCTAGAGGATCAGTAGAGACCGGGCCCTTAGCCCCATCAGGGATAAGACAAGAAGGAGTTCCAGCTTCGAGATTTGCTGCTATTCCTTAGTCCTATCCACTTTTGCTGGATCAAAGGGGTCTACGCTTGGTTGACCGCTTCTTCGACTTTTTCATTCTGTTTTTGCATCTTGATCCGTGATCAGAGCTTTAGTTATTCTGTAATATCCAGTAAGATTCTTTCTCTGAGGGCGTCGTGCGCCAGCCCGAACTGATCCGGTGATGGTAACAAGACTGACTCCATCTGTCTCTGAGATCCGAGAATCACGTATGCCATAGATATCCGGAAATGTTCATCGATTTACGGGAATATTAACGTCAGACCTTTTGCCCTTTGAAAGGGGGTTTCCACGAATATGAATGATTGAAAAGCTCTTCCGGAAAGAGACTCCCCTGGCTATGCTGACGAGTTGACTAGCGGTTTCCGAGTCAAATAGCTGGACTGCCATACAGGTACTCTTCTAATAGTGGGTTGATTTATTCCCATTGTACTCGCCTACTATACTGAAACTCCTGGATCCGTAAACGGAGCCAATCACTCTAACGAATCTAGAAGAATATGCTAAAGGGTATCTCTTTTTCTGATTGAAGAAGGCTCTGACAAGACCTTTCACTTGGTAAGGGTCGATATTCTTAGCCGAGCATCCCCCTCATGTTTTTACTGAGGTCTATTTCAAGTCATTCTCACTTCACTTGTCCCTCGGACGGGAAGAGGCGAAGAAAAGAAATAATCGAAGTTGTTGTAAGTTCAAAGGTCTTTTCGAACGGGGTTGTTGTTAGCCGTGGGTAGTTTGATGTACTGGTTTTGGGTGCTGGGTGGTGATGGAATCCTTCTTCTGCTCACCGGGATTGAAGGCTCCATCCGAATCAAGGAGAAGCCACAGTCTAAGAAACCAAGGTATAATGTCATTATGTACACAGAGTCAACACCTCTACCAATAAGGAATCAAGTAAAGTAATCGGTTGAACGCGGTCTAGGTATAAGTATTCCTATTCCTGCGTTGTGCCGGAAGTCTTTAAGACTTTCTTGATGCTAGGGAAGGGAGTAGCTATTGAATATAATCAAGTTCAGCAGTCCAGGCGGGAGGAGTCAATCTTAAATTCCCGTAGTTCCATAGGCAGGAAGCGCATCAACGAGTTTCCGTATCTCGGCAGTAGGGACCGAACTTCAAGCAATAGGGATCAGTGTTCAAGGCTAGGATCTATGTAATATGAATAGTCAGTTGCGCACCCGTCAAGCAGTTCTCACTCCAAGCAGGACTCTTCTATGGATGAGTGGGAAGGCGCAGGATAAGAGAAGATTCGTCTATCTAAGTTGCTGACGAGCCAGTACTGTTCGTGGGCAAGCAAAGTTTCAACTCGCAATCCATTTCTACAGAACGGAGAAAGGTTATGCAGGCGGGTGTTCATTTGCAGTTGCTGGTCGGGGCCGTGGGGATGGAAAGAAAGATGAAGAGTTCGGTTGGCCTTGGCCGGAGATGGAGACACAGGTGGGTAGGTAGAGAATACCTAGAGACAACTCTCTCTAAGCCCCGGGGGAAGCTCGATGCGGGTCTTTGCCTAGCCTTCTCCTCTGCTCTGACTCCGGTTGATGTGCCTTCTCCAGTTTCAATGAAGACAAACTCGTTTAGGGGAATGCATTCTTCCAGGCCCTTGTGCTCAAGTCAATGAATGAAACAAATCAGATTCAAAGAAGGAGATGAAAGAGCGGGAATTTCTTATTGACCAAGGCACCCAGCAGAGAGGGCAGTGACATATAAAGAATATTCCGGGTTCACACACCGCCTTTAGTTCATGGACTGACGCTTATGAGGTCTGGCAAGAGTTTCAAAAGAAAGCTGAAAAGAAGGGAGCATGAACTGGCAATAACCGAATAATGCTACGGAGCCAGTGATTAAACGAGTATTCTATGGTTGCGGCTATGTATTCAGGTATCTACGCCAGTTACATCTTTAGCTATAGCATCCTATGTCAACCCATGTATTATTCCATGGGAATATGACAACGAAATCAAGAGAAGAAATAAACGTGGACAAGGAATACGTAGCGGTATGCTATGCCATTGCTCGTCCTGTCAGCAGCAACCGGTAATAACCTCATGAGTTCTTGGTGTTACTGGTTCTATCTATGAGTTACGGCAAAGCGCATTGCTTTTATGGTTGCTATACCCGGGAATGAATTATTTTATTGATTTTTGTTACCTTCCTTCGGTATCGGAGCATTCTTCTTCTTAGTATTTCTGGTTCCCCATGTTCCATGGAGGGAAACCAAGGTTAGCTTGCTTGGAAGATCAATAAATAACGAAATAACCGGAAGCCAGAGGACTAGCATCGAATGACAATGCCTCCATGCCAGACCCGACACACCACCGCGAAAGCTATGCTTGCTTTTGATTTCTCTTCTATTTAGGGAAGCTTTAGCTTATCGGTTGAGAAGACGGTATCCAGTAAAGAAGCCCGGCCTAGGGATTAACCAGGTAAAGGTATTGGAGCATAAGCTAAAGCTATGAATTCTGTATTTCTGTTGCTTCTTCCTTCTCCGGGTATTCCAAGAATCATTATTTATCTTCTTTAGCTCCTGGATTAGTCCATGGAATCTTCCTTCATCTTTATGTAAAATAGCGCTTAGTCATATCAGGGGCAATCTTCTATTAAATTCCCTTGGGGCCGTAAATAACCCCGCTTTCTGAGATTCCAACTCCTCAAGGAAGAAGTCCCCCTTCTCAGTATCTGAATAAGGGACTAACGGAAAACCAGTTCTTCGCTATACGAAAAAAGGGATTGGACTACTAGAATAGTGATTCTCATTAGAACACGCTAAGAAAGAGTCGTTGGGCAAGTCCTTGATTCTTTATGGCCGGCATACCCCAAACACCAGAGTTAGCCCGAACTGTTACTGCTATCAATATCCTTCTATGAGGAAGGAACTCATACAGTGCTTCCGCACCTACCCGTGAATGGACTCGGAGCAAAGGTTCCCCGAGAGTGAGCATCCATTACGAAGTCGTATCAATCATAGCTATGCCCCCATAGAGAACTCCCACTCCATAATATCAAGAAAAACCAGCTGCTGATTCTACTGCCTATGGCATCTTCTTGATCTACGGCTGCAGGTAAAGCAATTGCATTCCTGTTTCGCTAGAATACTCTTCCGCACCGGATCTAATCCGAATACCACTCCAGCTACACCATTCGTTGAATGGTTCCTTCGAAGGTCTATCGCTATAGCCCCATATGGCAAGTCCGGAAGCTTTGGTTCTTCTGTATACTATGCTATTGGGAAGACTCTGTGAAGCACCCTGCTGTTAGGATACGCCGGATGATCTTGTTGTACTTTGTGGTGAGGATTGTATGGTTGACTAATAGTAGCTGAACATTCTTCCACTGGTTCCGCAATTGATGTTTACCCGACTTTCTTCGTCTTAGGCCTATATCGCTTTCTATTTTTCTTCAACGTATTCTGGTATCATTCTATGTCTGACCATCACCATGGGATGAAGACATTCCATCATAGCATAAGAAGGAACTGGATCAAATCTACGAAAAATGGTGGGAATAAAGAGGGGGGCGGTCAGAGATGGATGAACTATAGCTATAGGTTCCGGGGAATAATAAAAGTAATAGCATAGGGTGTGGTCCCGATAAAGGAATATTGATCAACAGCACGTAGGCGTAACTCCAACCCCACCAGCAGAATTATGAGCTTACCCGGCTCTCCTGTTCACCTTCCGGTGTTTCCTATGCCCCCTCTCGCTCCTGTTGCTGCGCTACTCCGCCTGTTCCCTGCTCTGCTATAAGATCTTATTTCCTTTCTCGCACCATATTTTATTCTGTTTTCTCTGGCCAGGACCCGATGCCGAAGCAGACGGAGGAATTTAGAAAGAAGAGATTCACGAGCCAAACCAATTCCAAAAGCAACTGATCGATACCCAGCCGAAGAGAGCCTAGTTGTTGCTTCAACCGGAGGCTGTTATACAGGCAAACCAAGAATAGGAAATGAGCTAACGCTTCATATGAATATTGGCACTATCTCGGTACCGAAGGCAGAGTATCGGGAATTATAAACCCAGGGCCCGGATGAGCTCACCATCAATGTAAACAATCGCTGCCCCGGTAGCTTCATTCTTCTTATTCGGTTATCGGTACTATTCGGGTAGTAGGCGCTAGCCGGCTTTGCCTACCACTTTGTGAGAAGGCGCGGGTACAATACCAAGTCGCTAAGAAAGGATCCAGCTACAGGAGTAAGAAATAAGGTAATTCAAGGGCAGCTACAGATGAAGACTAAAATAATCCGGTTACTGGCCGCCTGGATCACATCTCATTCCCGATGCCTATGCCTGTGTAAAGCTGCTAACTAGTGGTATCGGTTCACTATTATTAGTCTTTGAGTTCCCGCATACCCGGTCTGACCGAAAGACCCGAAGTATGAGGCATAAGGTAACGAAATCATAAATCAGAGCCCAGCGAGAAGATGTAAGATGAGATCCATAAAAAAGCTTTCTAGTAGTTGTAGTTCCGCTTCTCGCTCTAAAAAAAGAGGGAAGACTTGTTCGACCAGCTAGGTGGTGCGAGGTGGTTCTCGAAGCTGGATCTGAGATCGGGATATTGGCAAGTACGGATAGCCGAGGGAGATGAGCCAAAGACTGCATGCGTGACGAGATATGGTTCTTATGAGTTCTTGGTGATGCCCTTTGGTCTCACCAATGCTCCTGCCACATTCTGTACCTTGATGAACAGAATTTTCCAGCCATTCTTAGATCGATTTGTTGTAGTGTACCTTGATGATATTGTTGTGTATAGCAGTTCATTGAAGAAACACAAGGAACACCTACGGTGGTACCATAGTATGTTGGAACAACCTACGGCGAGTGCTTCCTCTCTTTCCTTTTGGTCTCCGGTAACGGCATAAAGTTCATCTTTAGCTATGATATTTCTTACTTAGTCTTCTTTACCATGTTACCGGTGCGGTGTACATGGTTCGGTAAAAGAACAACAAGAAACAAGAAAGCTATGAAGAGGGAGAATCGTAGGGACCGAAATAAGCTGTAGCTATGGTTTTAGGAGCATTACCAGATGAAGGCCTCCGAATGGGTTACAGTGTTGGGATCTCGGGTCTGGTGTTCTTTCCCTCGTCCGCTTGCTTCTCTTCTTCTTGTCCGGAGATTGTTTCTTCCCATTCTTACCATTGTTGTACGAGCCGTTTTCTTACTTTTTCGGTATAGGAGCTAATGCGCATAGGCCGCCTTCGGTCAATGGACCCGGACAACTCAATCATAAAAATCCTTAAAACCTGGACGCGGGCATTCCGACCTTTCCGACTAAAGCCAACCCCTACTATTGATGGTGAACCGGTAAACTGGCAGCTTGACTTCCCCGCAGCTACTCCTGGGCCGCCTGCTGCTACGGATCTGAGTCCTGCTTTGGTATCTCCTTCTTATCGGGTGAGCTTCTTCTTCTTGTGCTGTTACTGTTCGTGGATCTACGCCACGTGACAAAGATCCAAGGCATACTCAGATGAATAAGAAAGAAAAACGAAGTAAGGAAATGACTAGACCGGGAAGCAGTAGACTAGAAGACGGAGGACCGATTGGCTAGGTATCTTCTTGTTCGGAGGTTGACCTCTTCCTTCATAGCTTTCGAAATTCCCAGTGTTATTAGCTGTTCATTCTTCTTCTTAGTCTTCCGTATGGATCCATACTGGATCGCATAGCATAGCCTCAAGAAGAGAAAGATCGATAATTCGGTAATACTAAGAAAAGGTCTAATAGATCCGGTGGCAGATTCAGTAAGAAATAAGGTAAACCATCAATAGCCGGCTAGCGCCTACACCAACGAAGTATCCCAAAGACCCCAAAGTACTCAATAGATAGCCCAAGGATGCAACCCACGCCCAGATGCTCTTGATTCTTTCTTCGTGGTCATACTTGGTACGAAGTGGTAAACTATCCAACAGCTTATGCAGTGAGATCTTATGTCGCTGCGTCTTATGGTTCTAGAGTCTAAGACTCTTCCCGGAGCATATGCTCTACCCAATATCTAACCTATTTCCAACCCTGCATTAGCTTCTTTTTCATCATAGTCCTGATAACAGCCTCTTCTCTATATTAGTGGAATGGTGTTGGGTATGGTGAAGTCGATATCATATCGCTGGAGTCTTGGTCTATTCCGAAGGCTAGAAGTGGATATGTATCAAGTCCTGAAAAAGCTGCTGAATATTCCGTGGTTCCTCCCCAGAGTCCTAAATTCATCGAGTTGTTACCACTAACAGCATAAACATCAGTAACAGTGGTCGTATGTGAGCCACAAGGTATGTAGTATGACCCAGTAGTACGACTGGTGATCTTTCTTTAGTACTTGGTATGGATTATCACTGCACTGGGTATGTATGGCACAGAACTTGGTATTTGGTACAGTAGAGCTACTGATCTTCTTACTGGAGATAATATCCAAGCATAGCATCTGATGCCGTATTCCCAGTGTTTCATCTATTCCGCCGGCTTCTCTTTATTCTGCTACTACCAGTGATTCTTCTTCAACCCCTACCGTACGTCCGGTATCGGTATATCGAAGACTAGAGTTGAGCTCATAAGTTGAAACAAAGCATAGGCCGGCCAACGCAGTGAACCAAAAAGATATGAGTCGACGATCTAAAGCTAATTGAATGATCTTTGCAAGGACCGAAAGAGCGGGAGAAACGAGGTACGAATGCTACGCCAGCTGATGTATAACCAGTTGCCGGCCGGTACCTTGATACAGTAGATATATAATAAGTAGATGCATTAGTACTATGGTCCCCGGACCACTAGAAAGGTTAGATAGTATTCGGAGAACCGGTAGGCTATTTGATAGGCGTGAAGCTATAGTAAGTCCGTAGATCCATAATCCCTCTCTTCCGAGCAGTAGCAAGCTACCCTGCTTCTGATCCACTATATTTTCCATCTTCTCCATTGCTTATTCCGGAGATCTATCTCCGTTCGGTACCGATTTAGGATCTCTATCCGTAAGACTCTTATGGCAGCTATAGCTAAAGAACCAATGGAATCATCTTCCGGTCATTCTGTATGAGTAGCCGCCTTCGGCTACATCCAGCGAATACTAAGAAGAAGGAGGTGATGAAGTGTAGTGAGACATGGTGCCAGAGCTTCTGTAGAGTCGAGCAGTTCATACCCGGGGTCGAATAGTACTTTAGTTCCCAGAAAGACCATTGATAGCCCTTCATCTTATGAGTCTACTATAGGTAGTCATTCAATTACATCTGCAGTAGTTGTTGCGACATATTACGAGGCGCATCTAAGCTCAGCATCCAACCCGAAGAACACCAATGTCTCATCATATATAGCAGCATCAACCGTAACTGGGTAGACCGGGATAACATCCAGTCAATGCATAAGAAGAATAGCTCACTATTGGTATAGCTCCTATCGATAGAGTTGAATACTACTTAACTACCGAAGGCTATAAATATGAGCTTAGGGGGGTGGCCCACCGGGACCGTCGTAAAAGGATGATCTCCAATATTCGGAGCAAAAAGACTGGGGGGGTTTCTGGTGTACCCGATGTAGGATCTGGATCCGGA
The DNA here is from genome assembly GCA_963277665.1 of Viscum album. Taxonomy (NCBI): domain Eukaryota; kingdom Viridiplantae; phylum Streptophyta; class Magnoliopsida; order Santalales; family Viscaceae; genus Viscum; species Viscum album. The sequence goes on from OY728137.1 coordinate 1,149,087,506, forward strand.
ACCATCGTTAGGCCCTATAGTATTCGAGACTCTTTCCAACACCGTAGCTAGTTGGACCATTTCAGTGTTTTCCTGCACCGGTTCCGATACCGCTTTACTCTCAAATACCTGCTCATTGGGGGTAGTCCTAACCACCAACACTAGTCCTCTCAAAAGAAGAAGTATATCGGTGCTTTTTCAGTTATAGCAGCAGATGTCGAATCTATGGTAACGCTGTAGTAGGTTTTATTTTTCCTACATCTACAGCGAAAGCAACACCCACCCCCGCTACCTCTTCTTCGTGCAGGTCCAGGGACCATGAATGCTTACTCAGGCCCGATTGCCTATTCACCCACACCCCCCTCCCCCAGATAGTCCTTTTCCGGATAAGCCTACTTATGTAGATGATTCTTTCTTTGGGTTCCCGCAGGCCTTCCGAAGGGGAATTTACCGGCTTTTTCAGTGAATACTACGGCTTCGCCGTCCACTACAGCAACACAATAAACAACTGGTAAACTAATGGAAATAAAGCGTAACTCCAACCGGAGTCATAGGGCAATAACCATAAGCGAAGACGCCCACCTAAATTTATGGAGCATTTACTCACCGTACCGGTAGTAGATTATTCTGTACATCGGTAAGTGCTCTGTTGTATTGTTTATTAGAATCCTGGTAGTAGGTTTTATGTGGTTCGGGGACTTATTTATGAAAGACCTCCGGTTATGACTCTGATTATAGCTTTATTCACCAAGTATATGATGATGAATCCGGCTAGTTCAAATACCCTGAGCCAACCATGGTGCAATCCATGGCGCAAAGAGCGGTGTAGTATGAATAGAAATCCCAGCTGCTTATCAGTGTGCTCCTTCGTGGCCGTCCGGTTATAGAGTTTACAATAGTTGAATACTTGGTATCGCATACATCGAGTAGCTACCGCCCACCCAATTTCCGGTAGTAAGCTATAAAGTATGATTATCCGGTCTGGGTTGATCACCAGGAGACCTGTATGCTGGTGCAACCAGGGTTTCCTGGGTAGTTGCATCAAGTAGTATCGATAGGTAGGTCTGGTGTTAGTATTTCTGATGACATACCATCTGGTTTAGCACCAATGTTTACTGATTATATGCTCCAAATTCCTTATTCAGGATGCTTTATCTTCTTATTTCTCGATGGGAGTCAATTCTCATCATATGATGTAGCTACTAACCAGACATGGTTAGGGATGTTCATGAACTTGGGTCTGCGATACCCATAAAAAGTACTAGAAAAAAGATCAGCAAGAACTCAATAAGAATAATGAAAAGAAGGCTAAAAATACCGCTAATAGTAGCTTTTGATTGATTGTAGCCCAACTGGGTTCAACTTAGTACTAAAGCTTATGGGTCTTTAGCTGCATTATGAGTCGTGGTTTCTGCATATGTTATGTAGCTGTGTTCAGTTCCCACTGTTGTTGTTCACATAGTATTCGAGCTATTCGGAACTCAATCCCGCCCAGCAATGGACCCACCGGAAGCATGCCCCTATAGTACCAAATTCACCAATGGTCGAATAATCATATGATGTATATTTTCCGGAAGGAGTTTATATTGCGTACATGGCGCGTAATTCCAATTGCAGGAACTGCAACATCTAATGCTGTAGGCCGCTTAGGATCCGGCTACATCAGCATTGGTTATCTAGTCTCCCATCGGCACTCTCCCACTCACGCCCTCCGTTGCCTTTAAGCTTCCATTTCAGTTCCAGATATGGCTAAAGCTACCTCAGCATCTCTTTCATTTGGCATAGCTTGGCTACTATCATCACTTCTAGGAGTAGTTCTACTGTTGATATCGGGTGGGGGTTTTTTTCCTATAGTTTATCCACTATGATTGTTTATAACTGATTGTTTAGTAGTGGTGGCTACCAGAACGTTTTCAATTCTTATTTCTATATCTTTATTTTCCTATAGTTGTATTCCATCCATTCCTCAATGGTATGAATCGTTAGGCCGGATAAGCTGCATATTATGGAAGAGCTCATGACAACACCAAAGATGGAGGATATCTAGTACCAGCTGATGGATCAACTACATCACCAGAAGAAACGGGAGAACTCTAGCTAAAGGTAGTATTTGGTTGTCACAGTGGCTACCTCCGTCGCCGTAGTAGAACTAACGTAAACATGTAGAACCGCGGATGTAGACGTTCATGCCGATACGCTCTCCGGAAACCTAGAAAAGAGAGCTATAGCTCTTGGTATGGGAAATGGGTGGGGTGTTGTTGAATACAGTAGATACTTCGGTTGAACTATAGGGTTCGGAGTTCCTGATCTTCGGTATAGTCCTTGCTTGGGATCAAGTATTGACTGATTATTCTGCATTTCATACTGATGGTTCTGATACAACTGGGATACGTAAGAATATGAATCAAGAACACCATGGGAACCATGGGAATCAACTAGCGAAAGAGAAGAAGATCAAAGATCGGTGCCAATACCGATACATCAACAAAGGGATCAACTCCCGAATTAGCATATGTAGCTGTGACGCTTGGTCTTGTGCCCAATGAGTTACTCATAGTCTTTTTATCTAGTTTTTTCCGGATATTGCTCTACGATAGTGGGTGACCCAAAGAATAATTCGACATAGCTCCTAACCTAATCAATGCAGTTAGCTCTTCTTCATTTTTAGCCTCTACTGGTGAAACCTAATCAAATGCATAATTGACTGCAGCTAAGACTACAGAAGAATTATAAGCACCAACCATAAAAGCCGGCTCGGGGAAAGCATCTACTGAAGAAGTATTTTCTGGGGCTACATCAACTCTTGTTTCACCAACGGTCACACTGGGTATCGATGCCTTCCCAAATACCATCCGCGTAAGCTGTAAGTCGTAGCTATGTTGTAGCCTATGGCGGCTACACCAAGCATTATGAAGGGCTTTACCAAGCGCCAAGATCAATAAGCGTTACATAAGCAGCTGGACTTGAGGCTGGCCAAAACCGGAATAGAAGCTCTGTATCACAGCCTAATAATCTTGGAAACTCCGGTAGCTGAATGGGAAAGAAGTGGTTTCTAACATTAGGAGCTCTGCTGCGTTAGTTGTAGCTAAAGCAACCTTTAGATTCACCGGTATCTTCCCCGGGTGTTGTTGTTATTACAGTATTAGCTAGAACAGTTTGCGCCCCAAGGACCCAGAGAAAATAGAATATTAGTCATTACCCGATCATACCGCTAAAAGCACTAATCTACCACCGGCAGTAACAACTAAAGCAGTAATCGAATACCCAGACATAGTAGAAGATTCTAGTCCGGCTGCTGTTTTTGAGTTATCTCGTTGCTCGCCGGTCATTAAATGACCTAAATTGCAGCGGGATGAAGTGTAACGAATTATCCATTAGCTACTGAGAAGACATAAATTCCGGCATATGGTCACTGGAACTGGTTATGAAGCTGTATTAGATGCCTCTGGTTATACACCAGTTGCTTATCCAGTCCCACGGCCAACAACGCGGTCTCTTCTGCGCCAACCGCATCATTAGGAGTATAAGCTATCTAAATAATCGAGCCCAACCCTCTTTTCCGATCTCATTTCTTGCTTTTGTCTTACCAGTTACCGATACCAATGGTATTGGTATAGCTATAAGGAACTAAAGAAAGATTAGCGGGAAATTCCCAAGGTTGTTCTACAAGCCATAAATCCAGAAGGGTAGGCTCGGGCCATAATAGGAAGACTCACACCCGCCCTCTCAAGCTTTACCTTTTTATGCATTTATCGGATATACCAACCATTGAAGGCATAGCCTCACCATGAGTATACCGAAGGAATCAACTAGGACGGGAGAAAGAAATACTAAGAAGAGATCCGGAGAATGGCTTAGGGTTTAAAATTCCTATTCCTTGTTCCCGCATACCCCGTTCACTGTCGAAGTAGAACAACCTCCGGCACCGGATAAGCATTCTTTTTCTCTTTCTATAGGTGTAGCAACACCGTAGAACCCAGGCGCAGGGAACTCGAAATACTAATCATGAAAGAGAAGCCGAGCGCTCAGAGGAAAGAGCTAATGCCGGAAAGTCCAGATTGATTGTTAAAGTAGCCGAGTAGCGTTTGGTTCAGGCGCCGGCTCGTCTTCTATCTTGGTTGTCGGGAGTGATCGTGAGTAATCATGATTCCCGAAAACAAAAAAATTTGAATTTTTGATAATATAAAGAAAGATACCTTATTTATGTCAGAAACACCGAGAAACCCAGTACGAGTTGAATAAGTATTTCATACACTGCTTGAGCATATTAGCCATATAGCGAAAGAACCCGAAGAAAGGACTAGAATTGGGAAATAAGCTACGCCTAGGATTGCAACTACAGGATCAGGAGGGGACTCGGTATGAAAGAGAGGATCAGCAAACTACTTGGATCCAGACGTAACAGTAACAAGCCCAACAACTTCACAGTAACAATTCCGGTCTTACCAACCTTAGCTACATTATCGATTTTATGCCTATCCCGTTGCTTCGGGATTAACATTTACCATTGCTGGTTTCACCCGATGACGTGTACGATCCCAGTAAACCTGTGTTCGCTGGGCCCCAGGTGGGCACCGAACGGGTAAAGACAGAGCACTATTTGGCGTAGCCACAGATCCAACTACAACTACTAGAAGTACTACTATATCCATTGGAGTACTACTATGTTCAGCACCCATATTGTTAGGAGACTTGTATTTGATAGCTAGAGCTCTGATTTCATGCTTTCTGGTGTTACAGTCAATCCCTATCCAGTTTCTTAGTCTTCCCTAATCTCCGGATCTATGGTTTCCAACCATATGGTAAGTTATTCCTCTTACTTCATCATTTATCGGGGCTTCACCCTTTAGCGCCTACTTGTTTTACCAGAGCTGGTCTCGTGGGACTTCTATAGCTCATTATGCAGATGCACCATCATTAGTGGCTAATCCGATACGAAAGAATATAGACCATCAAGGGGTAGTAGCTCTAGCGGACCAAAGCCAAGAAGAAGTAGCATCCCTAACTCAGTAGTAGTTCAATCAGTAAGATCGTCAAACCCTGCTAATGTAGTAACTGCTACTATGTTTGTTTCGGATACTACAGTAGGAACTGAATAGCTATGGACATTTGGTCATAGGCGAAGCCTAATTAACGCACCATAGACCTAATTGCAGAATATTCAGCCTTCCCTAAAGTTGTCCTTTGCTAAATGAGTCCCTTGGTGATGAATCCCTACCTACTGCAATGGGATCGCGTTAACTGCACCATTCTAGACCAAATCAAAGGGGTTGGCTTCCACAACTTTTCCTCCAATGGCCCAGACAATACATCTCCTCCCTCCGTTCGTAACTTTGTTCCCCTCTCGCCTCTTTCTGACTAGGATTATTCAAGGACTGATGTTATGGTTAGAAACCCAAAACTACAATCATTGGTATGCTCCGTGGAGTCCGGTGGAACACCTACTACATAAGCTCCGAAAACAGAATAAACTAGAGGCGGGAAGTGTCCGCCAGTGGACATGGATGGAATGGTAGATGGAAGGGGTAGGTTAGATGTAGACCCATCGGGACTAGCGCGTTACAAGCATTTAGTACTTCTTCCGGTAGAATCCCCAGTATGAAGTAGACGACCCAACAGCTAGAAATGAGAAATCTGCTGTATAATCAGCAGCCTAAGCATCAGTTTTATAATCAGCAACAGGTGCAACTACACCCACCACAAAATATCCCATCACCCCCCTGGTAACAGAGCGAAAGCTGTAGTATTGGTTGCTACGCCACGTGGTCCGACATATGAAGGCGCAGTTATGGCTGCAGGAACAGTTGCATATACTACATACCTTGGGGCCCTGAGTCATATGATGATAGAGATGGATCTACACTACCAGTTGGTCTCGATAATACAGTAGAGGGTTCGATATCGGACTTCCCGTTTTGGAGTATCTCGGTTTCCTGGTCGTTCCAACCCAAAGGGACTATCAGAATAGCTATTCATCTGACTCCGTACCAACGAAAGATATGTATTCAATACCATGTGGAAACCAGCTTGATCCACCGATGCTCACTAGGCCCGAAGGGTTATGCAGTAGATTAATCGTTATTTGCAGCTATATCTGGATAACCAGATGAATATTCTATGGCTTTTACTGGACGTTTACCCAGTAGTTGGGGGAGTGACTCCGCTATAGACTTCGTTCCTGAGCCTAATCCTAGTTCACCTACGGTTGCTTCCGCATAATGGTACTAGAGGGACCCGGCCGAATAACCGTTTTACTCATATGCAGCTATAGAGTCAGATGACTCGGCAACGGAACTGCTCGGAACTGGGAAGGCGTTAGCAACGTCTGTCTTCGGCTTATCCCTGGAAAGGTAGCCTTCGGCTTGCAATGGTTATAGACGATCTTCAGCTAATCAACTTGAAACGAAAACTAACGGGTCTAGATCTGTTTTATTCGATAGCTACGGAATGGGAAATTGGCATGGACTCTGGTGTTAAAACCACCAAGAGTTGTCAAGCTAAAGCTTACCATATGTTGTAGCTGCTGGTGATGCCAAGTCATCGGTCGTTAGAACTGCTATAGTTCCAGAAATTCCTATATTGGCTGCATAAACTCTGATTATCCTAGTGTTTCTGGTGTTGTAGAATATCCTGCGGATCTATAGCTATAGACCTTCTTCGGGTATCGTGCAGTTTCATACATATCGTATCGGTATTCCCGAATATAGATGAGCATTTGAATCCCCGAAATCATCATTTGTAGTCATTCTGGTATCATGTAACCTATGCCTCTCTTCCTCACACTTATACCACTTAGCTATCTATGGTTTGAACTATTTCGGACTAAGCAGCTGGACGGGTTGAGGAGTTTATGGTGAAACCAGATATAGCTTTATAGCTATAGTAGCTCAGGCAGAACATCTGCGGAAACTTCCTTGGAATTGACCTATGGTGGAGGCGCTTTTAGCGCAAGTGTTGTTGGTGCGACCGGAGACCCGCAGGTACTAGTTTCTACATATGCCGTATCACCAGCATTAGCTACATATTCTCATCTATACCGGAGCACCGGATTCACAGCATTCCCCGATATCAACACATTACTCACCATGGGGTATCGCAGCTATTTTCTTGATTTATTAACCATATAGGTCTTCAGTTCATACTATAGTGTCTAACCATTACTGGGGATTCTCCTAGGAGCTACTCCAGAAGCTGTGCGCTTCATCGACTCCATAGACAGGAAGATATATTTTTGCGAAGCCCAGCGATCAATGATTGTTTTCACTAGTATACCGCCTACTTATGTTTTCGTTCAGTTGCTTCATATAGTACTTACTATAGGGAGTTTACCATGGAAGTATACCATGGCAGCTATGATAAGAATAAAAAGCAGGCTCAAATTCATCAAATATGGCGGAACAGGTCTGGTGTGGGATGGATGCAGGAGTCCTATAGCTTGGTTTTCCACTGCATTAGAGGTTCGATCTGGATTGGCTATATTTGCTACACCTATAGTGAGTGGTTCTACTTCTTACACTGCTGGGAGAATAGCTGGGCATCCTCCTTACGGAGTTAGTAGAGATTGGATACTATGGAAGCTTTAGCTTGAGTAGGTAATAGAATATGGTACAAGCTATGGAAGATGAGCTCAAGAGTTCCTAAGATTGGATCTGGAGTCCCCACCGAAAGCGGAGGTACGGTATTGATGTTCCTGCTGATGTTTAGCATTTTCAGTGAAAGCAGACCAGAAAGCAATAATTATGGCTTATCACTCATAGCTACTGAGCTTCTTTCTTCAACCCTGCTAGTACGCCTAGGCGCTTTGAGCGATCCGTAGGCATATGCAATTGATAATGGACTGACACTCTTCCGGTCCGGTTATTCAAGGTTCTTTCGGACCCTACTTGTATGCCGGACCATGTCCATGGTACCGGTTGCTCAAAGAAGAGAAAGAAAAAAGCAAATCCCAAGACAAAACAGCTGATCCTATGGGGAATTTACCATATTCTGTAGTATCATCGAGCTAGGCCTATGCAGCCAGGTTTAGCCGGACAAATGCTAGAAAGCATGGTGAATCAGGAAGAACTGTGGCTCTGGAAAAGAGCTATAGCTAGACGCTGGCTTGCTACCGAAAACCTTGAGTGAGTATCTGACTCTGAATGCATCTACCATGATTGTACAACCAGTAACAACCGCATCAAGTACGAGCATTTCACCGGTGGACAACATATACACCATACCATGTACCTATCCACACCTCCTGACTCTTCTTCTTTCCCCAGCTTATTCTCTTTCTTCGGATATTCCCCCGTTCTGCCGCCCACTGCTGCGTATGATCTTGATACACCTTGTAAACCCATAGCTTTAGCTAGGCCGAGCTCGAGGAGTTGTTTATGTTCATAGTAGGAGATGATCTCCGATCACTGGACCTGGACATGTAGGAACTGTAGCCAAAGTCAGATTGATCTTCAACGAAAGCATCTACTGATGGTACCCCATTGTACCCCATTGTTGTTTACCTGTTGCCCCTGTAGTTGTAGTAGTTTCTTTCAGTATTGGCTACTTTTCCCATATAGCTTTCTTACTGAATCCGGATAAGATCCTACAACCAGAATGGATGGGAAGCATACCATGGGAACCCATACCAGGACTAGTTGATCCGCATATGAAGAGAATACTAGAACACCGGGCTCAGGACTAGCAAAAAACCAACCTGCAAAGGCAGACCAGTAAGAGCGTCTAATGGCTGCAAAGCCTTTTTCTTCTTCTCTCTGTTCCTACTCCATGGACCAGCTATCCATGGATTCATAGAATCTAAGCCTAAACCTGGTACCATCTTCAGCAACCGGCTCGTGATCGCTCGCTTCTTACCCGACTGTGTATCATTAGTTAGATCGTTCAGGCTGTTCG
>OY728137.1:1149096573-1149101573 GCA_963277665.1 Viscum album
ATATAGTGCAGCCGGACAAGCACTGGCTTTCGACAGACTAGCTCGCTGCTCCAGATAACGAATACAAAGAAATAAGAATAAGAATGAATGTCACGTACGGCGCTGCCGAAGGAGCTCTTGAAAGAGCCCACCTCGGATACTAAAGAAAGGAGTGTCTAGACGGGCAACTTCACTCCGTGCATCCTTTGGTTGTGAGCCCCGCCTAGAGTGAGGCGCTAAGGGAAGGGCGTAGTGTTCAATCTGCCTCGCAGCTCGTAGAGGACCTTCAGTGATCGCGCAATCACACTGTCTCATGCAGTGTTCCCGCAATCTCAGTCCAGTTCAGTCTTCCGCTTGGTGGAAAAAGATCGGCACTATGATGACTACCGACGGGCAGGGGTTTCATTTATAAAATATAAAAAACCAATACTATACTGGGCTCGATCGACACAGAGACCTCATGGTAAGAAAACAAAATAGGAGGAGAGGTTAGGAATATGGGTGCGGGAGGCTGAAGGACGACCACGATGAGTACGCAGGTCCAGGCTATATAGGATCAAACGGCTGCTTTTGTTTGATCGAGGAGCGGAGATAGATAGATATGAGCTGACAGCTTATGTTTCCTGGTATTTTGGGTGAGATGTACACCGAAAGGAATTGACGCTACAAAAACTTTTAACCCGATTGAAAGTGAGCTCGACTCAAAGCAAGTCGACAAGCGAGAGAGGGTGAGGGTACAAGGCATGGGATCTACGATCGACTGTTCCCGTTGTTGGCTTTGCAGATGCTTTCAAATACTCTAGCAGTTTATTCCATTCATTGTATATATCTTCGTGTCATTGACATCATTCAATCGAATGGTTTGACATAAGAGATGTTCTAGTCTATCTGTAGTAGTTCTGTTTGTTTATATTATATTCTAGTGGTACATGAGGGTGGCGACTCACAAGGGGAGCGTAGACCAGAGCAAGAGGGAGCCAAGCCAGCTACTGTGGTTATGCCATTTGGTGGGCAAAAGTAGTATAGCGACGGTGAAGAGACGATAGTAGACCAGACGGGGACACCACCATAACACCCGAACAAGGATCTATTTTCTTTTGCAGCTATAGTACATATACTTTATACGTCTGTCTTACTAATAATATTCCTTAGCATACATCTGTACTATAACCCTCTCCTCTGTGTGGTGTTTTCAAGGGAAAAGGCGGGTACGCTCAAAAGTGAAGTCAGTTAGTGGAGCCCGTTACTGTTAGTCAAGTGATTCGGTCAGTAAACGAAAAAGGAAAATCCAAATATATCCCGTATTTGTTCAAGCAGGCTCAGTCGAATCAAGCCAATAAAGTCCTTGTTCTAGGTAGCTCGCTGCAGTCAGGTTGTAAGAAAGAGATGGACTAAAGCCACCTCTACTCGAGCGGAGAGTTTTAACGCTTTCAAGCAGTCGAAGGCTCAGGAAGCAAGAAGTGGAATCAGAATAGAATGAATGTCCAAGGGGAATCCTGTCCGTCCTAAGTGGGGAATTCGGCATTTACAAGAGGGAAGCCGCGTTCAGGGTCTATGAAGAAATAGAGGGAAATGGATGACCTTCACTGGTAGTTCAGCAAGCAACCAAACCAACGCAACGCAACGAAGCCGTATGAGTTCCAGCCAATCCATCTGCTTTCAAGCAGTCGTATCAGTCTTTCAAGTGGGGAAAAGGTATGATAGATGGAGCGTGGGAGTAGAGAGCTTTGCGTGAAAGCGAACCGTGTACGTAGATCAATTTTGGGAGTAGATCAGAAGTTTGTTTGGTCGAACGAACTGTAAGAATCTCACACCTGGTCCAAGGTTCCCGCGATTTCAATTGCAATTGCTAGATCTCTTCATTCCCTCCCACCGGCCAGCAAGCATCCGCAGTTCAACAAGGGCAGCATCCGCTAGCAGGATTTTTTTGGATAAACCCTTGGGAAAAAGACCAATAGAATCAAGTACGCACGTAAGGTCAAACCTTCCTAACCTTCGTATAGAGAGTATCCAATCAGTAGCCGACACGAAGCCGGCACAAGCCATCAGCAACAAAACAATAGCAACAATCTCCCTTTCGTTTGATGACGAATTTCCTGCTGCGAAAAAGATTCGCATATTCATGAATTGGGCTTTCATTCAGATGTTGGAAGTGTAAAGAAAGACTCAATAGAATATGTGTGTGATCTTTTGATCATCTGAATTTCCCACCTCAGATCCGCTTTCTGTTTGATTGCCCTCAATCCTCATCGCTTTCAGTCTTGATGGCAGACAGTTTATATGCAGCCTTTGGGAGTTCCTTCCTGGTGTAGCAGTAGTTCTTAGTGCCATTCCTTCGGTCCCAGTAACTATTACAGGAAGTGTTCTGAGTGCTTATGACTATTTCTTTCCCCTTCCTTACTTCTTACCGTTCATGTCATTACCTTCTCTAGTTAGGAGTGATCTTTCCTTATATTTTATAAATATAAAGAAGAGTTCTCAATGGACAGCTTTCCATTGAGAAGAGGTTTCAATCCTGGCTAACTAAGAGATAGAGATTCGGGCTTGGCTAGAATAGCTAATAGGCTAGCTTCCTTTGTTTGGCGCCCTTTCTTAAGGGCTTGTCCGATTCCATGCTTATGATTCCATTCTTCTTGTAAACTAAGTCATTAGACCTGTCTGCGGATTCGATTCCTACCCCTCATATTCGGCTTCGGCTTAGTTCAAAAAGTAGCCCAAGCTCGGAACCAACCATGCCCTACCGACCAACCCCATAGTATGACTTATTATAGTCGTACTGAGCTTAATGATGGATCTGATATATTGGCCTCACTTCATAGAGAAAGAGAGGTCAGTGACCCGGGGGTAGGCGACTCAATCAATAGGAATTCTCTCTAGAATGCTTAGGCCAATTATCTTTTTCGAAATTTGTGGTATGGCTTTGATGCCCAAGGAATGATCCAGTCCCCTAGACGGGCAGGAACCTTTCCTGGAAGCTCTACCTCCCAGTTCTTTCATAAGAGGACCCTTACCCCCAAGTGATAGACCATGTCATTCTTCATGAAAGTGCCTTCCCTTTTAAGGACCATTCAGAAACTGAGAAAAGAGGCTGAGAGTACTCTGCTCTTCAGGGCGATCAGGGGTTTCCGGGCATTCATCCAAGCTCACGAGATCCTCACGAGGCTTGGGAGTAGAGAGTCTTCGATCTAACATATCGGTATGAAGTTTTTGTGATGACTTACGACACCAGATTCAATGGCATCCCTTACAAGACTTCAAAGATTGGATTCCGACCCTCTTTCTATTCTAGCCCTTGAAAGCAGTCCACTAGCAACGGAGTCGCGAAAAGAGATTCTATTCTGAGTTACAACTTCTTCCTTTCTTTTTTAGGCTTTCTAGCCAAGTCCACTAGAAAAGGATTCGTGAACAAGAGCAGCGGAAATGGAATAGCTTTTCTATCTAAAAAAGCCTGGTCTTTCTTCTTTTTCTATAAAGAGCGGGGTCGGGGACTCGATGGCTATTGCGCTTATTCCTCCCACTTGGGATACCATACCTTTTGCGATTCTTAACTGAATAAGGATTTCTAGTAAAGAGCTCCATCCCGGGCATGGCGGAAAGTCACACCGCTCACTAATCCAATGCTACCCACGTTCAGGCTTCCAAGCACTGAGTCGTTTACAGGAAAAGTACCGACTTCTTCCCTTTCCCTACGCTCGTGTCTCTTCTGATGCAAAGGAGTAGCGGCAAGGAAGGAGTGCATACCCGGTTAGCCCTTGCTCCTCTTTGATAGAAGGAGCGGAAAATTCTCCGAGAAGAAAAAGGAAGTGAGAGCACCAGGTGCTCGAAGAGCAGATAGGTTGTTTAAGTGAAGAAGAATAGGCTCTTTGTCCAACTATTCTATTAGCCTTGTCACAAGCTACTAAAAGAACTGCCATAGTTTTTGTACGAGTAAGGTATATAATAGTAACAGGAATATGCCCACAATTTGATGCTAGTCTCTAAGTCTCGAGCATCAGAAGAATGCCTAGAGGGAGCGTCCTATCCTTGAATTCTAATCATTGATGTACATCGAACTGAAACTGCTAATACTCAATTTATCAATTACAGTTTGCATGACACACCATGTGTAGCTAAAGGAGCGGTGTAATAATGACTATCTCGCAGGTCTGTGTACACCCCCTAGAGTAGAGGGATGGTTTCAGGTAGGCATGGCATAGATAAAGAAAGAAGGCTGGCTCACAAGACAAGAATAGGAATCATTTCCAGCGGTTCAATTCATTGATTCATCTATCTATCGGATTAGTAGCTCAAGCCCTTTCCTACGCTTTCGAAATTTCTTTTTCATTCAATCTTTTTAGAGTCCGCAAGCCACGAAGGAGTCCCCTTTTTGCCCTTTGGCTGGTAATCACATCGGCCATAACGTGGTCTATCACCTCGGTTGGGGAGAAAGTTCGAATCCTTTATTTTATATTTTGATATTTTAAGGGCTTGGTTGGTCGTACAATAACAAGTATTATAGTAGATTGTATTCGATGAAAGAAGGAGAATAAACAATAAAATAATGGGAAGAATCAATATTCGTGATGCAAGCATTGCTAGATCCAAAGGTATTTTATTAACCTAACTACAAGGATGGGACTCTATAATATGGAAAGAAAAAACGTAAAACCTAAAAAAAAGGAAAAGAACATACCTCGATGCTGCTGAATAAAGCAAATTACCTATACCAAACCGAATATCCAACGACATATAAGCACTTAGCACGCACCCCTACCCCTGCCTGAAAGCGCCCACCACATTCCTATATAGACGCCTTGATAACGTTAGCTCGCTAGTCAAGCGAGGAATGCTCGGAATTTGAGTCCTTTCTTTAGATAGTTTTGAACGCTAACCTCGGGACCCTCAGCTTCGTCTTATCCATGCCATGGAGGAACCTCATCAGAGCTTCGTACCCTCTACGTAAGAGCCACCTTAGCACTCGAAATGCATTAGATTAGGACTAATGAACTAAAGCCCCTCCAAACTGCACTGCACCCTTACTG
>OY728137.1:1150311573-1150615517 GCA_963277665.1 Viscum album
TAATAAAATCCTTCATGTTATATATACTGATATATGCATACCATTTAATGTCAATTATTTTAGTAAGGAAAAATATTTTATAACCTTTATTGATGATTTTTCACATTATGGGTATAAAAACCATTCTATTTATTTCAAAATAAAACAAAATTTATTACATAATGTATTAAATTGATAAAACATATAAGATCAAGAGGTATAGGGTCTTTGAGGATTAAAAACATCACATAACCACTTAAAACATGAAATACACTTCTTTATTGAAAACTCCTTTTACATGACCACACACATTCCCCTGTACTTTGCATTGCATGGGATAACCTGAGGGAATTCATAAGAAAAGGGTGATATATAAATACCAATAAAGGATTAAAAAAGTAATAACATGAAGAATAAAATACATGTTAGAAAATAGGCATATCAGTGGAGCATAAGAGAAACATGAACATAAAGGCATGGTATAATATGATTATCATAACATGGAAATGTGGAAACAACATTTAACATGATATTAGTATGAGACAAGGATCATTGCACATATATCATGAGTAAATCCTCATTTAACTTGAATTATCATGATTAAACCCTCATTTCACTTGATTTATCATAATACTACTCTTTACCCAATGCATTGGAGTGCTATCAAGGCACACCCTTCTTAACCATTTCATTTCATGCATACGTGTGCCACATGGATCATATAAAATGGATTCATTAAACATAATCATTTATTCCATGATAAAGGAATGTGTAATTCATACATGAAACTATACAATCAATAAGTAAATGTCCATAAATGTGAATACCCTTGATTGATAAAAAGGGCATGGTATTCACTACACAATAACTTTGGCTTGAAAAAATGCGGTGCAATTTCGGCAGAATAACGACGTGACATAAGAATTCATAAAAATGGTTGTTGAGAGAGAAAGGGGTGTCTAATAATAAATAAATTAAATGGACTGTAAGGGGGTAATAAGTATATATATATGTCCCAATATATGTAATGGGAGTCAGATTCATAATACAAAAGAATTTCTTGAATGTAAATGCGAAGAGAGAAATTTCTTACAGAATTTCAACATGGTAATGGGTGTACATGGGAGGAATTGATGAGAGAGAAAGAGGTCTACCATAATTAAAACATAATGAGGGATGTATGGGTGAGGTGAAACATCATACCCAAACATTTTTAATTGAAAATAAAAGGGCATAAAAACATAAAGAAATTTGGACAAAAATGGGAAAGGAAGAAATACATTACTTGGAAGTGTAATCCCAATGGCTTGGGAGGGGCTTGAGAGATGATTCTTGAGATCTTGGAGCACCTTGGGAGGATAATAGAGAGATGAGGTTAGAGTAGGTTTGTGATTAATGAGTCTTGAGTGAATATAAGTGGGATCTTGGGTGGGTTTATATAGGAAAAGAGAGGGAATTATTTATTATTTAGGTTTTAGACACCACACATTAAACTAATCAAAACAACAAACCATCCCATGATTTTTCCCATTTTATTTCCAAATGGGAGTGTGATTAATTATTTTATAAGAAACATTACCTAAATTCTTAAAATATTATGTTTACTTAGGTGTAGGTGAGTCACACTCTTAAGGAAATCAATTTAAAATGTAAAAATGTTTTATAAGTCTTGGAGGGTCCACTAAGGATTTGTAAAAAAATAAAAAAATAGAGAATCACATTATTTTAAAGTTAAAAAAAATATTGGAAGAACATTCCATTTATATTATTTTATTACATACCTATTGGGTCATTATGATGTCATAAAACGGATTATATATGTAAAAGGTATTTAATTTTTACCAAAAAATTTGACGGTCTTGGAAAATTATAAAAATTTCACTTCTATATAATTTTGACATCATGATTCCAAACATAATATCCATTTTATCTAAATAGTTTTCTAAATATGTGAATATTTTTTTTAAAATAAAAACTGACATTTATCGAAAATTCATGGGTTTTGACAAAATAGTTTTCAAACCTTAATAAAATTACAACTATACTGATAAAAATTATGTGGTCATTTTTATTTAGTAACAACTAATTTAGTAATAATATTTTATTAAAATATTATTTAATTAAAAAATCCATTAATTCATCAAAATAGATTTCTTAATTAAATTTTAACTAAGAATACCATTTGTGCTTTAAAAACCATTAACAAAGAAAAAATAATAAATATGAATGTATTTTTTTTATTCTATACAAAAATAATGAACATAATAACAGTGATAGGGTCTTGTTACATAACCCATTGAAACACCCATATATGACTGAAGGGTAAGGTGTACGATGGTGAAAGACTCTTGGGGTGGATCAGATAACATCGTTGGGGTGGTAATCTATATCAACATCCACTAATCCTTTAGGAAATTCTATTCGAGCTTAACGTGTTGATGCTCGACTTTGGATTGGTCAAGAGAAAAGCCCAGTGACACCACCTCCTTTCTGAGCTCTAAAAAATGGGCTTCGTATGGGGAAATTCAACTGGATGAGGCCATCATTTCCCTTATCCGAGTAAATTGGGTTTGTTAAAACCCTATATTTATACTAATCAATTGATCAATGATCAACAACTATATTAGAAATAGTAACAATTCTTAACGGTATTTTAAAATATAAATACATAAAACCGAGGAAGTGAATTTTTTTTATATAACCATTTTACAAAATAATACATTTAATTAGATCAAGAGGAATTTTCATTAATGAATGTTTGGGTCATTAAAATCTCACCCCTTAAAAAATTTCACCCTCGAAATTTCCTTTTCTTATACCAAAACAAATGCGGGTAACTCTACTTCATCACTTCCTCTGATTCCCATGTTTCTTTTTCAATCTTGTGGTTTCTCCACAACACCTTGATGAAGGGTATTGACTTATTTTATAGAAATTTTTCCCTACGATCTAAGATCATTACTAGCTTCTTTTAATAGGAAAGGTCATTCTATAATGGTACCACTTCTGGATTGAGTACATGTGATGGGTTAGGTATTTACTTCCTCAAGAGTGATACATGGAAGACATCATGTACTTGAGATAGATTCGGTGGGATTTCTAGTCGATAGGCCACTGCTCCAATGCAATCAAGGATCTCAAAAGGGTCTATGTACATTAGAATAAGATTTCCATTCTTCCCAAATATCATAACTCTCATCCACGGTGATATGTGGAGAAATACCATGTCTCTAACATCAAACTCTAGGTCTCGTCGATGATTATCAGAATAGATCTTTTGTCGACTCGGAGTATCTTTAATTTGTTGCTGGATAGTTTTAACCTTCTCCACCATTTATTTGACCATATCTGGACCTAAGAGTTTTCGCTCCCCAACTTCATCCCAACATGCTGGTGTTCTGCACCTCTTCCCATACAGGGCTTCATAAGGAGACATTTGGATGCTTGAGTGGAAACTATTATTATAAGAGAACTGAACTAGAGGAATATGTTGATCCCATCCTTCTTTAATGTCCATTGAGCATGTTGTCAACATGTACTCTAGTGTTTAGATAGTCTGCTCATATTGGACATTATTTTAAGGATTATAAGCTGTACTGAATTTCAGCTCAGTATTCATAGCATGTTTAAGTCTCTTCCAAAACATAGAGATGAATCTTGGAACTCGATCAGATGTGATAGATAGTGGTACTCCATGCGGCCTTATTACTTATCTGATATATATCCATTCCAGTTTATCTAATAAGAAATACTCCTGAATTGCAATGAAGTGTTCAATCTTTGTAAGATGATCCACAACAACCCAGATAGCATTGTTTCCTTTAGATGTCTTCAGAAGTTTAGTGACAAAGTATATGGTGGTGTTCTCCCATTTCCATATTGGTATGGGTAATGGTTTCATCACCCCATTGGACATATTCCTTTCAGCCTTCACTAGCTGTCATACCAGGCACTTTGATGTATACCTAGTAATCCCTTTCTTCATGTTATCCCACCAATAATGCTCTAAGAGATCTTTATATATCTTTGTGTTTCCTGGGTGAACAGAGAAATTTGAACTATGTTCATCATCCAAAAGTTCATTCATTAACTCTATATTTTATGGAAAACATAGTCTTGACCCAAATCTCACAATTTCTTCTTCATTAACATTGAACTCCGAGGATTTCCCTTTTTTGATAGTTTCCACTTTCTTCTGAATTCCCACATCATCCTTTTGAGTTTTCTTTTAACCTTTCCAAAAGATATGGTTGAGCAATAATTTGTGAAAGAATTGATGATGATCCATTATTTATGATTCCCATGTCCATATTCATAAAATATAATAATATTGGATCCTTTTAAATTCTAATTAATGATAGAATCGATGGGTCCTTTCTACATAGAGCATCTTCCACCTTTTTTGCTTTCCCAGGGTGGTAGTGGATTGAGCAGTCATAGTCATTGATCAGATCTAACCATCTTCGTTGGTTCATGTTCAACTCTTTCTGTCTGAATATATATGTGAGACTTTTGTGATCCATGTATATTTCACACTTCTCCCCAAAGAGGTAATGCCGCCAAATTTTCAAAGCGAAGATTACTGCATCCAACTCCAGATCATGTGTTGGATAGTTTTTCTCATGAACTTTCAATTTCCTTGAAGCATAGGTAATGAATTTGCCATTTTCCATCAACACACAGCCCATACCCTTCTTCAAAGCATCACTTAATACCGAATTTTTTTTACACTTGTGGGTAGTGTGAGAATGGGTGCAGTGATAATCCTCCTTGTCCACTCCTTGAAGCTATCTTCACATTCATCACTCCAAGAAAACTTTACTCCCTTCCAAAGTTATCTTGGTAAAAGGGTAGGAAAATCATGAGGAATTTCTCAAAAATGGGTGATAATATCCAACTAACACCAGGATGTTACGGATATCTGTCACCGATGTTGGACTTATCCATCCATCAATTGTAGTTGTCTTAGAGAGATCCACAGATATCCCATTACTTGTGATGATATGACCCAAGATTGTGACCTCCTTCAACCAGAACATAAACTTGTTGTACTTTGTATAGAGATTATCCTTTCGAAAGGTCTCTAGTACAATGATTATATTCTCCTCATGATCCTACTTAGTTTTTGAGTATATTAGAATAACGTCTATAAAGAAAACCAAAAATTTGTCGAGGTAATCTCTAAAGACTATATTCATAAAGTCCATGAAGATTTCTAGAGCATTAGTGAGTCTTAAAGGCATTATTATTAATTCATAAAGCACGTATCTTGTATAAAAAGTAGTTATGGGGATATCCTTCTTCTTCACCCTTACTTGGTAATATCCAAACCGAAAATCCACCTTGGAGAAGTTTTGTGCTCCATGTAGCTAATTGAAAAAGTCATCAATTCAGGGTAGAGGAAACATGTTCATTATCCGGATTTTTTTGAGCTCATGATAATATATGCAAAGGTGCATTGAACCATACTTCTTCTTTAGGAAGAGGACTTGTGAACCCCATGGTGAAGCACTTGGTAATATAAACCATTTATCCAGATTATCTTTTAGTTGTTTCTTCAGCTCCTCAATCTCCACAACCACAATTCTATATGGAGTCTTGGATATTGGAAATTCCCCAGGCATAAGGTCAATTGATAATTCAACATCTCTTCTAGGAGGAAGACCTGGAAATTCCTTGGGAAACACTTTTGCGAATTACCTTACAAAATCCATGTCTGAAAGGATGGTTGCTTCCTTAGACTCAATCATCAATGAAAGATACACATGCTCAAAGGGCAGTAATATCCATGCTTGAGACAATGGAGCTAAAGAATATTCATCCTCCACCTTTCACTTGTATAGAATCAGGGGTTGATTCACCTTATGGAGAGTTATTTCCCTCTCCCAGCAATTTATGTTGGCTCTATATAAGGAAAGCCAATCCATGTTGAGAATTGCATCAAATTCCACCAAAGGTAGTATGATGAGATTCTCTGGGAATTTAAATCCACATATTATGATAGGGGGTTATATTAATGGGATGAAATGATTTCTCCATTTTTCATACTCACCAACATATTTACTTCCATGATTTGTGTTGGTGTTGGGATTGTTCTACTAAAATTTTGGATATAAAAGCATGCGTAGAACTAGAATAAAAATGTATGTTTCCTATTATTGAATGAATAACTAGTGTACTTGTCACCACTTCATTGTTGGGGTTAACATCAGCGGTAGTGATGGAAAAAACTCACCCTTGAGGCCTTGAAGGTTGTTGGTCGCCTATGAAAACCCTTGTCTTAGAGTACTGGTTTGCAAAGTGCCATGATTCTTTGTAGTTGAAGCAATGGACAACGCGTTGAGGGTCGAACGGATCATTCCTATCCTCTTTCATAGCCGTGGGTTTTTCTTTTTTGTAGTTAATATCCAGTTTTACTTATCTTTTACACTTAAATTATATCCTCGCCCACTTCAGGAAATTTCCGAGGTGCTTCTTTCCGCACCTTTGGCAAGTGGGGTGCTGGATTTTCTAGGCACCATTAGATTTATCCATCAGACTTCCAGAATTGAAGCCCATCTTATACTTCTTATTCCCAGGATACCCCTAAGATATTTCGATCTCCATTTCAACTTTGAGGTCACATTGGAAAATTTCCTCACAGCTCTCGAAGTCATGGATCACTAGGTATTTTTGTATGCTAGGTTTTATGCCACTAAAGAAGCGGTCAAACTTGCATTTGGGGGTAACGACAAAGCCAGAGGCATATCGTGTAAGACTTGTGAAGTTTTCCTCATACACTCTGATGGATTCATCATATTTTTTCTTGAGGGAAAGGAAATATCTTTCCATCTTAAGGTGGAGGGTGTGAGGAAAATATTTATCTAAAAATATTTTCTGGAAATCCTTCCATTCCAACACCTCGATCTCCTCCTAAAGCTTTATATTTTTTATCAACGCCCACCATTGATTATCTTCACTCTCCATAGGATAATCATCGATAAGAACCTTCTCTTGTTCGGAACATTTAATTATGGATATGATCTTATTAATGGAGTTGATCCATTGTTTAATAATTGAGGGATCAAATGATCCATTAAAAGTAGGAGGCCTTTGTCTCATGAATCACTTGATTTCGGCATATTCTTTTTAGGGGGGCTGAACATTCTTCTTGACCCATGTTTATATTCAAAACATGAGTTATCTGAGAGAGTATCATGACAATGTTCATGATTCCTACTCCCATCATATTGGGAATCTCATTAGAATTGTCATCACATTGATCTTCACGTCAGTTGTTAGCCTGTTTCCTCCTATTACTGGCCATTGGCTGGAATAAAAGGAAAGTTAGGGGTAAAACATAAAGGGTAATCTGAAGCCAAAAAGGGATAAATTATAAATTAATTTTATTTCCTTAAATTATGAATTTATTAGCATCAATCTATGTTATCCATGATCTACTTCCCAACATATATTCTTAAGGGAATTATTTATTCCTTTAATAATGGTTCTTACTGAGATTATGAATTTACCAAAGCATATCCCCTAGGAGTGTTGTAACCAAGAGTGCAGCAAGTCTCGTGTTGTGTACCAGTTCCCATTTAAGTCTAGCTCAAAGTGGTGTTTTTGGGTTTTACCCCTAGATACATATATCTTAGAGCTACCTCTACCTACTCATATCCATAAAGGGATGTATTTTCTTGATAAAATACTTACTCATTACTCAAAAAAAATTAGGGATGTTTTTATTATACATAGTCTTATGTCTAAGGCTTTCACTAGGGTTTTCTAATCCTAATCCCAAAAATAACTAAACCTATCCTCTAATACCAACTATAACAAACCTGATATTTATTTTACACTTAATAAAAATTTATTGTATAAAATATTCACTTGATACAACATAGTATATCGAGAGGTCTAGTGTCTTTTGGGATTAATAACATTACATAACAACTTAAAACATGAAATACAGATCTTTATTGAAAACTTCTTTTACATGACCACACACATTCCTTCGTACTTTAAATTGCATGGGATAACCTAAGGACATTCATAAAAAAGGTGAGATATAAAGCCCAGTAAGTGAGTAAAAAAGTCATAACATGAAGAATACAATACATGTTAGACAATAGGAATATCAATGAAGCATAAGAGAAACATGGAAATAAAGGCATGGTATAGCATGATTATAATAAAATGGAAATGTGGCAATAATATTTAACATTATATTAGTACAAGATAAGGCTCTTTGCAAATGGATCATGAGTAAACCATTATTAAACATGAATTATCATGAGTAAACACTCATTTCACATGACGTATCATGATACTACTCTTTACCTAATGCATTGGAGCACTGTCAGGGTGCGCCCTTCTTAATCATTTCATTTCATGCATAAGTGTGCCACATTGATCATATAACATGGATTCATTAAAAATCATCATTTATTCAATGATAAAGGAATGTGGAATTCATACATGAAACTATATAATCAATAAGTAAATGTTCATAAAGGTGAATACCCTTGATAGATAAAAAGGACATGGTATTCACCACACAATGACTTTTTCTTGGAAAATCGTGGTGCACTTTTGGCAGCATAACGACATGATATAAGAATTCATAAAAATGGTTGATGAGAGAGAAAGGGGTGTCTCATCTAATGTACATGAAATGTAAATTAAGGGGGTAATATAGATACATGTCCCAACATATTTAATGGAAGTTATATTCATAAAACAAAATAATTTCTTGAATGTAAATGAGATGAGAGAAATTCCTTACAGAATTGTGGTATGGTAACAGGTGTACATGGGAGGAATTGATGAGAGAGAAATAGGTGTCCCATAATTCAAACATAATGAGGGAATTATGGGGGAGGTGATAAATCATACCAAAACATTTTTAATTAAAAATAAAATGGCATAACAACATAAAGAGATTTGGGAAATAATGAGAAAGGAAGAAATCAATTACTTAGAAGTGTAATCCCAAAGGCTTGAGAGGGGATTAAGAGAAGTTTCTTGGAATCATGGGGCCACTTGGGAGAATAATAGAGAGAGTATTTCTGATTAGAGAGTGATCTAAGGGTTTTTAGTGAAGATAAGTGAGAGTTTGGGTGGGTTTATATTGGAAAAGGGAGAGAATTGTTTATTATTTAGGTTTTGGACACCACACATTAAACTAATCAAAACCACAAATCATACCATGGTTTCTTCCAAAATGGATTGGAAAAAATTATTTAACAATACCAATGGCCTAACTTATTAAAAATATTAGGATTTATTATGTGGAGGCGAGTCACACTCTCAAGGAAATCAATTTAAAAAGTTAAAATGTTTTATAAGTTTTGGAGGGTCCGCTAAGGCTATGTAAAAAAATCAAAAAAAATATAAAATCACATTATTTTAAAGGTAAAACATATATTGGCCAAAAATACCATTTATAGTATTTTATTACATTACTATTGGCTCATTATGATGTCATAAAATGTATTATATATTTAAAAGGTATTTAATTTTTACCAAAAAACTTGAAGTTCTTAAAAATTATGAAACTTTCATCATTGGATAATTTTGACATACTAATTCCAAAAATAATATTCATTTTATATAAATAATTTTATAAATATGTTAATTTTTACTTTTAAAATAAAAACAGACATTTATAAAAAATTCATGGGTTTTGATAAAAACAACTTTGAAAAATTAATAAAATTAAAAATTTTCTCATAAAAATTATACGGTCATTTATATTTAATAACAAGTAATTTAGTAATTATATTTTATTAAAATATTATTTAATTCAAAATTTCATTAATTAATTAAAATAGATTTCTTAATTGAATTTTAACTAAAAATACCATTTGTGCTTTAAAAACTATTAACAAAGTAACAATAATAAAAATGAATGCATATTATTTATTCTATACAAAAATAATGCACATAATAATAGTTCTAGGGTATTATTACATAACCTCTTAAAACACCCATATAAGACTGAAGGTTAAGGTGTGCGATGATGACAGTCTCTTGGGGTGGCTCGGATAACATCATTCGGCTGGTAATCTCTATCAACTTCCACTTCCCCCCTAGGTGGTTTGGTTCGAGATTAACGTGTTGAACCTTGGCTTGGGCTTGGATAAGAGTGAAGCCTAGTGACACCACCTCCTTTCTGAGCTCCAACAAATGGGCTTCGTACAGGGAAATTCTATTGGATGGGGCCATCACTTCTTGTAACACCCCCAAATGATAAAGGGTTAAATGATTAAATGATATGACTCATGTCAACAAGATGAACCTTCTTTTTTGGGAGCCTACCTGATTAGAACTTTATAGTTAAGCATTCTTGGCCTGGATTAGTGATTAGGATGGGTGACATTCTAGGATGTTTCCCAGGGCGTGTGTGAGTGAGGAAAAAGCACCCTGGAAAAGGATATGTGTTGGCATGTGGGGATATTCATTAGTCATATGACCCGTTCGGGCACGTGGGTGGGCCCCAGGGTGGGGACCATGTGTCTACGAGGAAACTGGTGGTACTTGGCGGGCCAGGACCCGACGACCATGTTAAGGAGGGGTGGTTGTGCTGTCACTGGGACCTAATTATCACATTTGGTATCAAAAGTGGTACCCAGCCTTAAGTGCAGTGCAGTGCCTGGGTTGAGATGTTGGGCCCACAACGAGGACGTTGTGCTCTAAAGGGGGGAGGGTTGATTATAACACCCCAGAATGATAAAGGGTTAAATGAATAAATGAAATGACTCATGTCAACAAGGTGCACCTTCTTTGTTGGGAGCCTACCAGATTAGAACTTCATAGTTAAATGTGCTTGGCCTGGAGTAGTGATTAGGATGGGTGACAATCTGGGAATTTTTTCAGGGTGTGTGTGATTGAGGAAAAAGCACACTGGAAAGGACATGTGTTGGCCTATGGGGCAGTCATTAGTCAAATGACACGTTCGGGCATGTGGGTGGGCCCTAGGGTGGTGACCACGTGTTTGTGGGATATCTGGTAGTACTTGGCGGGCCAGGACCTGACGACCATGTTAAGGCGGGGTGGTTGTGCTGTCACTAGGACCCAGTGGTCACACTTCCTTTGTTTGAGTAAATTGGGTTTGTTAAAGCCCTCTATTTATAATAATTAATTGATCACTATTCAACGACTATATTAGCAACGATAACAATTCTTAACAGCATTTTAAAATCCAAAAAACATAAAACTAAGGAAGTGCATTTGTTTTATATAACCATTTTACATAATAATACATTTAATTATATCAAAGGGAATTTTCATTAATGAACACTATTAGACGACTATATTAACAATGATAACAATTCTTAACTGTATTTTAAAATCCAAAAACATAAAACTAAGAAAGTGAATTTGTTTTATATAACCAATTTAAATAATAATACATTTAATTATATCAAGAGGAATTTTCATTAATGAATGTTTGGGTCATTACAATGGGTATGGATATTTATTGCATGAGAAATATCAAGAAATAAATTCTTTAGAAGATTATAAAAATGAATGTGAAATAAATTTATTGAAAAATGTGAAAATAATAAGCTCTTATAAAGGTGTTAAATATTATGGAAGATATTGTAAAAATAAAAAAACCATAGTCTATTATAAAAGTTCATAGAAAGTCAAGGCATATGTACTCAATACACTATGCCATGTACACTGGTAAATTGGGTTTGTTAAAGCCCTATATTTATACTAATCAATTGGTCACTATTCAAAGACTATATTAGCGATGATAACAATTATTAACGGTATTTTAAAATACAAAAACATAAAAATAAGGAAGTGAATTTGTTTTATATAACCATTTTATATAACAATACATTTAATTATATCAAGAATAATTTTCATTAATGAATGTTTGGGTCATTACAATGGGTATGGATATTTCTTGCATGAGAAATATTAAGCAATGAATTCCTTAGAAGTTTATAAAAATGGATTTGAAAGAATGTTATACAAAAAGGTGAAATTAATAAGATCTTATGGAGGTGGTAAATATTATGGAATATTTTATAAAAACAAAAAAAAAACCATAGTCTATTATAAAGGTTCCTAGAAATTTGAGGCATATGTACTCAATACACTATGTCATGTACACCATAATAAAATCATGTAGCAAAAAGGTGTAATAGAATATTGATTAACACGGTTATTATAATGTTAAGTATTTTATATTTACCCTTATCATTTTCGATACATTCTTTTAAAAACTATGATGTATTTATTGAATATGGTTTCCAGTAAAATAGTTCCAAATACAGATATTGAGTAATGCATTTGAAAAACCTATTTTGAAAATCATGAATGTTGGGAATTATTAAGAAAAAAAAGTTTCTTATCAACAATAAATAAAACTATATGCAAAAACAATTAGTGGATATTTAATTGGTTATATATAAAAGTAAAATGGTCATATATTTTAGTATCCTAACCATATTATTGGATTTTATTAAAAAATTATATTTATAAAAATAGTGAATTTAGTGGGAGTGAGGGTCCAAAAATGTAGAAATTGAAGAATTTAGAATTCATGTTCCATTAAATTGTGCTCCTAATTCACATGTTATTGTTTCTAAATTTATTACATTTCAAAATAATCATGATATAATATATCTTTTTTACCCAATTAAAAATGAAAATATTGTATAAGAACCAAATAAAATAGTGTTAAGAATACCCTAATGTGAAAGAAGTGCAATTATTTTTTATGTTTATGTGATATATATATATATATATATATATGGACTTGAAAATGATCTGGGTATCGAAAATGATACAATTTCATAATCTCAAGACATTAGTTGTGGTAATTCTGATAAAATTTCAGATCTCCTTAAAATTTAATTGAATTCCATTGAACAAAATAAATTATGGGAACTTATAGAATTTCCTAAAGGATGTAAGAGAGTTGGGAGTGAATAGTTTTTCAAAACAATACATGACACTCATGAAAATATTTATTGTTACAAGGCCAAACTTATTACTAAAGGGTTTACTCAAAATTATGGGATATACTATAAAGAAACCTTCTCACTAGTTTCTTAAAATTATTCCCTTCAGAATTATACTGATATTAGTGGCTCATTATGATTTTGAGTTTATTCAAATGGATGTTAAAATATAATTTATAAATGTAAAAAATAGAAGGAAATGTATATAGATTAACCAATCGGGTTTTCCATTTAAAGAAGGTAATAAATGTTATATATATTAAATGTTAATATATAGACTAAAATAAGATTCCTGGCAGTGGTATATAAGGTTTAATGATACCGTTGTGTCCTTTTAAATGAAGGAAAATATCATAGATCCTTGAATATACCAAAAGGTAAGTGGGAGTAAGTTTATATTCTTTATTTTTTATATCTATGGACTATTTATTATTATTAATAATCATTGTTTATTAATTCAGACTAATAAATTATTTTCTATTAATTTTGAAATGAATGCTATGAGAGAATCCATATATGGGACAACATTAAAAATATGCCATAATAGATCAGAAGTTTTATTATAATTATCTTGGAAGGAATATATTAGAAAAATTTTACATAGGTTTTCGATGAATAAATATTTTACATCACCTGTTCCAATTCGAAAAGAATATAAATTTAATCACAATCAATTTTTAAAAAAGGATTTGGCACAAAAACCGATGGATGGAATTTTATATGAATCTATTATAGGAAGCCTAATTTATTCTTAAACATATGCATGAATAGATATTAAATATTTATTTTGTATGATGGTAAGATACCAAATCTATCCTTTAATTGATCATTATAGAGATACAAATAATGTCTTGTGATATTTATAAGGAACAAAGGATCACATGATTACCTATAAAATATGCAATCTTCATGAGGTGATTGGATACCCTAATTTATACATTTTCTAATGTTTTGATAAAAGAAGGTATTATTTTGGTTGTTATATAATGGAAGAGTCAAAAGTATCCAACTATTTCTAATTCGATCGTGGAAGCTGAATTCATAGTGTGCTTTGAGAATCAATACTACAGAATTTCTCTTCTTTGCTGCTACCAATTACTAGTGCTAAAAAGAGCTGATAAAGTGGGTGATTTTATCATATATAGAAAAAAAATTAATAAAGGGTCCCTTTTATCATGAATGAAAATGGCATTGACAGAAGGACACCTTTATTATATATTTTTTAAAACTGATAAAGACCATCATTTATCACCACTTTTCCAAGTGCTGATAAGGACAACCTTTAAAAAAAATATTATTTTAAAAAACATTTTAATAAAAAAAATAATTATATTGATATATATATTTATATAATAGTTTCTTAAATATGATTTATATAATAATAAATATTTATTTACACTTAATATATAATACAATTAGAAGAAATGTTTTTATAAAATAATTTATAATTAATATTAATTAATAATTTTTCAATTAGTATTGAGTAATATACATTTAATAAAAAATTAATGATATAAAATATTAATAAATTAATTACAATCTTATGAAAATTTGAAAACATGGATAGAACATAAAATTAACATTACTTTTGGTCCGAGTGTATTTTTGGGCTCTATAAGATTTGAAATTGAATCTTTCGAAATGATCTATACCTTTTAATTTGTGAAAACCTTGAGCCTTATTTATTTGCAGTCAAAAAGGACTAAAAAGTCACAATAACTGAGGTTTTAGTTGTAATACCCTAATTTTTTAATATTTGATATAATTTCTATTTAATTTAATAGGGTCTTCATGTATTTTTCTCGGTAGAGAATAAATTTATTCATAAGGATTACTTTCATATGGTTATTATGGTGTTCAAAATGTATTGATTTTCATATTATAGTGTTATTTATAATTAAATATATAAATATTTGAATATATTTACATATAAAATTGTAATTTTATAAAAAAATATTTAGTCATAAAATATGTTTTTAAATATATAAACCATATATAAATAATAAACAATTATCCATTTTTTTAAATTACAATTTTATTCATCTTATTTACCTTATAAAAATGTATGAATATGTATATTTCTGCACAAATGTATATATAATGATTATATATAAATTTTTGTGTGTGTCTGTATTAAAAAAAATATTTATATATTCTAATGTTTGTAAATAAATATTAACATATACTTAGATATGACATTAGGTTGGGTACTTATCAATTTAGAGCCACCCAACCTTGAACTTGATTACATTTAAAGCTACATAAACCCTACATATACCCATACAAAACCATTTAAATTCTTCCCTAACCCTATTCCAATTAAAGTAATAATACCCATTTAAATACCCAAATCTATTTAAATCAATTTTTGTTTTTTAATTTCTTTATAATACTGAAAATATAGTTACCCATTAATCAATTTGTTTTTATTTAATTTATTATATCGTGATGGATTGGTGTTGGTCGGTGTTCATTTGGTATAGGTAGTCAAACACAAGGCTTTATAATCCTTCACATGCCCATGATGTTCTATTCAGCAGCACATCCCATTGCCCTCATCCGTTGGGTTTAATGTTCCCACTACTAACCCTGATAAATGTGGTCCAACACCAACATTCTTCATGTTTATAACTAAAATAATAATTTAAAATAAAACAGATAATAATAATAATATAATAATAATCATCACAATTGTCATTAAATTAAAATTTTTAAATAAAATAAATAGTATAAATATAATAACAAATAGTTTTGAGTCTCCTAACAGTGGTAATTGAATCCCACTTAATTATTAATCAAGTAATGGTGATGGAAATCGAAACCTATATAATCTGGTTGGGTAGGATCGAGATCCTGATTTTCTGGTACCCATTTCTATTCCTATATATAATATATTTAAATAAATATTAATATATTTATATTTATATACACAAACACACACACACACATAAATTAATAAACACAAATATATTTTATAAACATGTTAAAAAAATAATTATATATAAATATATGAATAAAAAATATATTGGTAAATCTATATAAATAAGTGAATATATTTTAATATATAGAATAAATCAAGATGGATAAGTTGTAAGGGGACTCATTTTGTACATGGAGGTCTCATATTTGATTCCATTCAAGCATGGGCATAGGTGTGCATGAGTAGGGGTGAGTGCTGAGAGTGGTGGGGGGTGGGGTTGGGGGGGTGGAATTATGTGTGGGTTAGGGTAGGGTGGGGGGATCTTTGATAATGGGGTGCTTCTAGGTGGGCCCATTGGATAAATATTTTTTTAGCACTGATAAATACTGTATTTATCAACTTCTAAAAATTCTAATAAAAATAGAAATGATAAAAGGGGAAATATATAAAATATTCTTACGATATCAGTTATTTTTTTCACTAATAATATTCATTTATAGTGTTAATAAAATATTTATCTTTAGTATTCTATAGTTCAAGGAACATGGTTGGATAATTGTAGTTCAGGACATTGAGTTTTTTACAATAACTAAAAGACCATTGAAATTTTTTGTGGCAATAGTGTAACTATATAATTTTTACTAAATGTTATGTAATACAATAGTACTAAAAACATGTAACTAAGGTAATTTATTATTAAGGTATAAGTCCAAAAAAAACTGTGTTAGTTGAATATATTAGCAATAATATCTTGATTGTCAACCCTTTAACAAAAGGGTTGCTTCCCAATACATTTATTGTTCATATTGACGATATGGGTACTATTGTTGAATATATTTCAATGTATGTGATGATTATTAGGCTAATTAAAATTTGAATATTTTAAATTATGAATAATTTTTATTTTAGTTACCTATTTTCAATAAGTATACATGATTAAATTGAATGAAGATAACGAGTGTAGTCATAAAAAAATACATTATCATCAGAGAAATTATACATATACCATTTAAATAATGATATGGAAAATATCAATAATTTAGTACATGCAAGGGGATATGTTAGAAGATGATGTATGACCTCAAAGATTCATGTTGAAATTATCCTTGATTATGATGTTGGTTGTATATGTTATGGAATAAATATAAAACCACACAATAGTATATCAATTTATTAAACATCATTTTGTATTAACAAATGAGTTATGTGGGATAATTTTATATTAACTCATGTGATAATATTAATTTAATAAAATAACGAGACAATAATAATAGGGTGTTTTTGTTAAATTTATGGGATTTTACCCCTCATTATAATGCTTCCCACAAGTTCTTTAGGATAGAAATCCTTTTAAGACAGAAGATTCAATGGATAAAGTAATGTCAATTTATATTCAAATTTTATTATCCTGATCATTTATATTTAAATGTGAAAAATATAAATTTCAAAGATCTAAAAATCATAAAAAATATCATAGATTTTACACAAAAATTATCACGACTGTGACTATGCCCTTTATATCATGTGGTTACCTGTCATATTGCAAGATTTAAAATGTTTCCTGATATATTGATATGGATTGGGTGTGTCCCTCTTAAGGCTCTTACCTTTTTGTCCAAATACATGGATATATTATGAATGAATATTTTATGTTGGATTTGAAAAAATAACATTCCAATGACTTGATAAAATATGATTCACTAATATCCATTGTGAGTGCTTAAAAAGATGAAGCATGTCTGTAATAAAATAGGGATACATGAATCAAATATACACCCCAAAGAAAGGAAGACAATAATAGAACCATATAGTTTAGAAGGGGATTATCTATGGACACGCGATATGGAAAATCAATACCTCTCGGTAATGGATAAGTACGTGGAGGATCATGTTCAATGTTTACTTTTTTATATTTGATGAAATATAAAAACCATTATATCCTAAAAACGAACTCATTAATTAATTTTACAAAATCAAGTGAGTACCTATCACAATGAATGAAGGATGTGATTATATCAATTTCACCCATTTTAGATAATCGTATAATTGTCTACTTACATATATAATGTGATCTATAATATTTTCTCAATAATTATAGATAATAGACTAATAAAATTTATGATATCTTTTATTTTAAAAGCACAAATTGTGTTTTTCTAGAGTGGTCGATATTGATAATTCTATTGTCTCCCTTGAATATTTTAATTCTATGAAGGTGAGATATATATCTAAGAAAGTATCCATGGATTTAAATCCTGAAATAATAGAATTATATGATTGGGTTTTGTGAAATATTATTTGAATATTAAAATATTTTCGTAATTATGCTATTTAATTTCTCATGCATGAAAATTGGATCATTTTCTTTTATGGACAATTATATTTCTATAATTAATCTTAGTGTTAGGATATTTATTAATTGAACAACTATTATTATTATATCTGGGATGTTATATTTGGTTGATCTTCCTTCTAGTCCACTAGCTCATCTCTATGAAACTTCATCAATCTGATATTTCGTATAAGAGTTTCTTTTTATATATTGATTACATATGATCATATGATTCATCTAGACCTTCCACATGGATGAACCTCAATGATCGGAGTGTCCATCCATGCCATGTATATTTTTCTCATTTGAGGAAGTTGTTATGCTTCTTTTGATTGTTAGTGGGAATCGATGACCACCTATTAGTCAGAATACCAAGGCATCAATTCATTTTTTTGGGATCCTCTATTTTTCTCTAGGTTTGTTTATCTGAAATAATTTTTGAGTCATTATAAGAATCCATTGAGATAAATTATTTAATACTTTTGAAGTGATCTTGAGGATATTTTTTCTTTTATTAGTAATGTTTCAATGTCATTCCTTCATATTAATATGTGTGGATGATCACTATCTAGGAGCTTTAGTAGAGATTCATTTGACGCATTCCATTTTGTCATGATTACAAATCCAATGGTTTCATATTCTCCCCCATAAGTGAGGAAAAAGGACAACTATACAAAGGTAAAATACTTGGAATTATAATTTTCCCTTTTAGTTTTAATCTTTTCAGTTTATGTGTTGATATACTTATGTTTTTTATCTATTTTCACTAGAAATTTTCGTATATTTTCGTTTTTTTATCATTATTAATGTTTTTTGGTGGGTGGTGTTGTTATCATGCATGCAGAAATATAATTTTTTGAATCATTTAAATTTTTGTGTCTTTTAATTGGTTTCACATTCCATTTCTCTATTTTTAGTATTTATATGTCACTTGTGGTTTTATCTCATCTCAATTCATCGGGAAATCACATTTTTTATGACTATCATCTTCTCTATATCACTTCCTCTTCTATTTTAAATACCTAAAAAAGGATTGTATATTTAGTGGTCCTAGTAATTTATTGGATACATACCATTCAATATAGACCCCAATAAATCGTTGTCATATTCTCTCTAATAAAAAATAAAATCTACTATGTATAACATTGAAAATTTTGATGGTGAAATTGACTTAAACTTGTGAAGAATTAAGATGAGATCCCTTACTATTCATAAGGGGATCATTAATGCCTTACACGGACATAGTAATCCTATAATAATTCGGTATGATGGTTTTCATACCTCTAATACCTGTAGAGATAGCTCTATCAATATTTTAGTTAAGGCCTATAGCTCTTTATTATTATCCCTAGGTGATAAAGTTCTTAGGGAGGTATCTTATGAGTATTATGTTGTATGAATTTTATTGAATCATGATAAATAATATATAAATTCATCATTGGTTGGTTATATTTATAAAAATAATATAATTTTTTCTTTTAAGATGAGTATTGGTACTTTAATCAAATCCCATATTGAAGAATTTATCAAAAACATTCTAGATTTTCCCAATATTAATGCCTTTATTGATGATAAAAACCCATGCATGATTCTGGTTATTTCTTATGCTAATTCTTATAGTACTATTTTTGAAACCATGATTTATGGTCGAGATTCTTTAGCCTTGTAAGAAGTTATGTTGGAATTACTATATAAAGAAATTAATAATAAACCTAAGATTAGGAATTAGGAAAAGAGTTTGTTCTGTAATGACAGATCTGAAAAAAATAAAGAGATGTACAAAGAAAATGAAAAAAATAAACATAGACATAATAGATCTAACTCTAAGTATAGAATTGGTACATGCTACAATTATGGTAATTTGGACCATATTAGGATAGAGTATAGGAATCCCAAACAGAACCACAATCCTGATGATCCTACTGATCTATCTTTAGTTGTTGATGGAGTGTATGATAGTACTGAGTTGCATAATCTGCTTTCACATGATCTATATAGTGATTGGGTGTTATAATCTAGTTGTTCCTTTTATAAATGGCCTCATAAAGAGTCTTTTATTGAGTTGACTGAGTGGGAGGAAGAAGATTTTATTCTTAGAAATGGTCGGAGGTGTTTGGTCTAGGGTAGAGGCTCTATTTTATTATATTTCTATAACTGTTTAGTTTTCACCTTTCTTGATGTAAGGTGGGTCCCCAACCTGTATAAGAATATCATCTCCCAAGGAGTTTTATACCATATATTCTTTGCTTTCTAGTATGAATCAGGTTTTATGAAGATCTTCAAAGTATCTATAATAGTATTTAGAGTATATAATGTTAATAGAAAATATGTTTTGGACAGTAAAACACATTGTATATAGTTGGGAAATACTGATGTCACTAATACATATAATAATATTCTTTTCCATAAGAGTTTGGGTCTTGTAAGCTCCAATGGTCTAGAGGAATTGAGTAAATTGGAGTTTTTAATTATATCACACCTAATAATTTTCCATTTGTGTGTATTGTGTCCTAGGTAAATAAAAAGGTACAACTTCAATAGGAATTATTTTAAGGATAATCACCCTTTAGGATAAATCAATTCTGACATGTGGGGTCCTGCTTAAACTACCTCTAAATTGGAGGCTCATACTTTGTAACCATTATTGATTGTTTCTCCTAGAAAATATGGATTTAAATTCTTTAAAATAAGTATAAAATTGTTTAAATATTTTAAAATTGTAAATCCGTTAATGGAAATAAAACCAGAAGAAGAATTGAGGTTACGATATTGGATAATGGGTTAGAATAATTTTCATCCGACTTTATATATTTTTGTGAATTTGAGGTCATAACCACTCAGCATGCTATTAGGGAAAATCCAAAACATAATGGGATGACCAAGTGGATAAACCACACCATATTAGAATGGGTCCCAATCATTCTTACAAACATGGGATTTCCCAAATCATTATGGGCTGAGGAAAGAACTACAACCGTATATCCCATTAATAGATTTCCTTCAACTAAAATCATTATATTAATCCAGAGGAACTATGGTTTAACCTATACCATTATTATAATAAAATGATATTCCCTGGTTTCACAACTTACACCCATGTTAAAAATAATAGAACTTAGCCAAGATATATTAAATGTAATTTCATCGGTTATATAAAGGGGTTAAAGGTTATAACATATAAAAAAGGTTACCAAAAAACAAAGAATATGATGGGATGTTGTATTACATGAATATGTTTCTACTAATAATAAGTTTCTCATAGATTACAGTGGTTACACACCTCAAACTGAGAGTGTTGAGATTGATACACTATCCCATATTGAGTCTCTCATTAATCCTTCTCCACCTAAACCTCATCCTCATACCCAACCTCAGCCCAATATAGGTACTAAGTTGGACATTAATCCTTTAGATTCTCTTGGTGATTTCTAGATTACCCACAATAGAGGAAGGGGGTCATTAGGCCTCATGCTCAATTTAGATATTATAATATGGACTCTTTTTCATTCCACATTTCCCATCCTATAGTATATTATAATCCTAAAACATATGATAAATCTATTAATGACATCGATTCTAAGTATTTGATGTCTTTCATGGGTGATGAAGTGAATTCTTTAATTAGAAACAATACATAGTTTATTGTGAATAAACCACACAATAATAAGGTAATTGGCAATATCTGGATATTAAAAAGGCATAAATATAATACCATAGATAATAAAACTAAATATAATTCCGTATTGGTAGCTAAGGGATTCTTTTAATTTGAAGGAATTGACTACTCTGAAATCTTTTATCCAGTGAAAACACACTCATTTATCCAATTGTTTTTTTTGCTTTTGTCATTTACCATAACATTCTTATTGAACATCTTGATGTTAAAAATACCATTAATTATAGTTATATTGATGATAAATTATATATTAATACTTCTAAAATCCACATTTATGAGTTCAAACCGAACTATGTATTCCTTTTAAATAAGTATTTATATGGTTTAAAATTGGATTCAATTCAATGGTATATGAAATTAAACTCATTCATGATTTATAATCATTTAAGTAGGATAAAATATAATTCATGTGTATAATTTAAATATTTTATTAATTTCAAACAATATCTACTCCTTTTTTATGATGATATGTTGGTCATTTGTAATGAAATACAACTCACCATTTCTATTAAATCAAAATTGAAGAATTATTTTAAAATTGATGATGTAGGTGTGGCTATTTTTTTGGAATTTAAATTAATAGAGATAGAGATGAAGGATTTATATATCTATATTAGCATGATTATATTTTAAATTTTTTTAAGAGATATTTTCTTACATTATTAAAACCTGCTAGTGTACCTTTTACACAACACTTTAGACTACCAGTGTCATAAGAAAATATTACTAATGTTGATGTTGAGTTCTTGTATAAAAATAATAATGAAAACATTATTTCCAACATAATGTACACCATGATTTTAATCAGACCTGATGTGACCTTTATTCCTCAATATTGTTTTATTTTATATCAACCACTTTTAAGGAAAAAGTGAAAAACCAAATGTTCAAGTAGAAAAGGAAGTTACCAAGCCATTAAAATAAAAGTGGAGCTTACCAGTTTTAGTCTCATTAGATAATTTCCAAGAGATAGTGTTCACCTGAGTGTCTGGTTCCCTCTTCAAGAGATCTTTGATATGAAAAGCCAGCTGGTCCCAAGACTGTGTGTACTCCTCTAAACTGATTATCCCGTTATTGAATCCTCGTATTAGGATGAGATCCTATTTATCAATCCAGTTGCATTGCTCTTCATTTCCAGGCACCCTTATAGTTTTTTCCTTCAATCTTTCATCCTCTATAACAGTATCATTAATTGTCAGAACGGATCCAGCCACAACCTCTTCTGAGATCAAAAGAAGTTCCAAAGGGTGTTCAATTATATAATCAGACCTCCCAAGCTGGCAAGACGATATGGAGAGGTCGGGGACATTTTACATCTGCTTTTCCTTTATATTCTTCTCAGATCTGGTCTCTATAGGTAAAGGTAAATATGAGTAATCTTTCCTTACATGACGATTTCCCCTCCTGCTTTTGCATCTACACGGGCGTGGATTCCTACTGCCCAGAGTCTCATCCACTATGTCACCTGCATAAGAGCTATAACATTAATCACTGGACCCGTTCACCTCCTGCTCATCCATGGAGATTTGGACCAATCTGTAGAGACCTGTACCAGATCATCATAGGACAAAAGTTCAACACAATTACCCAGCACAGGGCCTTCCACCTGACTTGTCCTGCATAAGGTCTCACCCCTTTCATCTTTTTCCAGGGCCTTGCAGCATGTATTGGGATTATGAGTCACTTCCTGGCCACTATCACTGCTATACTTCCTTAAGCACTACACCTTATCATAAGAAGGGCCTGATGGAGTTTTATGACCTCCCTCATCCACCTTTACTAGTACCCCATCTGGATTGTGCCCACTACCCCCATGGGAGGCCTCAAGTGTAGGGTTCAAGCCACTCTTAGTTGTCTCCGCCTCTAACCCCATTTGCACCAGTGAATGAGAGTCACCCAGATCCTTTCTCATATTACTAAAGACATCTGAAACTAGTGGATTTCCTGAACCACCTTTCACAACTTTGATCGAGTTCAATACAGACTCCTTACCAACATTCCCCTGACCAGAAGAGCCATTCACTGTGATCTTCTCTGGATTGCCACTAACACCCATGCTCACGCCCTTTGATTTTTCTGACTTCCTAAACCCACTCCTACATACCTTCATTGAGTGAGCCATTCACTTATAGAAAGAACAAAATTCAATCCACAATTCATAAATGATTTCCTGTCTACATCAGAATTCTTCACCAACTGTTAACCAAACGAAATCGGTAGGCACTTTTGAAGAATCAACCTCCATACAAATGTGAGGATTAACCGGATGATAGATGACTTTGGTTAGGCTTTCAGAACACAGGTATCTTCCCACTAGGTTTCCAAGCATACTAATAATCTAAGGATTTTGAAACTGAAGAGGGAGATGAGGAAAGCTTACCCAAATCACTTCAGAAGGAGAGTCTCACTTCATATGAAAGTTGTATGTCTATCTGAATAGATAGAAACGGAAGCTGTTATAGTTGCAGAGAGTGCTAAAACAGGATTTAATTAAGTCTTCCTCAGAGGCGAATCAAATTATAATGTTTTTGGAGTCAAGAAAACCTACTATTTCCCTCTCCTGTAGGTCCCAAGAACCGAATACAAATCTATCAAAGTAGTCGAAAGAAGTCCTTTGCAAGAAGCGAGCGATCAAAGTCAGTTTTAGGAGGGTCAAGGACTCATTGAACTCGGCAACCGTAATCGGTAGATTAGGGAATCCCTCGTACAGATCTGGCACCTTTGGGCACAAAGAAATTTGGGGGAACTATGGGAGAACATTCAGAATAGAGAAGGGTGTGAAGGGTTCCGCTCCATTGTTGGATGTCGAAGGTCCCTCCCCTGAAGGGGGAGGGACCGGCTCAGAGGTCACCACCGTCACGGAGAGGGAGACTCAAACTCTCTGATGTGACCATTACAATATTCACCCCTATTAGATTCATGGCCAACATGGGAAATCCAATGTGCATTACCTTAAATGGCTCCTCAGATATATTTACCATTCATCTTCATTATCTTTTTTATTTGGTGGAAATATTGACAAAGCTAATCTTATTATTGGTTTTGTGGATTCATATTATGTTGGAAACATAGTGAAAATAATATCCCTCAATGTATATGTATTTACTTTTGGTGGATGACTTATTTTTGGGAAATGTAACATATAGTCCATAGTGGATTCTTAACCAATAAGGATAAATACACTACCTTGATTGAGGAGGTTAATGAGGATCTCTATATTAATGGTTTTCATTCTGAATTATGCCAATATAATTCTATTTTAACAATTTATAGTGACATATGACTAGATTTACACCTATCTTAAAATTTAGTTTTCCATTGTTTATCTAAACACATTGAAATTAAGCTACATTTTCTTATAGATAATATAAAATTAGGAACGGTATATTCCAACAAGAAATATATTGACAAAAATCAGAATAATGGTTTGACTAGGTTGTGATGTCATATAAATTAAATTATAGTTTATATTTATTCAATTTAGTTCAAATTTAATAATCATTGGTGCAAGAAAATGGCCAAATTTATATGAAAATGGTATAGAGTTGTGAAATATTATTTATATATTAATTTTTTTTTCTTAAAAATATCATTTCAATTATCATGCTTACAGATTGTGTAACACCCTGAGATTTTATGAGAACGATATATATTTATATTGTTTTTATGCCTTATGTTATACGCAACACCAATGGAATCTTTCACTACACACAACACTGGCTTGGCTTATGTTAAAAACAAGAGTAATCTTCCTCGATAGTTTGCGTTGTATGCAATACCAAGTTTCACTAAATAATGATATATTATAATATTATGAAATAGCTGTTATAAATAGTATTAACCAAATTTTTAATTATATGATTCATCTTACACATTTTCTAGAATGAGATATGGAATCAAAATCAAATTTTTGATAAAAAAAGTATTTTTAAAAAAATGCAATTTTACCGCCTTTTGATGACGCACCCATTTTAAATATAATTTTTGACATGTTTATAAGTTCAATTTTACAAAATAAACTTCTTCTTTTGAATTAGGATATGAATACTTATATTGAATAAATTTTTGATACTTTCAGGCAACCCTCATATTTCGATAAATAGTAAAAATATGCTAAATTTTTCTTAAAAACAACTTTTTTAATCAAGATAATTTATATGGTTAAATGATAGAATTTAATGGTTTTAATGTATAAATGGAATATATTTTAAAATTTTAATATAACTTATTTCATTACCAATAATTTTACATTGAATTCATAGGTAAAAACATTTCAATCATTGACAATGTTTTAACTTTTAAAACCCGTTTTCTTAACAATGGGATTAATTTGAAATTAATTACTGCAACATCTGTGTTTTTATTTTTGAAAAATGGATTCAATATTTGGATTCAGTGGGTCCAAATTATGTTAATAGGTTACTTTTATTTTTTTTGACGTTATGAATAGTAACTACGGTAATTTTTATTTACTACATTTTAAGATAAATCGGGTAATTAAGGGTAAAAATAAGATTATAAAATTACCCTAACACCTTCCAAAATTCTATTGGATGAATAAAAGTCGACTTATATCACTTAAGTGTCATAATAGATTCATTTCATGGAATTCTGACCCTGAAAATGATATAATTATTATTAAAACCAATGAAAGTGACAACATGTCACTCTCTTATATCTTATAAGTATAATAATTTTAAATTAGTGATAAACCTCATAGAACATAGAATATAAATATTATATAGTAAACTAATACAATTATATACATCATGAGAATTTATTTATAATTTTTAAGGATTAAATAATTATCAT
The DNA here is from genome assembly GCA_963277665.1 of Viscum album. NCBI lineage: Eukaryota > Viridiplantae > Streptophyta > Magnoliopsida > Santalales > Viscaceae > Viscum > Viscum album. The sequence continues at coordinate 1,150,338,258 of OY728137.1, forward strand.
TAATGATGACACAATAGTGATGTAGAAATTATTTTATTGATTGAAATATCAAATAAATGGTTTTAAAAATGTTAAAATAAATATTATATGAACTAATTAATGTTCTACACAAATTTTATAGATTAATATGATATGATAGAAATATATTAAATAGTTTGGTTATATTATTTTCTCTGTGTGGATTTTATTAAAATAAAAATAATTGAATAGTGTTAAAATTGACACTATTGTTATTTTATAAACATAACATATAATAAAATTGATTAAAAATCAAAAACATATTTAAAAATTATAAATTGAAATTTATATGGTCTAAAATGTCATAAATTGTCCAATTATAGACAATTCACAACACATAAGTAATTATTTATTACAAATTTAAATTTGGAATATTATTACCACAAATAAAATTAAATAGATTAAATAAGGATAAATCAAGTTGATAAGGTTTAAAATAAATTAAAAATATGTATAAATATTATTTTTTGATGATATTACAACCCTATATCATCTAATATTTGTATTTGAGTAATTTTGGAGGTTTTATGTGGGGGTTTAATTTATTATAAATTAATATTTCTTATGTTTGCAAAAGTTCCCCTCTCCTCTCTTCTAAAAGGGCACCTACTCTCTCTCCTTACCACACCATTTTGAGCCTTCAAACTCATACAACCCCTAAAAATTTATCTTCTAACCATCCCTATAAACATACTAGATATCCTGGTCTTCTTTAAAGACTAACTTTAGTTCCCTAAGAGCAGGTTTAGAAGAGGCGCGTCGAAGAAGATGTAATATGCTTTACCAATTCTTTCAAATTTATTTATTCTTCTACTTACTCTTATTTATTGGTTTCATTATAATGTAATAACATCAGTATCACTTATATACTGATATATTATTATAAATATTTATCAAACCTATTTCACTTTCTATCCATCCTATGGAAAAGTAAATCACCATGCGTGCGTGCGTACGGAATACCATCTCCACGTCGTGGTGTAATCTGTTTTCCACCGCCACCTTACTTGTATGGGTATAATGGTTCAAAGAATAAATATATATGATTATTATAACATGATAATAATTCTGAGATATTCTATAATCCACTCCAATACCATTCAATAATTATGGGAATGATATTGTCACCCGTGCGTACGTACGACTTACAGTCTCCACAGTGCGATGTGATTAGTTCTACATGATCTTCATTAAACCTTGATTATATAAAATAATTGAATGAATTAATCTGATATATATTATACTAATACCATTCTATAAATGATTCAGTTATAACCTAAAAATTAGAATAAGAATTTATTCGACAAAACACGCATAAGAATATAAAGCAATGAACATCCGAATAAAAAGTAGCAATGAAATATTACTAATAAGGAGATAAAAATATGACCATATATGATATAATAACAATGTATATGATTATTGAATAAGTCAGTAACATTATTTAAATGATTATTCAAGAGGTTCAGAAACATACAGAGCATATCAGACCTATGGTAAGGGAAAATCTCGCAATCTCAATTTTATCCGAGATTGTTTATACTTCAGAATTTACTGGGGCATATTTATCATCCACATCCATGTTTTGACAATATGTAATATTATTTCCATCCTCCTAAAATTGTCTAAATACAATTTTACCTATTGGTGAAATTTTTTGTAATTGATATGAAAGAAATATTTTGTCATTTTTAGTACGAGATACTTTTTGACTTTTCCAGCCAAAGTACGAGAAGAATGTTTTTTTAACTTATACGACATGAATGGATTTTTATTATTTCATAGAAAATTATTTCCATGAAGCATCATTTACTTGATTTCAATTTTATTTTCAATTAACTTTTTTTAGTTTAAAATTGTATGACGTGTTGAGAATGGAAAATTTTTTGAAGTAGAAAGGATATTTTGCACAAGAATGGAGTTCAAGTGTTTTATAAATATTATTTTCTATATAAGATAATATAGGGTTCTATTTATATACCTATTATTAAATTTATTTGATAATGTTATGACGTATTTATTTTTATGAATTTCTTTTATCGTATATGGATTATGTTATGATGGCATGATGTTAAAGAATCCCATTTTTATTACATGGGTTATGCTATGATGTATGATTTATGATTTTGTTGAACAAATAAGAATGGTATAATTATGAGATGGGTGGGAAATATATATCCATCCAATGCATTGGGTAAATATTTATATCTCATTAGATAGACATGGATGGAACGACATGTTAATCCAGTTCAGTGTTACAGGACTTGAACGAGGAGTGAACTCCATTCAGTAATGGACTTTGTCCACTATTATGGTCTTTGAAATGAGTTTTGACTAATATGAAATGATTTTCTATGATTATGTGTGTATTCCACAAAGTTTCATTTTTTATGTTATGATTATTGGGATTTCATTTCACTACTATGATTTATCCCACGTCATGATGTTTTATTTTCCCCAGGTTAGGAAGAAGGGTATTATGTAGGATATGCCAAAAGGGACTCTAGATATGATGAAATAAATGGGAGACAATGTAGACGATTTATGAACCAGTTGTTTATGTTTCCCAGTTTCTAAATACACTATACCTATATGGTCCTATCGTGGTTTATACATGTGGTAATAAGTATGCTTCAATTCTGATATAATAACAATATATGTAAAGTATGGGTCATTATAGTTGGTATCAGAGGAAAGTTATAGTCAACCTTTAGAAATTAGGATGTGAAGGCCTTAGTAAGAACCCTATGGATTTGTCTAAGCATATAACACAATCTTAATGTTCTATAAATGGCCATGAATAACCTATGATAGGATGTAAAGTGTGAAATTTTATTCCTAATTATGTTGTTTTCCTGTTGTAATTAGTGTTTCTCACGCTGTGCTTCTTGGTTTTAGTCAATGGTTGGAACCCGAAGGAACCGTGTTAATGCTGAATGTGACGAGCAATGCAATGATTGTCCCCCTGAGAAACCAAACGTTATGGGAGATGGAATGAAAAATCTTGTAGCCATGCTCACACAACATTCTCAAGGTATGAATCATGCAGGACTTCCAAGAGAGAAAAGGATGGAGCAACATTATATTGAATCCTTCCGGAGGGAGCATCCAGCTTTATTCAGCGGATCTTCTGATCCATTAGTGGATGAAAAATGGATCAATACCATTAAAAAGTTATTTTCAATCCTTCAATGTTCTGAACATGATAAATTCAACTTAGTAGTATATCGTTTGGAAGGTGAAGCTGATCAATGGTGAAATCTTGTCATGAACACAAGGCAATGGGATGAAATTGAGTCCATTGAATGGGATGAGTTCAAGATCTTATTTTTCAATATGTACTTCCCTCGTATTCATCGAACAAATATGGAGAAGGAGTTTCTTGAACTGAAGCAAAAGGATGATGAATCTGTTGGTACCTACGAAGCTAATTTTACAAGGCTTGCAAGGTACGCTTCTGGGATTATTATCCAACCAGAGAGTAAGATCGATCGATTCTTTAGTGGCTTAAAACCAAGTCTCCGAAGGTCATTAGCTATAAGGGACTTCAACAGCTACGAAATTTTTTTTTTGATGTAATCTCAAGGTTGCGATGGAGATTGGAGTAACCCATCAGTTATATGGGTTTGATAAGAAGAGGAAAATGGAATTCAAAGGAAATTTTAAAGACCACACTGAAAAGAAGATGAGTTTTTCCTTATGCTCAAAGTGTGGAATGAAACATGGATGGAATTTTCTTAAAGGGAAAAGTAAATGTTATAATTGTGGAAAAGAAGGTTATTGGGAAATTCAATGTCGTAGTGATGGGAAAATGGTGTCTAGTGAGGCGAACAAAGAAAAGGCTACACAGAATGCACCTCCTATACTTCAATCTTACATGTGCAAGGAAATGGGGCATTATTCCAATCAATCCCTAATCCAAGGGTTGTTGATGATGATCAGCATCAACAAACTCTTAAGGCCATATACAAAGGAAAGTCACATGCAATTTCTATCGGCCATGTGGAGTATGATAACAAAGTGATGAAAGGTACACTTACCATCCACTCTAAATTATAAAATATTTTATTTGATTCTAGATCCACCCACTCTTTTATTTCTGAAGAATTTTCTAAGGGTATTTCTGTACTACCCCAACAATTAGTTGTTGAGTTTGCTTTGAAAAATCCTAATGGCACAATAGTCGCATCAAAAGTTTACAATTCTTCTTAGATTGAAGTTTGTGGGAAAGTGATTCTTGAAAATATTATGATCCTTCCTATAGTGGAATTTGATGTGATTATTGGCATGTATTGGATTTATTTATAAGGATCTCATATCTATTGCCAAAAAAGGGAAGTCGTATTTTAAATTCCTAATCAATCTATGATCATATATTGATGCAAGTATGAATATAACCTTCCCGTGTAAATTTCTTCCATATTATGGGTCTTGATTCCAATAAATGAAGGCTACTTATCTCAATTGTTTGGAGAGAAACTCACGATTAAGAATATTCCCATTGTACGGGAGTTTGATGATGTCTTTCTAGAGGAATTTCTAGATCTTCCACCAAATCGTGAAGTTGTGTTTTGAATAGAACTCATACTGGGTGTTATTCCCATTTCAAAGAAACCTTATAGAATGGCCCCAATTGAGTTGCAGGAATTGAAGAAGAAACTGCAAGAGAATCTTGATAATGGATTTATATTCCCTAGTGCATCACCTTGGGGAGCACTTGTTCGTTTTGTTAAGAAGAAATATGAATTAATGAGACTCTACATTGATTATTGAGAACATAAAAAGATCATTATCAAGAACAGATTTACTCTCTCGCGCATCAATGACTTATTTGACCAACTATGCAGATCTCAATACATTTCCAAGATTGATCTTCATTCAGGGTATCATCAATTATAGGTAAAGAGGGAGGATATACCAACGATGACTTTCTATACAAGGTATGGGAACTATGAATTTATAGTGATGCCATGTGGTCTTTCTAATTCCCCTTCTATCTTCATGTATATAATGAATAATGTATTTAGAGACTATCTTGATCAGTTTGTGGTAGTCTTTATAGATTATATTCTTGTCTGTTCAAAGAGAAAGGAAGAACATAATGATCACTTGAGAACTGTATTGAAGACCCTAAGAAAGGAGAAGCTTTATGAAAAATTTACCAAGTGTGCATTTTGCCTTCAAAATGTTTCATTTATGGGTCACATAATCTCAAAAGGGGGATATCTGTGGATCCAACAAAAACAGAGGTTATTGAAAGATGGTTGAGACCAATAACAGTAACTGAGATCCGAAGTTTTCTTGGTTTAGCTGGGTATTATCGATGTTTTGTGAAATATTTTTCAAGATTATCTAACCCACTCACCAAATTTACTCGGAAAGAAGTAAATTTTGTTTGGACGGAGGAATGTGAAGAGAATTTCAATGAGTTAAAAAGAAGTTTATCCGGTGCACCTGTGCTTACCCTACCTTGTAGTGAAGAAATGTTTTTGATCTATAGTGATGCATCCAAGAATAGATTGTGGTGTGTTATCTTGCAAAATTATATGGTGATATCTATGCCTCATGGCATTTGAAAATCCATGAGCAAAATTACCCAACTCATGATTTGGAGTTAGCTGTGGTAATAATTGCATTAAAGATTTGAAGGAATTATCTTTGTGGTGAAATGTGTGATATTTATACTGATCATAAAAGTATAAAGTATATTTTGACACAAAAGGAGATGAATATACACCAATGAATATGGTTGGAGCTGATTAAGGATTATGACTGCTCAATTAATTATCACCCTGGGAAAGAAAACAAGGTGGTAGATGCATTAAGTCGACAAGACCATGCTAGATTATCCATGATGAGGATCAAAAATGATCCTATATTTATGTATTTACAAAGGATAGATCTTGGAATTATAATGGAAGGGAAAAAATCTTATCTTTATCAAATGAATGTTCAACCATTTATACATGTGATGATTAAAGAGGCACAAAAATAAGATGTAGAGTTACAAAAGAAGGTGAGAAATGTTACTTAATTCCACATTGATTGTGATGAAATAATAAAGTTCAAGAACCGGGTTTGTGTTCCTCCCATCCTAGAATTAAAGAATGAAATATTGGAAGAGGGTCATAGTTCTTAATTCTCTATTCACCCTGGAAGCACGAAGATGTATAGGGACCTGAAAGAGTACTTCTGGTGGGATGGCATGAAAAGAGATGATGTTGAATATGTCTCTCGATGCTTGGTTTTTCAGCATGTTAAAGCTAAGAGACAGAAGTTTAAGGGGATGTTACAGCCATTACCCATACCAGAATGGAAATGGGAAAACATTACTATGGACTTTGTCAATGGAATTCCTAAAACATCCAAAGTCAATAATATTATATGGTTTATAGTTGATCGTCTTATGAAGTCGAAACACTTGATTGTTATTAAAGAGGATTTCTCTCTTAATCAGCTTGCCAGGATATATGTAAAGTAAGTGGTAAGATTGCATGGAGTACCACATTCCATTATATCTTATCGGGATCCGATGTTTACCTCAATTTTTTTGTGAAGTCTTCAGCATACTCTAGATACAGAGTTGAGTTTCAGCACTACATATCATCCTCAAATAGACTGTCAGTATGAGAGGATGATTCTAACTTTTGAAGACATGTTAAGAGCTTGTTCTATGGATTTCAAAGGTGTTTGGGATCAGCACCTACCTTTGGTGTAATTTTCATATAATAATAGCTTTCACTCCAGTATTCAGATGGCTCCTTATGAATCCTTCTATGGAAATAAATTAAGAAATCTAACTTGCTGGGATGAAATTGGGGAAAGAAAGCTATTAGGAACTGATCTTGTTGAAGAGATGGAAGAAAAGGTCATATCTATTAAACAAAACATAAGAGCAGCTCAGAGTCGACAAAAAAGTTATGCCAACAACCGAATAAAAGACCTAGATTTTGAAGTGGGTGATAAAGTGTTCCTATGAATATCTCCTTGGAAGGGAGTGATGAGATTTGGAAAGAAGGGAAAGTTGAACCCTAGGTATATCAGTCCTTTTGAAATACTGAATCTTGTTGGGAAGTAGTTTATAGATTGGAACTTCCACCAAATCTCTCTCAAGTTTAGGATGTGTTCCATGTATATCTCCTTAGAAGGTACATACCTGATCCTGCACATGTACTAAGCTCAGAAGTTATACCACTGGAGAAAGATCATTCTTATGAAGAACAAACGATAGTGATTCTTGATCATAGAAAAAAAGTTCTACGAAACAAGAACACTCTATTGATAAAAGTTTTATGGAAGAACCACCAATTTTAAGAAGCTACATGGGAACATGAGAATATGATAAGGGAGAGGTACCCTCATCTGTTTGTTACAAAGTGACAAATTTCGAGGGAGAAATTCATTTTAAGGGGTTGGTAGAATGTAACACACTGAGATTTTATGAGAAATATTTATATTTATATATTTTTTATGTCTTATTTTATACGCAACACCAAATTAATCTTTCACTATACACAACACTGGCTTGGCTTGCACTACACGCAAGTGCAATCTTCCTCGATAGCTTGCGTCGTACGCAATACCGAGTTTCACTAAATAATGATATATTATAATATTATGAAGTAGCCGTTATAAATAGTATTAACAAAATTTTTAATTTTATGATTCATCTTACACATTTTTTAGAATGATATATGGAATCAAAATCAATTTTTTGATAAAAAAAGTATTTTCCAAAAAATACAGTTTTACCGCCTTTTGATGGCGCACCCATTTTAAATATAAATTTTGACCTGTTAATAAGTTAAATTTTACCAAATAAAATTATTCTTTTGAATTAGGATATTAAAACTTACATTTAATAAATCTTTTACACTTATTGACAACTTCCATATTTTGATGAATAGAAAAAATACGCTAAATTTTTCTTAAAAACAACTTTTTCATCAAGATAATTTATTTGGTTAAATGATAAAATTTAATGGTTTTAAAGTATAAATAGAATATATTTTTACCATTTAATATAATTTATTTCATTACCTTTAATTTTACATTGAATTCATAGGGGAAAACATTTAAATCTTTCATAATGATTTAATTTTTAAAACCCTGATTTCTTAACAATGGGATTATTTTTCATTTAATTACTGAAACTTAAATGTTTTGATTTTAGAAAAATTGATTCAATATTTGGATTCAGTGGGTACAAATTATTTTAATAGGTTACTTTTATTTTTTTGACAATAAGAATAGTAACTACGGTATTTTTTATTTACTACACTTAAAGATAAATCGGGTAATTAAGTGTAAAAATAATATTATAAAATTATCCTGACACCTACCAATATTCTATTGGATGAATAAAAGTAGACCCATATCACCTAAGGGTCAGAATAGATTCATTTCCTGTACTTTTGACCATGAAAAGGATCTATTTATTATTAAAACCAAATAATGTGACAACATGTCACTCTCTTATATCTTCTTAGTATAAAAATTTTAATTTAGTGATAAACCTCATAAAACATCGAATATAAATAGTCTCCAGAAATATAATAAAATTATATACATCATGAGAATGTATTTATTATTTTTAAGGATTAAATAATTATAATTAAAGATGACAAAATAGTGATGTAGAAATTATTTTATTGATTGAAATATCAAATAAATGGTTTTAAAAATGTTAAAATAAATATTATATGAAATAAATAATGTTATACAAAAATTTTATAGATGAATATGATATGATAGGAATATATTAAATAGTTTGGTTCTATTATTTTCTCTGTGTCGATTTTATTTAAATTCAAATAAATGAATAGTGTCAAAGTTGAAACTATTGTTATTTTATAAAAATAACATATTATAAAATTGTTTAAAAATAAAAAAAAATATTGAAAAATTATAAATTGAAATTTATATGGTCTAAAATTTCATAAATTATCCAATTATGGAAAATTCACAACAAATAAATAATTATTTATAACAAATTTAAATTTGGAATATTATTACCACAAATAAAATTAAATAGATTAAATAAGGATAAATCAAGTTGATAAGGTTTAAAATAAATTACCAACATGTCTAAATTTTATTGGATGATTAGATTAGAACACTATATAATCTAATATCCAGATTTGAGTCATTTTTTTTATTTTTATGTGGGGTTTGAATATATTATAAATTAATATTTCTTATGTTTCCAAAGGTGCCCCTCTCCTCCCTTATAAAAGGGCACCTCCTCCCTCTCCTTCTCACACCATTTTTAGCCTTCATGCTCAGCCAAAACCTACCAATTTATCTTCTAATATTCCCTAGAATCATACTATAGGTCTTTTTATTCTTCAAAGACCATCTTTAGTGCCCTAAGAGGAGGTTTAGCAGAGACGAGTCGAAGAAGAGGTAATATCCTTTACCGATTATTTCAGATTTATTTCTTCTTCTAATTCTTATTATTTATTGGTTTCATTATAAAACAATAAAATCATTGTCAATAATATACTTATATGTTATTATAAATATTAACAAACCTATTTCACCTTCTATTCATCCTATAGAAAATGAAATCACCACACGTGCATACCTACGGAATACCTTCTCCACGCCGTGGTGTAATCTGTATTCCACCACCACCTTACTTGGATGGGTATAATGGTGTAAAGAATAACTATATATGTTTATTATAAATGATAATAATTCTGAGAAATTATATAATGCACTCCAATACCTTTCAATAATTATGGGAACAATATCGTCGCCCGTGCGTACGTACGACTTACCGTCTCCACGGTGCGATGTGATTCATTATACATGATGTTCATTGAACCATGCTTATATAAACTATTTGAATGAATAAATATGATAAAAATTATACTAATACCAATATTTAAATTATATATCTATAACCTAAAAATAGAAATAAGAATTTATTCGACAAAACACACATAAGAACATAAAGCATTGAACACCCGAATATTAAGTAGCATTGAAATATTACTAATATGAAAATAATAATATTACCATATATGATATCATAAAAATATATATGATTATAGAATAAGTCAATAACATTATTTAAATCATTATACAAGAGTTTCAGATACATACAGAGCATATCAGACCTAAGGTAAGGGAAAATCTCGCAATCTCATTTTTATCCGAGATTGTTTATACTTCAGAATTTACTAGGGCATATTTATCATCCTAATCCATGTTTCCACAATATGTAATATTATTTCTATTCTCCTAAAATTGTTTAAATCCAATTTTACCTATTGGTGCATTTTTTAGTAAAATATATGAAAGAAATCTTTTTTCATTTTCAGTACGAGATACTTTTTGACTTTTCCGGCCAAAGTACGAGAAGAATGTTTTTTAACTTATACGACATGAATGGATTTTTATGATTTCATATAAAATTATTTCCATGAAGCTTTCTTTAAATTTTTTCATGTTTATTTTCAATTAACTTATTTTAGTTCAAAATAGTATGACATGTTGAGAAAGGAAAAATGTTTTGAAGTAGAAAGGATATTTTCCTCAAGAATAGAGTTCAAGTATTTTATCAATATTATTTTCCATATAAGATAATATAGGGTTCTATTTCTATCCCTATTATTACATTGATTTGAAAATTTTATGATGGAGTTATTTTTATGAAGTCCTTTTATCTTATATGGATTTTGTTATGATGGCATGATGTTAAAGAATCCCGTTTTATTACATGGGTTATGCTATGATGTATGACTTATGATTTTTTGGTACACATAATAATTGTATCATTATGAGATGGGTGGGACCTATATATCCCTCCAATTCATTGGGTAATGATTTATATCACATTAGATAGACATGGATGGAATGACAAGTTAATATGGTTCAGTGATACAGGACTGGAATGAGGAGTGAACTCGGTTCAGTAATAGAATTTGTCCACAATTATGGTCTTGGAAATGAGCCTTTACTAATATGAAATTATTTTCTATAATTATGTGTATATTCCACAATGTTTTCATGTTTTATGTTATCATTATTGGGATTACATTTCACTACTATGATTTATCCCATGTCATGATATTATGATCTCTTTTACAGGTTAATGTTTTCAAAATGTTATGTTATTATGAATATGATATTATTTATATTTCCTTTTTTTACCCTTACTGAGAATTTGAGCTCGCCGTTTTATATGTTCTATTATCCCCAGGTCAGGAAAAAGGTTATTAAGTAATATATTCCAAAGGGGACTCTAGATATGATAAAATAAATGGGAGACACTCTAGATGATTTATGAACTAGTTGTTTACGTTTCATAGTTTTTAAAAGACACTATAACTATACGGTTCTACCATGGTTTTGTTACATATTGCAATAAGTATGATTTAATTATGAAGTAATAAAAATTTATTTAAATTATGGGTCGTTATAGATTATTTCATTTTATTTTATACTCAATTATATTTCTTGAATTACTCTTAGTATTAGGATATTTTTTTGTAAGTCAGTTGGGATTCTTCTATCTAGGTTGTTGGATTTGACTAATCTTCTTATTTTTCCACTGGACTATCCCCATTTCACATCATTTATCATCCATGTAAGATCTTGACAATTCATGAATGCAAGTAGTTCATTGAATTTTGGTTAAAATTCCTTTATTTTAGTTAATTTAGTGGTTCTTGGGTGTATGGGATGTTTTGGGGGTATCCCCGGCTGTGGGACATGAAAGGGGGAGAAATATGACAAATAGTGTACAAATCATAATTAGCACACAGTTAGAAAAAACCATGTTCTTGGCCCAAAAAACCATGCAACTTGGGGAGCCTTTCAGATAGTGGCCAAACCATAGTTAATGAATGGTTTTCCAAATCATCTTTTGGATAGAGGGAACCACACAGTCGATGCATGATTTGGAAAACCATGTGGCCAAACAATGTTTCCTTTAAAAATTAGGTTTTTACTATTTTCCCTCGTAATCCTATTTCATTATTCCCTAATTTCTCACCCCATTCAACCCCTACAGCAAGGGTGATAAACTCGCAGCTCTCTCCCCATCTATAGGTGATTCACCTTCGATTATTGTGAATTTTGAGTGTCATTTGGTGAAAATTGAAGCCTCAGGTTAGTCTAACACCCCTGCATACTCTATTCTATAAATTAGGGTTTGTAGAATCTCTATTATCCATTTGAATCTCTAAAAACATCAATTTTCTAAAAGATTATAAAATGGGTCTTTAAAGGGTGTTTGAGTACAAATCAAGGGATGTGTTTGGGATTTTAATCATCTTCATGCATGAGGTAGGCTGTCTTTAATATTTTTACCACATTCTTATGTTCTATATGTGTATTTGTTTGTGCCAATGAGTTGCCTTGTTGTGTTTCCTTGTATTTCATTATGAAAAATGTTTTGGGACTTATATTTGTTGGTCGGAGAGTGATGGCAAGAGGGGGGGTGAATTGCCTTTTAAAAATTAGTTAACAATTTAAAAACAATTTATAAATGCAGCGGAAATAAAAAGAGGCAAGACACAATTTGATAACGGAGTTCGGCTTAAACCAAATCCTACGTCTCCGCTCCCAACTCAACCGTTGAGAGATTTAATTCAGCTTGCTTTTTAATGGTTGTAGCAAGAAACCCACTAGCCGTTTTAAGGTAGGCTAGATCACCTTCGTACAACTTGCTTTTTTATTATGGTTGTAGCAAGAAACCCAAAACGAAAGTGAGGAAGAAAAGGATGGTTTGTTTTAATACAAACCCAATGAAGAACTAAACAATTGAAATAAATAAATTTCAACAAACTTGAGGAATCCTTGAGCGCCAAGAGTGTGAGAGTAGTTGATGTAGAGGCAGCCCAAGCTTCAAGGATGGAGGTGGATCACAAGTAGCCTTTGAGGTTTGTCGTTTAGAGATTCAAGGGATCAAAATATCATTCCAATATTTCGGTAGTGTTCTCGGCATCCATCCTCATCTATTTATAGTAGAAATATCCCCAAATACTTCAATATGGCCGTTGGAGGGCTTTCGGAGCCGTTGGGGGTCAAGTGGACAAGTCTGGTCAAGCTCCAACGACTAGTTTGACTTTGCTTACCGGCTGACCGGTGCTTGTCCACCGGCTGGCCGGTGCTCCAGACAGAAGCAAGATCCTTCTGTCCATACTCCACCGGCAGACCGGTGATGAGCCACCGGCTGGCCGGTGGTCCAGACAGAAGGAAGGTCTTCTGTCCCGGCTCCACCGGCTGGCCGGTGCTGGGACACCGGCTGACCGGTGGTCCAGACACCGGATGGCCGGTGGCACCTGGTAGTAGGCAAAGCCTACTGTCTGGTTCCACCGGCTGTCCGGTGGTCAGGCATCGGCTGACCAGTGGCACCTAGCAGAGAGCTTTGCTTCTGCCAAAGACCACCGGCTGGCCGGTGGTAATCCACCGGTTGTCCGGTGGACTAAAAGAGTCATTTTTCCAGTCTTCTTGGGCCAACTCTTTGGCAACCTGTTTCCTATCATCAAACAAACTTAAAAACAAGTTAGAACACGATGAGAGTGATTGTGATCATTAAAATCCAAGAGAGAGGGGTACAACAATCTCCCCCTATTTTGATGATCACAATCACAAATGAGAAAGCTTTTTTTTAAAAAAAAAAGATATGCCAAGTAAAAAGAAATAAGAAACGTGGACATGGAAAATTTTAGAGATCATTTTAGTACAAGAATTTCATAGATGTATCATGTATTGAAAATGATATTAATCTTGAAAGGATTGAGATAAAGAAAAAGGTTTATTTTGAAATGTAACCATAGGTCATTTAAAAGAAACAACTTAAATCAAAAACTTAACCATTTAAAAACAGATTTTGATGAAAGTGATAACTTAAAATTGAACTTTTAAAAAGAGCACTTAATTAAATGAAATAAGTAACTAAGTAATAGAGAGTTTTTCTCCCCCTTTGGGATTATCAAAATAGGAGGAAAAGTATGAAAGAAAATTAGAAAAACAATAACAAGGAAGTACGCAATGACAAAAAGGATTGAAAGATAAGACAACTTGAATTTCATAAAAGATGAAACGATACATAGGAAGTTCAAAATACAAATACAAAGACCAGCCAAAAAACAAGAAAGGCTCTATTCACTCCTAGAGGGCCGGGAGTGACGGCGACGCCTGAAGGTCGGCGGAGCTGGAGGAGCCTGGACCGCCTCAAAGCGACGATCTAGAGAATCAATCCGAGAGTGGAGCTGATCAAACTGAGAGCTGATGTAAGAGAACTGTAAGTCAAGCCGGGTCTCAATCTGATCCTGGAAGCGAAGGAACTGATCAGCCGTCACCGACAAGCTACCAGTATCATCGGAAGGGGGCACAGCTTCAGCAGGCTCTAGTGCATCATCACCCGCTCCATCTCCCTCATCAGCAGCAGCATCATCCTCACCTTCGTCGTCACCGCTCCCTTCCCCTTCATCATCACCACTGTCCTCACTGTCTGAAAGAGGATAGGCAGCAGCAATGGAAGGAGGCATGGCATGGGTAGGAGGGTGTGAATGTGTCTGAGGGGAGTAAGCCTTGAGAAGGCCTTCCTTGTCAGTAATCCACTCCTGACGCCAAGGATGCCAGCGAATGTTCATCTGTTGCACCATCATAAAATTGATGATGCTATCCTTCTTAGGCTGATCGAAGGAGGTAGCACGAAGAGGGATATCAAGGAAGGTAAAGATTTTGGTTAACAAGCGCCCGTGAGGTAAATTTTTGGACCGGCGCGGGTGCTCAGCCACATAAGACATGGCCCGGAACAGGAACCGGACCAGATTGAAATGAACGCCTCTGGTGATAAAAGAGAGAAGATAAATGTCAATAAATTTCACCGTATCGTGATCACCGATACGGGGTGCAAGAGTGGTCTGAATGAGGTGCTCAATGATGCGATGGTTTGGGGTGAGCTGGGAGAGCTTGACAATGGGATCGGTGGGCTGCCCTGTGAGATGCTCAAGAGAAACAGCAAGATCAAATTCAGGGTCCCGAGGAAACTCCCCCTGAGCAAATGCATGAGGTCCAACATGAGGAACCCTGAGCATCCTGGCAATCTCCAAAGAAGTGATAGTGATGGGTTGCCCAAGAGCAGTGGTGGTAATGGTATCGACGTCGTCAGAGACCGACCACGTCAGGTGAGCATAAAATTCCTTGACAAGAAGGGGATAAATGACATCCTTCTCAGGGGGTTCAAAGAAAGAATGCCAGTGTTGATATTCAATGATTGAGAAAAGCTCGAGTCGAGCAGAAGAGAGCCAAGAATAATCAATTACCCTACCCGGCAGAATGACTTTGTCATGCCAAATGTCCGGAAGTTGAGGGATTGAAGGAGGAGGAGGTGCCTCTTGGGCGATGCCCTTTCCCTTGCGTGAAGATCGAGGACCCATGATGGCAAGAGGAAGAAAAAAAAAGAGATTGAGAGAAGAGGGAGCTTGAGAGAGCAAGGAGGAGGTTAGGGCAAGAAGGGGCCGCAGGTCAGGAGGTGCCGCACGAGAGGGAGAGAAAGAAGTGGAAGGGGAAGGGTTTAATTGAATTTTTAACCCTTTACCCGGCCGGCCCATCAAAAGAAAACCCGACACCACCGGTTAACTGGTGGTGTACCACCGGTTGACCGGTGGTATTGAATTTCATAAAAAAAAATTAAAATAAAAAAAAGAATTTAAATAACTTAAAAAGAACTATAAGCAAGCCAAAAAAGAGTCAAATATTAAATAGTGCTCAATGACGAATCATTCCTAACTCCCCCTTAATAAAATCAAAACGTTCAACCGGGAGCGGTTTGGTAAAAATATCAGCTAATTGGAAATCAGTAGAAATGAAGTCCAAAGTGATATCCCCTTTTTGAAAATGGTCACAAAGGAAATGATGCCTTAAATCTATATGCTTAGTCCTAGAATGTTGTATTGGATTCTTAGAGATACTAATGGAACTAGTGTTGTCACACCGTATAGGGACATGATCGTAGGAAAGGCCATAATCCAAGAGAGTGTGTTGCATCCAAATAATTTGGGCACAACAATTACCAGCTGCTACGTACTCGGCCTCGGCAGTAGAAAGAGCAACACAGTTTTGCTTTTTGCTACTCCATGAAACAAGGGACTTGCCTAGCAGATGACAGGTTC
This sequence comes from Viscum album, assembly GCA_963277665.1. Classification (NCBI taxonomy): domain Eukaryota; kingdom Viridiplantae; phylum Streptophyta; class Magnoliopsida; order Santalales; family Viscaceae; genus Viscum; species Viscum album. Next base: position 1,150,354,412 of record OY728137.1, read on the forward strand.
CACTAGTACTCTTACGATCTAATTGACATCCGCCAAAATCAGCATCTGAATATGACGAAAGTTTGAAAGAAGTATTAGAGGGATAAAACAAACCAATGTTTTTGGATCCTTTTAAATACTTAAAAATCCTTTTGACCGATTTAAAATGAGATTCTTTGGGATTGGCTTGAAAACGAGCACAAAGACAAACACTGAACATGATGTCAGGACGGGTCGCAGTTAGGTAAAGTAGACTCCCGATCATACTCCTATAAAGCTTGTCATCCACCGGTTTCCCGGCTTCATCTAACGTAAGTTTACAAGAAGTACTCATGGGGGTACTAATTTCCTTTACTTGATCCATACCAAAACGACTTAAAAGTTCGTTTGTGTATTTGCCTTGGTTTAGAAAAATACCATTTGAATTTTGAAAGATTTGAAAACCAAGAAAAAATTTTAATTCCCCCATAAAGCTCATTTCAAATTCTTTTCTCATTAAATCTGAAAAATCAGTACAAAGTGATTCTTTGGTTGAACCAAAGATAACGTCATCAACGTAAATTTGGACAATTAAAAGATCTTTTGAAGTGTGTTTTAAAAATAGGGTACAATCAGCTTGACCCATTTTAAAATCATTTTCTAAAAGAAATTTTGTTAACCGCTCATACCAATCACGAGGGGCTTGTTTTAAGCCATAGAGAGCCTTGGTTAACTTAAAAACATGATTTGGAAATTTTGGATCTTCAAAACCGGGGGGTTGTTCAACAAAGATTTTTTCTGAAATAAAACCATTTAAAAAATCACTTTTAACATCCATTTGAAAAAGTTTGAGATTTAAGTGAGCAGCGAATTCCAACAAGATCCTAATGGATTCCAATCTAGCAACGGGCACGAAGGTTTCACCATAATCAATTCCTTCTTCTTGATTATAGCCCTTAGCTACTAGGCGAGCCTTGTTCCGGGTTATATTTCCTTGATCATCAAGTTTGTTCCTAAAAACCCATTTAGTGCCAATAATTGGATGATCGTTGGGTCTTTCAACAAGAGTCCAAACATCATTTCTAGAGAATTGATTTAGTTCCTCTTGCATTGCAAGAACCCAATTCTCATCATTAATGGAATCATTAATGGTTTGAGGCTCTAGTTGAGAAAGAAAGGCTTGATGTTCAACCTCATTGAGGATTGATCTTCTAGTTCGAGTACCAGCTTGAAGATCACCTATAATATTTTCTAAAGGATGGTCTCTAGAAGGTTTCCAAACCTTAGGCAAGGTGGAAGGCGAAGAAGGTGAAGAGGGTTCTTGATGGTCATCCTCCTTGGGAGGAGAAGAGTAATCATTCAAATGAAGCTTATCAAGCTTATCTTCAACATCTTCAATGACCGGGTGAGGTTTTGGAAGAGTTTCATCAAATTTGACATGAGATGATTCTTCGATAGTTTTTGAACGTTTGTTGAAGACACGATAGGCTTTGCTTGAGTTGGAGTACCCAAGAAAAATATCTTCATCAGATTTGGCATCAAATTTCCCTAGGTTATCTTTTGTGTTAAGGATAAAGCATTTACAACCAAACACTTTAAAATAACCAACTTTGGGCAATTTGCCTTTCCAAAGTTCATAGGGGGTTTTCTTAAGAAGGGGTCTTACAAGGACTCTATTGATAGTATAACAAGCAGTGTTTACCGCCTCGGCCCATAAATATTGAGGGAGGTTGAATTCACTAAGGAGGGTTCGAGCAATTTCTTGGGGAGTTCGGTTTCTCCTTTCAACCACTCCATTTTGTTGTGGAGTCCTAGGGGCAGAGAAGGTGTGATTGTATCCTTGAGAGGAACATAATTCATCGAATTCTTTGTTCTCGAATTCACCTCCATGGTCACTACGGAGTGATATAATTTTATATCCTTTTTCGTTTTCTACTTTCCTAGAGAATTTCAAAAAGGTTCTACAGGCTTCATTTTTATGAGCTAAAAAGAAAACCCAAGTGAAACGAGAAAAGTCATCTACTAGGACAAAGGTATAGGATTTTCCACCTAGACTTGCTACAGGGGTAGGACCAAAAAGATCAAGATGAAGGAGCTCAAGAGATTTTGAAGTGGACACTTCCTTCTTAGATTTGAAAGAAGATTTGTGTTGCTTGCCAAGTTGGCATGGCTCACAAATCAAATCTTTCTTAAACTTAAGTTTAGGAAGATCACTGATGAGCTTGTTCTTATTAAGCTTTAGAAGTGAATGAGAGCTACAATGCCCCAACCTTCTATGCCAAAGCCAAGACTCATTGTCAAGAGCACTTAAACATTTAACATTTTGGCTAGCTAAAGACTTTAAATCAATAATGTAAACGTTTTGAAAATGGGAAGCAGAAAATATCAATTTGTTTTGAAAATCAAACACATTGCACAAATCATTTTGAAAATTCACCGAAAAACCACTATCACAAAGTTGACTAATGCTAATTAAATTATGTTTTAAACCTTTAACAAATAAAACATCTTTAATTAAGGAGGATCTACCAAAACCAATGGTACCTATTCCGACGATCTTTCTTTTTGAATTGTCACCGAAGGTGACATATCCTCCATCGAATTCTTCAAGGGAGTTGAACTCGGAGGGATCGCCACACATGTGCCTCGAGCATCCGCTGTCGAGATACCACGAGCCTTTCGAAGGCCTACTTCTTTGGTGTTTATCCTACAAAATCAAGAGAGAATAGATTTTGGTACCCATATAAGTTTGGGTCCGGAAAGATTAGCTAAAAGAGACTTTTGAACCCATACTTGTCTAGAGGGATACATCCTAAGATATTCATCCGAGTAGGTGATGATTTTGGGGCGGCCATATCTAGCATTTTTACAATCTAATTCATAAATCATATGTCCGGTTTTTCTACAATAATTACAGAATTTATTTTGAGAGATCCCACTTACAAAAGTAGTGGGAGCTCTAGAAGAGGTGGCTTGCTTGTTAAAGCCAAGTCCATGTGTGGTTCTAGCCGAACGTTGAGAACCTAGCAATTTGGTCAAATTTTGTTCACCTTGGGTGAACTTGGCAAGAGATTCCCTTAAATCTTTAATAGTTGAATTCAAAGAATCAACATTTGGAATATCTTGGACCTTAAGGGCAAGTTCCTCATTCTTTTTGAGAAGTTGATCTTTATCAGAAATTAGAATTTTGTGTTTCTTCTCTAAGGCCAAAAATTTAGAGGTAAGTTCGTGAAAACCTTCCTCTAATTGATCTCTCGCATTTTGGAGATCTTCATAAGACATGTCATTATTAAAAGAAGAAGATTCGGAAGAGGAGTCAGAAGAAGATACCTCATCAAGTGCCATTAGGCATTTTCCACCTTCATCGCTTGAGTCGCTTGAGGACATGGAGTCATCGCTTGCACTCCATGTTGACGCTTTGAAAGCCTTCTTGTTTTTCTTTTCCTTTAACCGTTTCTTGAAAAGAGAGCACTCCGGTTTGATGTGGCCTTTCTTTCCACATTCAAAGCATGTAACTTCTTTTTCTGCTTTTGGCTCTTCCTTTCGTGCCCTTTGAAAATTCTTCTTTTTCTTCATGAACTTGCTCATTTTTCTTGAAAGTTGAGCAATCTCGGATCCGCTATCATCGGAGGAGCTTTCTTGCTTTGCTTTGAATGCTATGTTCTTTTTCTCCTTGAAGATGTTACCTTCTTTATCGGCTTGCCTCTTCATGGTAATCTCATAGGTCATAAGTGATCCAATGAGTTCTTCAACCGGCATTTTCTTGACATCTTTCACTTCTTGGATTGCCGTCACCTTTGGAGCCCATGAGCTTGGTAGGACCCAAAGAATCTTCTTGACCATCATCTCTTCAGAAACATCATCTCCAAGAGACTTTCTCCCATTACACACATCAGTGAAGCGAGTAAACATTTCCGTAATAGATTCGTGTGGGTGCATGGTGAAACTTTCAAAGTCTTGACGATACATATCTAATCTAGTGTCTTTGACTTTGTTAGTGCCCTCATGGGTCACTTCCAAAAGCTTCCAAATTTCATGAGAAGTGGTGCAAGTAGAAATACGATTAAATTCATTACGGTCTAACCCACAATGAAGAGCATTCATGGCTTTGCCATCAAGCTCAAAATTAGCAATGTCTTCGGGGGTCCATTTTGACTCATCTTTGCTAGAGAGAGTATAGCCTTGCAAAACAATTCTATATATAGGATAGCCAATACTTCTAAGAAATGTAATCATGCGAGTTTTCCAATAATTGTAGTCAGTTCCATCAAAGAATGGAGCTCGAGTCATGGAATACCCTTCGGGTGCTTGTGAGGAAGAAGCCATCACTATGGATTTGGAGTTTGTAACTGGTTAAGGTATTACACAAACTCTCCCTCTGATACCAATTGTTGGTCGGAGAGTGATGGCAAGAGGGGGGGGGTGAATTGCCTTTTAAAAATTAATTAACAATTTAAAAACAATTTATAAATGCAACGGAAATAAAAAGAGGCAAGACACAATTTGATAACGGAGTTCGGATTAAACCAAAGCCTACGTCTCCGCTCCCAACTCAACCGTTGAGAGATTTACTTCAGCTTGATTTTTAATGGTTGTAGCAAGAAACCCACTAGCTGTTTTAAGGTAGGCTAGATCACCTTCGTACAGCTTGCTTTTTTATTATGGTTGTAGCAAGAAACCCAAAACGAAAGTGAGGAAGAAAAGGATGGTTTGTTTTAATACAAACCCAATGAATAACTAAACAATTGAAATAAATAAATTACAACAAACTTGAGGAATCCTTGAGCGCCAAGAGTGTGAGAGTAGTTGATGTAGAGGCAGCCCAAGCTTCAAGGATGGAGGTGGATCACAAGTAGCCTTTGAGGTTTGTCGTTTAGAGCTTCAAGGGATCAAAATATCATTCCAATGTTTCGGTAGTGTTCCCGGCATCCATCCTCATCTATTTATAGGAGAAATATCCCCAAATACTTCAATATGGCCGTTGGAGGGCTTTCGGAGCCGTTGGGGGTCAAGTGGACAAGTCTGGTCAAGCTCCAACGGCTAGTTTGACTTTGCTTACCGGCTGACCGGTGCTTGTCCACCGGCTGGCCGGTGCTCCAGACAGAAGCAGGATCCTTCTGTCCAGGATCCACCGGCTGACCGGGGATGAGCCACCGGCTGGCCGGTGGTCCAGACAGAAGGAAGGTCTTCTGTCCAGGCTCCACCGGCTGGCCGGTGCTGGGACACCGGCTGGCCGGTGGTCTTAGACAGAGAGCAAGCTCTCTGTCTGGTTCCACCGGCTGACCGGTGGTCCAGACACCGGTGGGCCGGTGGTCGAGACAGAGAGCAAGCTCTCTGTCTGGTTCCACCGGCCGACCGGTGGTCTGGACACCGGTCGGCCGGTGGCACCTGGCAGTAGGCAAAGCCTACTGTCTGGTTCCACCGGCTGGCCGGTGGTCAGGCACCGGCTGACCGGTGGCACCTGGCAGAGAGCTTTGCTTCTGCCAGAGACCACCGGCTGGCCGGTGGTAATCCACCGGTTGGCCGGTGGACTAAAAGAGTCCTTTTTTCCAGTCTTCTTGGGCCAACTCTTTGGCAACCTGTTTCTTATCATCAAACAAACTTAAAAACAAGTTAGAACACGATGAGAGTGATTGTGATCATTAAAATCCAAGAGAGAGGGGTAAAACAATATTGACGTGAAAACCCATTCATGAACACCATTGGGATCTTTATTGATGTGACAAACATAGGGCTAACCTTGGGGGGTGTTCCGAACCATTTAAAAAAAGAATTGAAATAGGGAGTGTTGATATAAGGGCAATGTGAGAGTGATGGGTTATAAAATCATAATTAGGAATGTGGGATTTGTTAAGGGGTAAATTTATTTGATTATATATTAAATTTGTGAAGTTACCAAAGGGTTTTGAAAAGTTTTTAAAGGTGTGTTTTGGGGTTCTATCCCAACCATGGTTTTCAATGGCGAAATTGATGTTTGAATGTGGGGAATGTTTTGAAAGGATGATTTGACCTCAAATGTTTTGAAGATAGGATATTATCAATTGATTTAAAATGATGATTTGAAAAGGGGGTGTGACCCCATCCTTGTGAAAATGATTAATGAATTTTTTGAATGGTTTAAAATGAAAATGAAATCCTTAGGGCATGTTTTGATTTTTCAAAGTGGAAGACACGTGTTTTAAAATGTGGTTTCAAGAAGAATTCAAATGAGTATTTTGATTTTCTTATTTACATGATGTAGTTTAAAAAGTTATGATGGGAACATAGTAATTGAAATGATGTAAATGTTAGTTATATAGAACCCATAACTATAATGTTGTCATGTTAACATGATTATGAAATGAAGTAAATATAGAATTTGTTTAGATGATGAAACAACATAAGGGGATTTGTGGCATAATGTGAAAATGGTTAAATAGAATAAAGTGAATGTGTCAAAAGATTGATGAGTTTGTAATTGAAATGTATAAATGGGTTAATGCATGTGAATCGATGAACATGCAAAATGGGACATAGTATGAAAATGGGAAATGGGTTAAATGTGATAAGAAAAGTAAATGGTAAATGTGCTAAGGGGTTGAGACTTGATGATTATTTATATGTTGTATACAATGTTAATTTTAAATGTAATTTATAATGGTTGTGTATGGTTTGTTATATGGTATTTCTAGTAAATTGATAAAAAATCATGTGAACATGGCTTGGTTATGTGGGGTACTGGACTTGAGGATCTATGCCCACATGATAGGTTAGACTGAGGCTCTAAACCCCAACCCTATAATTCATAAGTTAATGAAGGGGACTAAGGCTCTATTCCCCTAAAGGTTTCATTTTATGAGACTACCTGAACTGAGGCTTCAAGGTTAGTGTAATGTCTCTGTTTATGAAATGATTATCCCTAGCGAGATATGGAACATGACCTATTACCTTATGCAGGGTATTTGGATAGCTTATGCCATAGTTTAAATGATTTAAATTCCTAACAACTAAGACATATGATGAGAATGATCAATTGAATATTGTTAATTAATGGTTATGTAATAATTTATGATTATTGAACACCACCCTTATGGTTAAAAGTGTGTGTAACCCCTCAAGCCTTATCTTAGACTCGTAGTGTGACCTGAGTTAGTTTTGTTGATTGGTTGATTCTAGAGAAAATAATGAATAGAATGGATATTAAAAAAATACTTAAATAACATTCTTTTTTTCACTTTATTATTTACATACACTTTTGTACTGGTTAGAAATGTCTTAGACACCATTGGTGGTAGCCTACTGAGTTGTACTCACACCCTGCTCATGCATCCATGTAACTTATGTACCTGAGTAGTTACTACTTATTTTATGACATGGGTTTAGGATAGGGACTAGTGTTCAGTTCATGAATGGAATATTTGGTTGCAGCGTTGGATGTTAGGATGGGTCGGGACTCGGGTCCATGCTTGGGAAATTTTTTAGTTTTGGTTTTGGGATTTTAATTTTTTGACTTCCTAACATGTAATGTATCCATCATATTGTTATAACATGTGCTTCCTAGTCACTTGTTGGAATTGTCACATGTTATCCATTTATTCATTAATTATGGTTATTATATATGTTTATATCAATTTTTTATGGAATTAATTTTAAAAGTAGGTATAATCACCCCAATATTTCTCTATAGACCTGCACTACTAGTTGGCAGCCACTTTCATATGGGGAGGTGATCTTAAGTCATGTGATGTCCCAGCTTGAGGCACTAGAAAGTGACCACCAAGGTGGGGATGTTACAAAGTGGTATCATAGTGTTTCTTTTGCCTTACTATTTGGGGCATGGTATAAAAGAGACTAGGATCTTATTAGGGCCTAGTAATGAACTCATTATTGGGTGCTTGTAGCCAACCTATGAGAGAAAATACATGTTTCTAGGGGTGGGAATTGATTTTTTGTTTTTTCTATTATAGTTTATTATTATTTAAACCATGGGTGGTTAAATTTTATGTGATGTTATTTATTGTTGAGTTTTATCTCTTGGCCCTATATGTAAAGAGAGGTTGTGTGAGTTCATGCATTATGCTAGGCACATATGATTGGTATGTCATACTTATGTTTCATGTGATTGATAGTACCACGGAATTCATATGCTGGTAGTGTCATTTTTTTCTTGTGTATTATTATTATTGATTTTTTCTTGAACCTTTTGATAAATGATTTTTTTATGAAAATTAATTTTAATAAAGCTTTGATTTTTGAAAATAAAGAGTTTCAAAATGTGAAATATTTGGTTTTAATTGGTAATGTTTTATTAAGAATATGTATGAAACATGATGAAACTGGTATGGATATTGGAAATGGGGATCCCTTATGTTGTAATCTGATCCTGTGTATGGGTGGTTTGGGTAGCGAGAGTGGCCTGGTTTGAGACCTTATTTTTGGGTCATGGTGCTTTTTTGGGTTCATTGAACGGTAAAAGAGACATTTTTGTTGTGACCTCAATAAGGCTATAACCATGGGTTATGTGTTATTATCTGGTAATGTGTATGTGGTAAATCTCAAGGGTTTTGATCATAAAAGTTGTGTTTTGAACCCTTGGGTGGGTGTTTGAATTGTGCTGCCAATGTATGTGTGTGGGTGTTATTGGTGTGATTCCTAGAGTAAATGTTCGCTAGGGTGTGTTAGACACATTATATTTTGTATTGGGGATAGGATTGTTGCTGTGAGTAGTGAGTTAGTTTAGGTTTGATGTGTATGGCTTAGAAAGAGAGAGATAGATCTAGTGACCTTTTATTGATGTCACTCCAGTTTAGGGAGATGGTACCATTTTATCTTTGATGATGGCCTATGAGGAAGGTCGGCTGGGTTGTTTGTGCTTTGGGTGCATATGACACATAAAGACAATTTGGACTTTTTTAGTGGCATGAAGAGAGTGTCTCCTAGAGTGAGTTTATTCTGGTGGGAGGGGGGCTATGCTAGAAAGTTAATGGAAATGGAAATGTAACTCGTGTGGTGGTAATGAGTTGATAGTTTTTGAAAATCAAGGGCAGTGTCAAGGAAGGTTGGTCTACTGTTGAAGGTTCCTTAAGATACAAAGCACGATTGATTGATTTAGAGGTAGAGTAAATGCAAGATTGGTTCCATCTAGTGTGGTAAAGTGTATAGATATGAATTATTTTCTTTCTCAGAAGGTATATGAGTGATTGTGGTTGGTTGTGAGATATTTTTTTGAAAGAGGAAAGGTCGCTAGGAGACTTTCCATGTGTCCTTGATGGTGTTTCATACGGGAACCAGTGTTGATCTTGGTTGAGCCTTTCCAGGTCACTAGTGACCAAAGCATGGATTGTCACTTCTAGTGTGGAAGTGAAACCCATGGGTAGTGGTGGTCATGCATTTGGGATTTCTTGTATGAATGGTTGGTGTATTGGATGAGAATGTTGATAATTCCTCTAGTCCAATATGGATGATGCACTAGGATGCATGATTAAATGAGTGAGTGGGTGCTGGGCCAGTATTTGGTTATGTACAATCTATGGGACCTAGAGTCGGGTTTAGTTTATAGTCGCGGGAAAGTGTAAGACCTTGAATGTTGTGTGGAGGTCTAGATGTGGGATTTCTTTGGAAAGACATGATGCTGTTTTGGATGGATAAAAAGGTGGCTCAGGATAAATTCCATCGTAATTCTGTGGGATCATAGTGGGAAGCGTGAGTTAGGCGCGAGGTAGTTGGGTTGTGGTTTAGTGTGGTGATCGATGCATTTTGTGTAAATATCCAAGGTCATGTTTGTAACCTCCCAGGTAAACAAAAATATGAAATTTTCATATTTATTAATATTTTTCAATAAAATATAAATTTTACATTAAAGGGGATGCTATGTTTGATGGCGTACCCAATACACAACATTGGGTTTCTCTAAAAATCTCATGTTGCAGACAATGCTGAGTCATATTGAAAAAAAGTAATAACATAATATTATTTTAAATGGTAGTTATTTCCAAGCCATTGTATTGGATGAAATGAAAAAAACTAACAACAAAATTATTATACATTCTTGTTAAATGTTTTTAAATTTATCCAATATAATTTAGAGACTTAAAATAAGAAGGAATCTGATTTTAAGCATAAATACTTTAATTTTCATTAAAAGGTCATTTTACCACCATTTGATGGAAAACCCTTTTTAAATCTAGTTTTTGTCACTTTTATATGTTCTATTTGAAAAAATAAAATTCTTATTTAGAATTGGGGCATCAAAATTTACTTTGGATGAAATTTTGGTATTTTTATGATAATATTCATTTTTAATGAATAGTGAAAATGCTGTATTTTAATTCAAAACTGCCTTTTAATATAATTTATTTGTATAGTTATATTATCTTGTTAATTTGTTTTAAAATGTAATTAGATTATATTTTTACCATTTAATCCAATGTTGGTAATTAGAAGTAATTTTAATTTGAAATTGGACATAAGAAAGTGTCAATCTTGTGATAGTTATTATTTCATAAAAAACATGGCTTTTGTTTTGACAATGGAAATTAATAATAAAATTAATTAATGTAACATCTATGTTTTTAATTCGTTAAAATAGACATCATATTTGAATTTTTCATAAGATGATTTTTTGAATTTTTTCTGACAACATTAAATTTTTGATGAATAGTGAAAAATAATACTTAGTAGTTAAAAATCGATTTTTTCATTTAAATGAAATTTTACCACTTCTATAAATTGAATTTAAAAAATTTTACATACATGGTTTTCATTAGTAAGAAAAATTTGGTTCAATGGGATGAAAGTAATTTATGGTGAATAGTAACTTTTGACTTTTATTTACCGTAGTTATAGTTAAATAGTGTAATTTAAGGTAAAAATAATATTATAATAATATAAAATTACTTTAACACTTGTCCTAAACTTATTGGATGACTAATTTCCGACCATGGGAATCCTTGGGGAAATTTTGGGACCTCATGGAGCCACTTGGGTAAGATAATGACATTAATAACTTTTTATTTAAAGTAAAAATAAAAATATCATAAACATGTATCATTTTGAGAAATCAATTTTAATGAGGAGTTATATAATTGATATATTTAACAATAAATATTAATTAGAAATATAAAAATATTTCCTATATCATGATATGTTTAATATAATTTTTAGACATCAAATAAATAAAATTATTTATAACAAAATGATGATGTAGTGGTTACCTCATTAATGAATGATTTAAATAAATAAGAATAAAAAAATGAAAATAATATCCAATACATGTCCAATTCGTAATGGATGATTTTTTTTTTGAACATGAGTCACCTTATCTTAAACTTTAATGAGTTTTGGACCTTCAAAAACCAAAAATCATTATACAATAAAATAATATTTTCAAATATTCCAAAAGAGCCGCTCCTGCCCTTTATTAAAAGCCCTCACTTTTAACCCATTACTCACAATTCTCAAGACCATTTGGCTCATCCAACCTCTAATCCAATAATATCCCAAGATACCTCTTTTCATCCTAGAATCCTTACCTTAGGAGTAAAGCACTTCAAGAAACCCTTTTGGTTTAATCCAAATAGAGTTACCCGATTTAAATGTAACATCTTCTCTTATGTTCTTTTCTTTTATTTTACTTATCCAACCCCATAAACTCTTTTATTACATTATTTTATAATAAAAACAGTATCCTAAATATACTAGGATGTTTTATGAGAAATATTCAAGCTACACTTACACACACCTCCATCTAATGGGTAATGAACATACTGTTTCTATGGACGGCGAACTACGGGCTCACGAAACAATGGTTGTTCAATTATCTCTTACTGCCACTCATGGTGGCCATTATGATGGAAATTTATTTATATTTGATATATATTTTATTTATATTGTTTTAATTATTCTTTATTTTTCATCTATATAATACCATTATGGTTTCCATAATGGGTAAATGCGATAGTTTCATTTGAAAAGGTGCAGAGTACCGTCCCCTCAAAGTGATATAACTCGTTAATGGCATATGTGGGATGTATAAAGGATAGAATTTATGAACTTATGTAACATATATAACATATATATTATACTGGGATTATAATATACCTATTTATCATTATGTTTTCATTCTTTTAAAATATGAAATAGAAATGAAAGTAGCGTTCACGCGTACGTACGACTTACCATCTCCATGAACAATGCTTTTCATTTCTTATCTCCAAATGTTAGGTACTATTATAAGTAAATATATATACTAGATATACATGATATATATGATATCTAAATAATTAATATCATTCAGGAGATAATGGACTTTTTACCGTATGGACAATTCATAAATTTTAACATGTTGATTTTTGACTCAAGTACCAAATATCTACAAAATGACCTTTATTAGCTTAAATGATTATATAATGTTTGTAACATGGTAATAAGTGATATAAAAATAATAATAAACTTGAAAAATTTTCTTAATAATGTTGAAATTAACTTTAGTTTATTATTCAACATATTAAAGTACGAACGGGTCAAGTCGGACATGAGGTAAGGGAACTTCTTAACCCAATTTTCATTTTTTGGGTTAAACTTATACTTATTGATTATGATATGATGTGATTATGTGAGATATAGATTTTGGTATATTATCTTGTATTTATACTTTCTTTATGTGTACTTATAGTGAATACACATAATTGATCTATTTTATTTATAAAATGGTCACTGTGAGGGACTTCGCCTCAATCGCCATTCATTGAGGCATACTTTGAGTTATACACGACTTTCTTTTATACGGTGTATAAACCCCTTTGACTTTTCATTTCATTCAAAGGGAATATTTTTTCTACGAAGTTTTTTACTAAATAAAAAAAATGAATGTTTCTTTTTTTAACGTACGCGGTGAAAATGACCATTCTGCCACCGTGAGAGTTATTTGATATTTGGCTTCCTCAACAAGCCATAATGTTTTTAAAAGGAAAATAAATACCAAATACTCATCATACATATTTTGGTATTTAATATGGTTTTGAGAATGGATTGATTATGTCAATATATTGAACTGATATATTGTGATTGCAATGTGGAGATTTTATCTTTCCTTTATGCTTGTGTTATGTGTTATGAATATGTTATGGTTATTGGGCATTGTTTTCGTATACGGGTGGTTCCCTGATAAAACTATGGCGGGTGATCCTGAGATAGCTCTCCAATGCATTGGGTAACATTACAGAGGTAAATTTTAATGTTTTTCCTAAGAGATTTAGGGAATATATTGTGATGGGTATTACAAATGTAACTCAATACGTTGCTGTGATAACTACAACGTAAGTATGTTATGGATTCCACAAGTTACCATTAAGATTTTTGATTACTATGTGTTATTCTTAAATCTTATAATTTCATGAGGTATGTTAAAAAGATTATTTTTTGATGTAATAATGTTTTATTTCCTATTTTATGACCCTTAGTGAGCTTTTTATGCTCATCCCAAGTTTTGAAATGTTTTTAACAGGACTTAAAGATGAATAGGGTCAAGGATGAGATCAAGGAAAAGTCATGATTTATAAAACATGGAACGGGACATGAATCTTTTTTTCAAGAGTTTTTATTTTATAAAAAAAAATGGTTACTGAGTAGAAGTGTCTAATTTGTAATTTTTGAGATGTAAGGTAATAGTTATGAACTAATTCTCTAAAACTCTGAACCTGAAAAGACCCTCAATAAGAATTATTCATTTAATTCAAGATTATTTAATGTTTTAAGGATGGTTCCTTATAGTTGATATCAAAGGTCAGTTTATAAATATTTAGGAGTTAAAATATTGTTAAATTAATGTTCATAAATTAATTTATGTTAGGATTGAAATGATATAGAATTTATAGATTACCATGTTTTTCTTCGCCAAAGATATTTCTGTGTTAAGAATTATTTTTCATAGAGGAAACAAGGGAGTTGTACTCTGAAGGCATACAAAGGGAAATTACCTTTCAAATAAGCATCTTGAGATGGTAAGAATCAATATTAAATAGTTTACTGTAGTGATAGCTAAGTTGACTCAGGTGATAAATGGTGGTTGTGTTGACTGATGATATTTTGTTTTACTCTAAAAGTAAAGAGAAATATGAAAGTCATTTAAGGGTTGTCTTCAAAACCTTAAAACAAAAGAAACTGTATAGGAACTTCAGAAAGTGTGAGTTTTGGTTACGAAAAATTTCTTTCCTTGGTCACATTGTTTCAAAAAATGGAAAAATTATTGATCCTGCTAAAACAAAAGTTGTTGAATAATGGCCAAGACCTAGAAATATAACCAAGATCCATAGTTTTCTTAGTTTGGAAGGTTATTACCAAAGTTTGTTGAAAATTTTGTACGATTATCTATCCCACTGACTATGTTAACTCAAAAAGGTGTTAATCTCATCTAGATAAAATAATGTGATGATTGTTTTCAGAAATTGAAAAGAATATTGATGAATGATCCAGTTTTGGAATTAACATCCAGAGATGGTGAATTTGTTATCTACAGTGATGTTTCGTTGAAAGGACTTGGTTGTGTCCTTATGCAGAATGATAAGGTAATTGGTTATGCTTCACATCAGTTGAAACGTCATGAGTTAAATTACCCTACACATTATTTGGAATTAGCTGATATTTTTTTTTCTTTAAAAATTTTGAGGCATCATCTGTATGGACTAAAATGTGAAATATATACTGACCACAAAAGTTTGAAGTATATATTTACTCAGAAATAATTCAACATGAGACAGAGGATATGGCTAGAATTGATCAAGGATTATTATTGCACAATTCATTACCATCCAATAAAGGAAAAAAAAGTGGATGATTCTTTGAGTTGAAAAAGTAATGCTACTTTAACCATGTTACATTTAGAACAAGATACTTTGATTAATTATTTGATTAACTTTGGCGTAGAAGTTGTTGGAGCAGGAAATTCCTCTGTTTTGTTTTACGTGTCAGTGAAATCATCGCTATCAGACAGAATTAAGAAAGCGCAGAAGGAAGACAGTGAGTTGCAAAAAAAAAGGATGAGTTGGTTCAGAAGGGTAAGTTTCTTGATTTTAACATTGATAATGATTGTGTTTTGAGCTTTGGAAAGATATATGTGTGCCTTGTGATTTGCAGTTGAAGAATGATTTGTTATGGGAAGATCATAGTTCTCCGTTTTCAGGTCATCCTGGAAGTACTAAGATGTACACTGATCTTTGGGAGTATTACTAGTGAGATGGAATGAAATGAGATATTGTTGACTTTATTGTGAAGTATTTGATATGTCAATAGGTTAAAGGAGAGCGGTAATTACTGAAAGGGATGCTTCACTCTTTACCATTTCCAGAGTGGAAATGGGAAAATATATCCATTGAATTCATTGTGGGATCACCAAATACATCTTGAGGTAATAATTTAATCTGAGTTATTTTTGATCGATTGACTAAATCTGATCATTTTCATTCTATTCTAGAAACTCTATCTCTTGATCAAATTTCTCAGTTGTATGTTAAAAATATATTCAGTTTGCGTGGATTTCCCCTCTCCATTGTATTTTATTGTGATCTCAGGTTTACTTATAACTTTTGGAAAGGCCTTCAGAAGTCATTGGGTACTGAATTAA
This sequence comes from Viscum album, assembly GCA_963277665.1. Lineage (NCBI taxonomy): Eukaryota > Viridiplantae > Streptophyta > Magnoliopsida > Santalales > Viscaceae > Viscum > Viscum album. The sequence goes on from OY728137.1 coordinate 1,150,369,968, forward strand.
ATTTTAGTATAGATTTTCATCCTCAATCAGATGGGTAGTCAAAATGAACAATTCAGACATTGGAGGATATATTATGTGCTTTCTCAATGGATTACCAGGGAATTTGGGACCAATATATTTCCTTGGTTGAATTTTCTTATAATAAAAGTTTTCATTCCAGTATAAATATGGCTCCATTTGAGGCATTATATGGAAAATTGTGTCAAACTCCAGCTTTTTGGGATGAACTATGTGAAAGGAAGTTGATGGGACCAGAATTGGTAGAAGAGATGGAATAAAAAGTTCAGTTGATTTAGAAGCACATGTGAATAGCTAAGAGTAGGTAGAAAAGTTAACTGAATAACCAAAGGAAGGATCTTTCTTTTGAGGTTGGTGATTATGTCTTTCTCAAAGATTCTCTATGGAAAAGTGTGATGTGTTTTGGTAAAAAGGGAAAGCTGAGTCTGAGGCTAATTGGACCCTATGAAATCCTGTAGAAAGTTGGATCAGTTGGATACAGAGTAGAATTACCTCCATTTTTATCCTAGGTACACAATGTTTTTCATGTATCAATGTTAAGAAAGTATATTCTAGATCCATCTCATGTTTTGAGACTAGATATAGTTCAGTTGGAAGAGAATCTTTCTTATGAGGGACAACCAATCCAGATTCTTAATCGCAGAGAGCAAGTGTTGCGTAATAAGATAATTTACCAGGTAATGGTTTTATAGAAAAACCATATGGTTGAACAGGCAATGTAGGAATCTGAAAATTCTATGAGGGATAAATACCCCCATTTATTTTATAAATGAATAAAAATTGTGAGGATGAAATTTCCAATAGGGGGAAGGATGTAACATCCTAGGTAAATAATGAATATGACATTTTCATATTTAATATTATTTGTGAATTAAATATTAACTTTACATTAAAGTGGAGGCTATGTTCGATGGCGTACCTGATACACAACATTGGGTTTCTCAAAAAATCTCATGTTGCACACAATGTTGAGTCATACTAAAAAAAGTAATAATATAATATTATTTTAAATGGTAGTTAACACCTAGTCGTTGTATTGGAGGGAATGAATAGAACTAAGTACAAAATTATTATAAATTTTATTTATCCAATATATTTTAGAGGATTAAAATAATAAAGAATCCAATTTTATGCATAAATACTCTAATTTCCTTTAAAAGGTCATTTTACCACCTTTTGATAGAGAAACGTTTTTAAATATATTTTTTGTAACCTTTATATGTTCTATTTAACAAAATAAAATTCTTATTTATAATATAGACATCAATATTTACTTTTGATGAAATTTTGGTATTTTTCTGATAAAATTCATTTTTTAATGAATAGTGAAAAATGCTTTATTTTAATTCAAAACGGCCTTTTAATATAATTTATTTATATGGTTATATTATATTATTAATTGGTTTTAAAGTATAATTAGATTATATTTTTACCATTTAATCCAATGGAGGTCATTGGAAGTAATTTCACTTTGAAATTGGACATAAACAAGTGTTAATCTTTTGATAATAATTATTTTTTAAAACACACACCTTTTGTTTTGACAACGAGAATTAATTAAAAAATTCATTAATGAAAATTCTATGTTTTGAATTTGGTAAAAGAGACACTATTTCTGAATTCGGAATATCAAATTTAGCTTAGGGTGAATTTTTGGAATTTTTCTGAAAACCTTCAATTTTTGTTGAATAGTGAAAAATACTACTTAGTAGTTAAAAATAAAATTTTTCATTAAAATGAAATTTTACCACTTCTATGAATTGAATTTCAAAAATCTGATATACATGGTTGTCCTTAGTAAGTAAAATTTTGTTCAATGGGATAAAAATAATTTGTGGTGAATAGTAGCTTTTGACTTTTATTTACTGCAGTTAAAGGTTAATAGGGTTATTTAAGGTAAAAATAATATTATAATAATATAAAATTACCTTAACATTTTTCATAACCTTATTGGATGAGTCATGTCCAACCAATTGCATACTTGGGTCAATTTTGGGACCCCATAGAGCGACTTGGGTAAGATAATGGCATTAATAACTTTTTATTGAAAGTAAAAATAAAAATATCATAAACATGTATTGTTTTTCTAAAACAATTTTAATGTGGGGATATATAATTGATATATTTCAGTATAAATATTCATTATAAATATAAAAATATTTCCTACATCATGGTATTTTTTATAATTTTTCGACATCAAATAAATAAAATTATTTATGACACAATGATGATGCAATGTTTACTTCATTAATGAATGATTTAAATAAAAAAGAATATAAAAATTAAAATAATATCCAATGATTGTCCAATTCATATTGTATGATTTTATTTCGAACATGAGTGACCTTAGTTTCTAATTTAATGAGTTTTGGACCTTTAGAAACCGAAAATCATTATATAATAAAATAATATTTTCAAACATTCTAAAAGAGCCCCCCTATAAAAATCCCTCACTTATAATACATTAATCAGACTTCTCATGCCATTTTTCTCGTCCAACCTCTACTCCAATAATATCCCAAGATCCTTCTCTTCTACCTAGAATCCTTACCTTAGGATGAAATCACTTCAAGAAACCCTTTTGGTTCAAACCAAAAGGAGTTACCTAATTTAAAGGTAACATCTTCTCTTAAGTTCTTTTCTTTTATTTTACTTCTTCAACCCCATAAACTATTTTATTCCATTATTTTATAACAAAAAGTATCCTAAATATACTGGGATGTTTTTATGAGAAGTATTCTAGATACACATACAAACACCTCCATCTAATGGGTAAAGAACATACTGTTTTTGTGGACGGTGAACTACTGCCTCACGAAATGATGATTGTTCAATTATCTCCTACCACCTCTCATGGAAGATATTATGATGGAACATTATTTATATGTGATGTATATTATTTTTTTATTGTTTAAATTCTTCTGTATTGTTCATTTATATCATACCTTTAGGGTTTTAATAATGGGTAAACGCGATAATTTCATTTGAGCAAGTGCGGACTACTACCCCCTCAACATGATATGACTCATTCATGCCATACGTGGGATGTATAAATGATATAATTTATGATATTATGTAACATATATAACATATATAATAAAATGGTATTATAATATACCTATTTATCATTATGTTTTCATTCCATTAATATATGAAATAGAAATGAAAGTAGCGTTCATGCGTACGTACGAATTACCGTCTCCACGAACGGTGCATTTCATTTCTTATTTCCAAATGTTATGAACTATTATAATTACATATATATACTGGATATATATGATATATATTATATATAAATAATTAATAACATTCAAGAGATAATGGACTTTTGACCTCATGGACAATTCACAAATTTTAACATGTTCATTTTTGACTCAAGTACCAAATATCGACGAAATGGTCGTTATTAACTTAAATGAGTATATAATGTTTATAACATGGTAATAAGTGATATAAAAGGAATAATAAACATGATAATGGTTCTCAATTAATTATAAATCAACTTTATTTTATTATTCAGGATATTAAAGAATGGACATATTAAGTCCGACCCGAGGTAAGGGAACTTCTTATCACGATTTTCATTCTTTGGGCTAAACATCTACTTCATGATTATGTCATGCTATAATTATGTGAGATATAAATTTTGATATCTTATCTTGTATTTATACTTTAATTATGTGTACTTATTGTGAATACACATAATAGATCTATTTTATTTACAAAATGGTCTTTGTAAGGGACTTGACCTCGATCTCAATTCATTGAGGCTTACTTTCAGTTATACACGACATTCTTTTATACGGTGTATAAATCCCTTTGAATTTTCATTTCATTCAAAGGGAATATTTTTTTCTTTGAATTGTTTTACTAAACTAATAAAGGAATGTTTTTAATGCACGTGGTGAAAATGACCTTTCCACTACTATGAGCGTTATTTGATATTTGGCTTCCTTAACAGGCCGTAATGTTTTTAAAAGGGAAATAAATACCATATACTCTTTTTATGTATTTTGGTATTGAAAATGGTTTTGATAATGGATTAATTATTTCAATATATTGAACTGATATATTTTTATTGGAATGTGGAAATTTTATCTTTCCATTATGCTTGTGTTATGTGTTATGAATATGGTATGATTATTGGGAATTGTTTACGTATATGGGTGGTTCCATGATAAACCTAGGGCGGGTGAGCCTAAGATAGCTCTCCAATGCAATGGGTAATGTGACGGAGGTAAACATTAATGTTTCTACTAAGGGATTTAGGTAATATACTATGATGGGTGTTCCAAATGTAACTCCCTACATAGATGTGATAACTATAACGTAAGTATGTTATGGATGCCACAAGTTAACTTTAAGATTTTTGATTACTATGTGTTATTCATAAATCTTATGATTACATGAGGTATGTTAAAAAGGTTATGTTTTGATGGACTAATGTTTTATTTCTTATTTTATAACCCTTACTGAGATTTTAATGCTCATCGCATGTTTTGAAATGTTTTTCATAGGACTTAAAGATGAATAGGGTCAACGATGAGATCAAGGAAAATTATTGCTATCTAAAACATGGAACTTGATATGTCTCTCTTTTTCAACAGTTTTTATTTTATGAAAAAATGGTTACTAGGTAGAAGTGTCTACTTTTTAATTTTTGAGATGTAATGTAACAGTTATGGCCTAATTCTCTAAAAATCTAAACATGAAAAGATCCCCAATGAGAATTATTGATTTAATTCCAGATTATGTAATTTTTTAAGGTTGTGTCCTTACAATGTTGGAAGAACCTGAGTGTGATAATGATAGTTTTTCCAAGGGGAATGTTGGGTTGTGAATGCTTGTAGGAGGTTCATGAAGTGGTAGTGAGTTTTGGCCAGAAATCCCATTCAAGTTGCGGTGATTGAGTGAGGATGAAATGTTGAAAGGCAATTAATTATGATACTTTTGGAATTTTAAGGTATCCCCATAGATGGAGGTGACATCGTTGAGGGATCTTTTGTGGTGGTGTTCACCGATAAATTCTCAGGGTACTTTTCTCTAGTGATGATCATGTCCAATATCTTAACATCATCTCGGGTGTGCTGGGAAGGCTCAGGATTTACACCTAATAGATTGAGTGTGTTTGATTAGATATGGGACATATTGGAGGTTATAATCTTGGGATGACATATATGGAGTCGTGTGGTGGGGAGTACACCATCGAACGGTTACAGGTGAGGTCCTTGGGATGGATTGGATGCTAAATAATGCCACAGGTACTATTTTTAGAATCCAAGAACGGGTAGTCGGTAACATTTTTTTATTTGTTCTAGGAAAGGATGGACAATCACGCCCAATTATGAGGCCCATCTTGTTATCAAGTCATGATCCATGGTTTTTAAAATGGATTTATGTAAGTGGTGATAATAATACTACCATGGTGTGGAGTGGTTGGTTAGTCATGAATGAATGGAGTAGTTCATGGATTTGATGAGGTGAAATTGATATTTCAATGAAAATCATGTATGGTAATGTTTTTATTCCTTGTTAAAGGCTAGGTGTGCCACAGATATAGTGGTAGATCAAGTCGAGAAACAGATTCAAACTCATTCTAGTTTTAGAGGTGATCTTAGTGTTTGAAATGGGATTAATTAGTGGGTTTTGTAGAGATAAAAACGGTTCACGGAGCGGCAGATGCTATGGTGGTGAAGTTTTCTCTAAAGGTTGAGAATGGAATATGGTATTCATGCGTAGATGATGGGATATGCCTTAGTTAAAAAGGAATAATGTCCAAGTATAGAATGACATGGAAATTCTGGATGTTGGGTGACAATAGAGTGAGTCGGTTGGGATGTCCTGAGGCGGTTTGGTAAAAGGGAACAAATGTGATGGGCTATAATCCAACATCGGTTAATGTTGATATGTTAAGTGAACATTGGTATGATAATGGGTTTTGAGGAAGAAACCAAGTTGTCCCTAATTGAGATAGAGATGATGGAGTTGTGATTAATTCAGGTGGTCTCAACAGTAAGGATGATTGGAAGAGTTGGGTGGAGTTTCTGTGGATTTTTGGGCTTGGTGAGTTGGAAAACGCATCTGGTATGTAGAGAATGTTGACTTGAGGTTTTTTTGGTCTCCTTATTAATGGTGGAGGTTCCCAACACCCGAAGATAGTGGTGGAGAGGTAAAGAATATGGTGTGTAATTCCGTAGTTAAAAGTGGTTTGTTGATTATGTGAGTGGTAGTATGAATTGAATGGACACGATCATGATCTATCATGGTGAAGCAGTGTCGGTGATGAGCGTTGGGTTGGGTTTCAATTGGTTGAGTGCCTTGAGAATAGGGTTATGCTTGGGAGTACTTCAGATGTTCAGAAATGGGGTGAAGATTTTGGGACTAGAGTAATGGACCAATGCTGGTCAGGGAGTGTGGTTTGAATATGTGTAACCCTTCAATGATGACAAGCTTTAGTCACTAGTAGAATTTTTGAAACTAGGTGTGATGGATCCAAGTGTTTTGGTCCATGAATTGTGGATATGGTCGGACCAAGGGCATTCTGGTGGGCTCTACCAGGGTAATTTAGTTCCTTATTAGTTTCCTTTTCATGGTTGACTGATAATGTTACCCTGACACTTCCCTTGATTTGATGTTGGTAGTGATGAGGTCGACGTTTATGCGTCCTTGAGTAGACTTATGTTTTTGTTTGTGGTTTATAGTGGAGAAGGTCTCTTTAGGTAAGACTGTATTCTAGGTCTGAGTGTTATGATGAAAAATCCATGTCTAGAGAAAGGTTAGGGAGAAAAAGTTGATAGGTGGCCCCCATAGCCTGACCTTTGGTCTTGGGGGATTAGTGAGGTTTGGAAATACGGCTTGAGGATAATCCATTATAAGGTGGTGGGCTTGTAAGATCCCGACCTTTCATGAATTCATGTCCTTATTTAAAATATGGTTAAATTTCCATCTTTTACAATGAAGTGGTTCATGGTTTTATGGGAAGTTTTGGGGGTATCTTGGGGGTGTGGGACATGAAATGAGGAGAAAATAGACCAACAGTGTAAAGCACACATATGGTGTATGGTTAGAACAACCCTTGCGCTTGCCCCAGGAAACCATGCAACATTAGGACCCTTTCAGATAATGGATCGCACATGGTTTCTACATGGTTCAGAAAATTGTGTTGGTGATACCCAAAAACCATGCACCATGCCCTCTCTAGGACAGAGAGAGATGCACAGTTGAAACGCAGTTTGGAAAACCGTGCAACCAAACTACATGGCCTTTAAAAAGTTGTATTTTTCCATTTCTCCTCCCGATATTATTTCCTTCTCCGTTTATTTTCACCCCATTCATCCCCCTACAACATGGATGACAAACCAGCAACCCCTTCATCCGACATGGGTTATTCTTCTTTGATTATTAGGCATTTGGAGTGATGTTTGGTGAGAATCGAATCTTTGAGTGATTCTAACACTCCTCATTGCTCTATTATCTATATTAGGGTTTTTAGAATCTCTCCTCTCCATCCAATAATCATAACCCTCAATTTTCTAGTAGATTATAATGTAGGAATTTAAAGGTTGTTTGAGTTCAAATTAAGGGATTTTTTGGGCTAGTAATCATCTTATAGAATGAGGTAGGTGGTCTTTATGCTTTTTCCCATAATCTTATTGTTCCATATGTATATGTGGTTGTGCCAATATGTTTCCTTGTTTTATTTTATTTAATTTTATTATGGAAAGTGTTTTAGGCCTTAGATTGAGGTGTTGAACCCTTCATAGACCCCATTGGGTTTATTGGTGATGTGAGACCAAACCTAGGGATAACCTTGGGGTGTGTTGAACCCTTTAAACAATGAATTGAACTAGATAATGTCGATATTAGGGAAATGTGGGAGTGATGGGTTGTAAATTTCTAATCGGGTATATGGGTTTGGTTAGGGGGTAAATTGAATTGATTATATATTATATTTATGACATTCCTAAGGGGATTTTGAAAATATTTTATGGTTTTGTTTTGGGTCTTGACTTGACCATGGTTTTCAATGATGAAATTGATTTTTGAAAGTGTGGATTTTTTTGAAAAGGGGTGTTGGCCTAAAATGTTTTGAAGATGTGTTTTTATCAATTGATTTCAAATGAAGATTTGAAATGGGGGTGTTGACCCTTCCTTGAGAAAATTCATAATGATTGTTTTTAATAGTTGCAAATGGAAATGAAATCCTTGGGGAATGTTTTGTTTTTTTAAATAGGAACACCCATGTTTTAAATGGTAGTTTTATAATGATTTGAAATGAGTATTTTGATTTTTTATTTTCAAGATATTTGATTAAAAATTACTAATCGGACCATAGTATTTAAAATGTTGAAAAGGTCAATGAGAAAGAACCCATATATATTAAGTTGGTGTGTTAACATGATTATGAATTTAACTAAATGATGAATGTGTTTTGTTGATGAAATAGCATAAGGGGATGTTTGGCATGATGTGAAAAAAGGTTAAATGGAATAAAGTGAATGTGTCAAAAGACTAATGAGATTGTTATTGAAATGCATAAATGGGTTAATATAGGTGAATTGATGAACATGCTAAATGGGATGTGGTATGAAAAAGGGAAATGAATTAAATGGGATAATAAAGGTAAATGGTTATTGTGCTAAGGCGTTAAGGCTTGATGTTGATTCATATGTTGTATTCAATGTGAATTGTATATGTTATGTGTAATGTTTGTATATCATTTGTGATATGGTATATGTGGTAAATGGATAAATAATAATGTTAACATGAATTGTTCATGTGGGGTATTGGACATGAGGATCTACATCTATGGGTGTGGTTAGACTGAGGCTCTAAACGCCACCACAATAATGCACGGGTTAGGGAAGGGGATCGAGGCTCTATGCCCCTAACAGTTACATTTGATGAGACTACCTGGACTATGGCTCCAAGGTAAGTGTAATGTATTTTTTATAAATTTTTTTCCCTATATATATTTGGAACTTGACCTATTACCTTATGCATGGGAATTTTCTAGCTTAGGTTTTATTGTATATGATGTAAATACCTAACCCCTAAAAAAAATTTATGAGAATGATCAAGTGAATATTATTAATTAATGGGTACTTTATAGTTTGTGATTAGTGAACACCCCCTTGTGGTTAAAAGAGTGCTCAAACCCTTATACCTTTTCTTAGACTCCCAGGGTGACCTCAGTTAGTTTTGTTGATTGGTTGAATCTAGAGAACTTAATAGATATAATGGATAATAGATAACTACTTAAATGACTTTATTGTTGCACTTGATTATTTACATACATTGCTGTACTAAATGGTTATGGAATAGACACTATTGGTGGTTTCCTACTATGTTATACTCACACCCTACTTGGGAATCCATGATACATGGGTACTCGAGTAGTTGGTACTATTTTTGTTATACAGGTTCAGAAATGAGACCAAGTGTTTAGTTCTTGCATGGATTATTTGGTTGAAGCATATGACGGTAGGATCGGGTGGGATGTAAAGTCCATTCTTGGGATCTTTGGTAGTTTTGGTTTTGGTATTTTAGTTGTATCACTGCCTGACATGTAGTGTACCCATCATATTATTATTTCACGTATTTCCTGATCACTTATTGTAATTGTCTCAGGCTATCCATTTATTCGTTCTTACTGGTTATTATATATGTTGATAACATTTATATTGTGGAATTACTCTGACAAGTGGGTATAGTCTCCCCAACATTTCTCTATAGACTTACTCTACTAGTCATTAGCCTTTGGCATATGAGGAGGAATTCGTGAGTCCATGCAATGTCCTTTATCAGGGCAAGAGAAAGCATCCACTAGGTCGGGGAGGCTACAATCCATTTTTCGCTCCATACTCTTTTCATACATTGATTACATATTCTCACATACATCATCTAGACCATCCACATGGATGGATCTCCCCACATTTGTTGATCAGTAATTTAATGTCACTTCTTCTCATTCGATGATGCTATTACACCACCTATAGATGTCAAGGGAATTGATTAACCGTGTAAGTCATCATCCTGATGCATTGATTTGATTTATTTGGATCCCCTCCTTTGATCAAGTTCAGTTTTTTTGAAACCCTTTCCATGTTCTTATGATAATTCTTCAATAGAAATTAGAAAAAAAATATAGAAGTGCTCCTATGGTTTCTTGTGCTTTTCATAGTGGAGTTCAAAAAATGTTCCTTCATATAGAATCAAGGTGACTTATCTTGATCCGGGAGTTCTGTTGGAGATTCAGTTGACTCATTCTATTTGTGTGAGATTATAGATCTATAGATTCTATATTTTCCCTATAAAGAGAGAAAAAATGACCATTAGACAATGATAAACTATCCGGAACTGCAAGTTTCACTTTTAGTTTTCTCTTATTTGAGTTTATATATCTACATACTCATTTTCTAATCTATTTTATATGGATGATTTCATGTGTTCTATTTATTTGAGCATTAATAATGTTCTTGAGTGGGTGTTGTTCTATCTCTTATTATAGGATCTCTAAGTTACAAAGAATGAAAATCCATGTGTTCATTAATTACTTTCATTTTTATTTCATGTTTCATAGTATTCATTTATCATTTTGGGTTTCATCTCATCTTTATTATCCTAAACTTCACATTCCTTTCAATTTGAACCTTCATCATTTCACTACAATATTATATTTCAAATACCTAGCCTAAACCAACTGTATATTTTGTGGTCCTGAGAATTTCGTGGGGACATACCATTCAACATATCCCTCAAAAGGTATAGTGGGGATTTTTTAAAATTTCTTTTCTAAATGTGGGATTCCTCTGTTGGGGATTGGGGAATCCTTTTGTGTATGCATCGAAGGCAACAACACCACTAATGTAAAAAATGTGTAACATTACTCCAAAATCCCCCCATGACTTCGGTGTCCATAGATGATAATTATAGGAACCATAGCCACCACACTGATTCATCCCACTTTCTTTTTCTAATCCTCTCAAGTTCCTCATTATTAGTAATGAACAATAGTATACAAGAAACATGATAAGAAAACATGCATGCAATAAAAAAGTAAAATATAATGCACAATAGTATTACAAGGTTCAGAATTTCATCCTATATTTGTGGTAGAACAAAAAAACTAATTTCATTCTACTAGAAGAAATAAAAAAGTATGGGTTACAAGAATGAAAATATTTAATAAAACTACTTACACTACCAAAAGATGTGCCACTAACACCGTACAACAATTGTCTCTTATCGGTTTCCTCCTACTAGCCTTCACCCTTCTAGGTCTCAGTCTCCAACTTTGGCTCTGGTTCCTCTAGAAATTTTTGTGCACCTATGTTATTTTTCTAGAAGGGATCCACCAAAACCTTTTTTAAGCCCACTCAAAACTCATCTTTCATACTCAAAAAATTTCACTACATCTATTCATATAGACACCAAGCCCATATCTAAAATTTTGTGGTCAATATTAATTTTCCCACTCATTAATATTGAGAATTAATTTCCATTAATGTTGAGATAAACTCCTATATTAATGTTGAAAAAAATATATACATTAATTAAATCCTCTCTCTCAAATAAATGGGATAGACCCTAATCAATTATAACTTGGGAATTATTTTCATAGGATGATTCTAAAAGTTTTATACTCAAATACTATTATCCTGATCACACTAGTCTCTACACTGTTACAATATCAATTCACTCTTATTCTTTAGTTACTACATGGTTCTCTACTCCATTTGACTTCAATCATCTAAGATCCCACTGAAAATTCACCCCTTAATCTTCTGAAACTATTGTATGATCATTACATTGCCAATAATAAACTCAACTGAATGCCTCTAGGGAAATATTATTTTAAATATATCAGGAATGATCATTCAACCTTTAAATTTTTTTAAATTCCCAACACATTTTTTCACGTACCTTGCATATTTCCCCAATCATTTTTGGAACTCGTGCTTCTAAATAATCTACCACCAAACTTCCACACTATATGAGATATGTATGGTACACCAAAATTCAATGGCACCATATAAAACAACCTCCATCAAATATACATTGCTTATAAAAAAGTCTGATGTCACCAGGATGATGAACTTCCATTGAAACTTATTTCTATGAAACAAAGGAATCATGGTCCTTTTCTCCCACCAATTACAGCAGGGATTAACTATTTGAGATCCTACCTCAATAAAAAAATTCCTTCTATTTCTATACCGATCATTTAAAAAAATAATTATTGTATTTTAAAAACATTCTAAAGTCTTCATCACAATTTTTCAAGAAAACACATTCCCTAGACTTTGAGAAGCCCTTCTTTAGGCCTGACATGGTTGTAGTCAACATATTTCTAATACATTGTGAATTAGAGTAACAACTATCCTACTTATTGACATCCATGCATCAACAATCACATCTTTAGAGATTCTTAATTTAGTCCCAATAGTTCTATTATAACCTACCTTTTCCATTTATAACATCATTAGGAACAAGGGGAACCTATGAAATCTTCCCTAAACTAGAACTAAAAACTAATAGTTACATCTAACATCTCATTATTGAAACATGAGTCATCTTTCACATAACTTCAAAATCTAGAACAATCCATGACTTCATGCTATTAGGGACTTTCAATTTTTATCCTCCATTTTTAATTTTAGTAGCCTTAAAAAAACTCAGAATACCACCCAATGAATTGAATATTCCACATGAAACTAGTGACCAATAATACTTTCAGTATTATAGAAAAACCACTGATACCATAGCTCTTTTTAAGAGATTTTTTTTTCAAACACCTATATGACCTCCTGAATTGAGTAACCCAATAATATCCTAACCAAGTTCTGAATATTTATAGTAATGTTACACACCTCAAGACCTAATCTAGTCAATATTACTTTCAATCTTCCAGAAAAACCACCGGTACTGCTACTAAATTCTAGAAATGTTATTTTGATTCATTGAATAACTTATCACTAGAGGCATTGTAACCATACCTTTTAGACAAGTTTTTTGAGATTAGGGAATACTTTTTGATTTATCCATCAGAAACATCAACAACGCTAAAGAAAAAACATGGAATGTTGCTTTAGAATATCCCAAATGAATTTGGATTCAAAAATTTAGAATTCCAGGCACCTTGGTCCCCACACAAAGTAATCCCTCCCTCTGATTCTGATCCTCTCAAGTTATTAATTCTGATTAATGAATAATAATGAAAAAGAAGCATGAAAATCCAACACGCATGCATACATAATGTAAAATACAATGCACAACTGGATTATGTACTGTGAACTTTTGTTCCACATCCATGAGAGGATAAAAAACTACTTTTATTCAATCGAGATAAAAATATCTAGGTTAGAAGAATTAAAATCATCATAAACTCTTCTAAGTCCACTAGAATGTGTGACACTAATGTCGTTCATCTATTTCACCTTCTAGTTACCTCCTTATGGTCTTTTATATTCTTGGTATTAATATTTTCATTTGAATTTGGTGTCAGTGGCACATTATGTGCACCCATGATGGATTCCATAAAAGAGTAGAAACTATAGCACTTTTAGGCCCTATTATCACTCATTAGTATTAATCAAAAAATATCATTGTATCTATTTATATATACACCATGCCCATGTCTCTAATTAATGTGGTCAACATTAATATTCAAATTATTAATATTGATAATTAATCCTCATTAGTGTCGATATAAGAACCTTTATTAATGTTACGAAAAATCCATACATTAAATAATATTTCTTTCTCTAATAAATGGGTTGGATCCTAACCAATTCCAACATGAGAATTACTGTCATAGGTTGAGTTTGACATCATTGAAATTTTGTACAGGTTTAATGGGATGTGTATTCATGGAGTCCTATAAAATCAACGTTAATGGTGATATTATAGTCACTATGTGACCCTCAAGGGGTTTATTAAACGGGGATACCATTTCCCCTTAGCTTTTTATTATTGTTTCTTATGTATTCAAAAAATGTAATTTTATAGTGGTTTTGAAAAGGAATATCCATGGTGTTAGGGAGGGAATGAATAGCCCTATGATTTCACATATTTTATCTATTTATGATTGATTATTATTCTATAGGGATACTCTAGAGTAGTTTTATAATATTTCTTAGATTATACAAAACTATTTTGATGCATATGGTAAGAAGATTAATTTTTTTTAAATCAGAGGCCTCCTTCGGCAATTGTGTTCTTCAAGAGAAGAGGGATATTTTATTTTCTAGGCTTAATGTTGAGAAGGAGGAGCAGTATAATAAATATCTAGATCAGTTTATGGTTTTTTTATCATCATTGTGGGATTTTTTTAACTTCATTATGCATAAGGTATTGAAATAGATAAACTGAGGATGGGGAAAGGGTTGTCTAGGGTAGGGAAAACTATTTTGATTAAGTAATTTGACTATGATTTTCCTTAATATGTTATTTACATTCTTAAATTATCATATTATATCATTTATTAACTTTATTATATGTTCTCAATTTTTTTGTGAGATATGGATGACAAATTGATGTTTCATTTAGTTATATGGGATAGAATTCACCTCTCAATGGAGAATGGTGGCTTAGGTTTTAGAAATATGGTTTATTTAAATTCCACTCTTCTTGTTAAACAATAATAGAGTATATGGATATGTCTTAATTCAATTATTAATTTAATTTTACATGATAAATATTTTCCTTAGACTATTTACCATCATTCATTACTTGATCCACATCTATGTTCTATTTAAAAGAACATTTATAGAGCCAAAGAACTTATTTTTGAAATACTTTTTAGTGAATTTTTAAAGATTTATTATTGAAAATATAGAAAAAACATTAGTTGTGGGGAGATGATAATATGTTTATTTAGTCAAATCATCCTATTTGTATAGAGGTTATTGAGGTTCAAGAAATTATCATGGATGATTTTTCTTGTTGGTGTACTGAAAAGATGAATATGTTGTTCAATAAGAGGGATATAAGTAACATTTTAAGGATTATTATTTTTAGATAGATAAGTGGAGATTTATTGTGATAGAATTTCACCTAGGATGTTGTATACTCTGTTAAATCTTGATTCCAATTGGAAATGCAGATATATAATCGATTTTCCAAGTCAATTTGGTTAAATATTTGGCCAACTAACTTTTTACCTAAGATCTAAGATTTTATTTTGAAATTGGTGGTTGGTGCACTTCCAGTTGGAGGACTTATATATATGAGTCACATTTTTACATGCATTTTTTTTCTTATTTTATTTGTTTAATTCCAAATCTATCTTTCATGTCATTTTTCATTTCCAGGAAAATTTTCTTAATTGAAGGAATTAGGGGGAAGTTCCCCCACACATCATATACGAGGGAGATTCTACTATTTATGTTTTTTATACTATTTCAAATATCTTAATTCTATTTGAAATCAAGATTTATGTTATACCTTTTGGTTCATTTGGATGTTATAGAGTGATTATAATTTTATTTATAATATTTTTTATGTTGAAGTGTGTCAAAAATACTAAAGGTTTTCTTTATGTTTGGAATAGATTTGGGACTAAAGGGGATTTACTTCAAGGGTAGGTGCATGTTTTTTCATAGCCTTTACCTTTGGATAGTTTTGTTAAAATTAATGTGGATGCTATAGTTTTTGGAGGTTCTTGGGTTGGTTTTAGTGTTGTGAGATGTGATTCATCTGTCCATGTTTTTGATTATTTACGGCAATCCTTAACTTATAGTTGGTTCCCCATATATTGATAAAGTTTTTCCCTTTTCATTGGTTTGTGTTTTTTATAGGACTAAGAATCGGGAAGCATTATTTTAGAGTGAGATTGTCTTAATCAAATTTACTTGGTTAATGATACTCTAAATATTTCTTCTATGTTGTGTCATATTTTGGATGAAATTTGGTTTTCTTGTTCATATTTTTATAATTATAGTTTTTATTTGGTAAAGAGGGGTGGAAATATTGTTTCTCACTACATTGTAGATTTTAGGGGTTCTTTTAATTATTCAATATGTTTTGAGTTCATACCTTCTATTGTTTTTCCTTTTATAACAAATAATATAACATTATATGGAAGTTATTTATTGGTCATCTAAATAAATATAATTATTATTCTTATTTTTTTCAAGTTTATGTTATCAATTTAACCTAAATATTCAATTATTATTGTTTTCTTTTTTAGGTAACCATTATGAAAAAAAATCTAAACATTAAATTTTATAAAAAATCATTTTAATATAAATATAATTTTTTAAATAAAAATAATTTATTTTTTGGATTATTATACTTAGTATTTTATGTATATTGGTGTTAAACGAGCCATAATCCTACATAATATCCCTTGCAACCCATATTTATATGGTGAGATGGATTAACAAAATGATCAGTTATTTAATTATATTAAATAGACTAGAGAAAAAAAACTCATATAATTATGTAGATTCACCTCAAGATATGTTTCTCATCCAGTAGGTTAGGAATCATTTTTTACCTTTTTAATTTGAATTTTATTTCACATTAATATATCATTGTTTATGAAAAACATATATATCTTTTAATAATGGTATGGATGTGTGTGTGTATATATATATATTAATATTTATGTGATAACTATTATATTTCTAATATTTAATATTTATTTTTTATGAATGATTTTTATTTTTCTAAATTTTTTAAATATTATTAGTGCGCATACCCGCAAACTAGAATACATAAAATAGAGACCATACAAGACATAATTTTCTGAATTTTAATTAAATTTGATCCAAAATAGATCAATCATTTTTAGCATGATTCATCCAGGATTATCCAACTCCCTCAATTTATTCCCTTTAGGCACCCTAACATAGATCGATTAGAATATTAAATTAATAAAAATAAATTTTTTATAAATTTGGTTATTTTTTTGATTTTTTTATTAAATTTTATAACTGAAACCAACAATATTTTTTCAATTATTAACCAAATAAATTTTTAAATAATAAATATTTATTTTAATATAAGTTTATGAATGTTTTATATTTATTTTTTGTAAATTATTATTATTGTTTCTAAAAAAAGTGAGTAAATCTGATTTTAAAATAATTTCACTTTTGTTTTGAATGTTTCAAAATTTTAATACATTTTAGTAAAATATTATTCTATTTTCTTGAACTTTTGATTTATGGTTTGGAAAAAATGGTATCATGTTTTAACAAATAATATTATTATATGGATAGTCTATGATGGATGATGTAGCTATTTTTATCATATAAAAATCTACCATCTATAATTTTAGAATAAAGTAAATTATTTTTAATTTCTTTGGTTCATAGAATATTTGATAATTAGATAAAATATAATAGTTAAATCAGGATAGAATAGATGGAAATTGATAAATAATCATAATGAATTTGATTATATTTCCATGTAATATTATTTAATTTCACTTTTACTCAAGACTTAAAAAACATTTTAATGTGAAAGCTATAGTTATATGTTCATTCCTATTAAATAAAAAATTGGAATTCATTGATCTTACATTATAATATTCATCATTTTTTTAAAAACATTATTCTAATGATTCTATTTACATAAGAAATATCATTGAAATGACATATAATTTTACCTTTCCATCCTATAAAATGTTATAATATAGTGTTATTATTATAACCCCAACTCCCGTAACCTAGATTATATGTCTACATTATTACATTCGCATAAGGTATAAGGGTTCACATAACTAAATATTGATTATTTTATTAGTCTAGAAGAACTAGATACAAACATTATTATCATATTTTACATAGTAAATAAAATATATAACATAGTAATAGAAAACATTTAGCATCCTTGAACTCATTCAAAAAAAAATTCATCACATCCTATGGAAAGGGAACAAAATAAGGGTGAGCTCAAATTCTCAGTAAGGGTTATGCATAATAGAATATATCATGATTAAATAAGAAATAATCAATATGGAAAGGTAAATAACCAATAACACATACCATTTCATAAATAACTTGATCATTAAATGCATCCATGGATAATAATGATGAAATAATATTATAGATAATAATAACTAAATAATAATTGACTAAAATTCACAATATTTGACCTCATGATCTCAATCATCATGGTATATATACCATAAAATCCTTGTACCAAGAAAATTTTATTTTCTAATATGTATATACTATAAATCCATTTAATTTTTCCAATTAATTTGTCTCGTGAGACCCATCGACAAATCAAGGGGAAATCTATAATTTTTCCCACACATCATTATATTTCCAATTCATTAATCATTTATTTATGATAAATTTAATTAAACCATATAACTTATCAAAAAAATATCTTTATTGATTAAAGAATATGTAATATAAATATTTTCCTAGTAAATAAAATAAATTTCAAATAAAAACACCATATATTGAAATAGAATATGTTTTAGGAAATAATAACAGTAATGATAAAAATAATATAGATATTAAAGAGAAATTTCATCTCCAATGATAAAAATAGAGTTAATGTTTGAAGATTAATTTAATGACCACAAAGTTTCTAAGAGAAAAAAGATGACCATCAATTTATCAGAAATATAGGTTTTTTAATAAAATCATTTTCTATGGTGAAATAAATGAAATGTAATAAAAACAATAAATTAATCTTACCTAAAAAATTTTTATATATACAATCATTGAAAACTTGTATCATAACCTAAAATATCTTAAAATAGTTATGGTGGATAGAATGCTCTTTAACACCATATATGTTAAAAAACATTCATTTTGAGTTTTTGAAAAGAAAGTAAAAAATAACCCTTTTAAAATAAATTAGATAATTTTTTTTCAAACCAATTTAAAAATTAAACTATAACATAATATATCCTTAAGAAATAATTTTTTTTAAATAAAAGGACTTCTGTAATATATATTTTAAAAATATGGACATTGAAGAAAAATATTTCTGATCAAAAATAGAAATAAGATCAATTTTTATTTTAAACTTTTCATTACTTGATTGAAGTTAAAAAAAGAGGGAAAATTGGAATAAAATATTGAAACACCTTAACTATAAGAAGGATAATAAAATTATTCGACCTTATTAAGGATAAAATATGAGAGTCCTTCAATGAAAATATAAGTAATCCCATATGAAAATGATATTTTAAAATAAATTATTTTCTATTTGATAATTTTTAAAATGTAAACCCCCAGAAAGAGTAAATAAAAAATAAAACATTGATCATCATTATTAAATATATATTTAGGTTAAATACCTAAAATTGGAATTATATACACTATATAAAAATAAATAAGTCTATAATACCTATTATATCCCAATAGAGTGGAATTTGAGAAGAAATTCATTACCTCAAACCTCCCCATAGTTGAACATGATATGAAAACATGTATAATGGTTTTAAACGTGTTATAAATGTATAATATAATAGTATTAATATATATAATATCATATATTATCCTCTATTAACATCTTATCAAACGTTCGTTAACAATATTTCCTTATTACTATTGTTTCGGTTGTTAATTGCTTCGTTTTCTCATGAAAGTTTTATCATGGAAGTCCCAATTATTATGTATAGAATATGGTTTGATAATCTACAGAATTATATTAATTTATAAATATAATATTTATTCATTAGATAAAGTTTTAGAATCATTCTTTAAATTTTTCATGGAAAATGAGTCGTGTCACTTTGTGGACATGGTAGGTTGTACGTACAAACAAAAAACATTATAATTTCCTTAATGGGTTAAAGGGTAAGTATGTAGAGGATATATAAAATTTTAATAAAAAATATTATGTCATAAGTATCATATATATTTATTATCTTCATAATTATTTATATCCATGAGATGCGGTGATGGAAAACAAATTACATCGGTTCAAGAGGCGGTAGTCCACCATATACACCAATGATGGTTTTATTTCCCATTTTATGGAGAAGTAGATGGATAAATATTATTAAATAAACATAATAAAATCAAATTATAATATATATAATTATATTATTAGGGTGTAATTTTATAACATGATTAATGGTGGTAAAAGAAGAAGTAAAAAAGAATGATCTTTATTAAGACGATTACCTTATATTAGATAATCCTCCTTTGGATCTCTTCTTAAGGACTCTAGGGTTAGTATATTGGGAAGAAAAAATCTCTAGAATTTGGATAATGATATTGGTTATATATTTTAATAAATTTTTTTCACGAGAAATGTATGAGGAGGTGTGATGAATTTGGAGGTGGAGGAACAAATTTATAATTGAGGTGAGTGGAACACTTTTAAATTTTCATGGTTTTCAGAAATTATTAAGTCACTTTCTTGGAAAAATGGATCCAAAATTAATCATATTTAAATGTGGTAAGCATATTAAAGAAATTAAACAAAAAAATGGGTTTTGTAAAGTGTTTAGATCATTTTTACCCTTATCGTTTTAGTTTGACCCCCCAAAAACACATTTTAACCATAACCTTAGTGAAAAATTGTTATAATTTTTACTATTCATTATAAAAAAATAAAAGTGGACACATTAATAATTTTTTAAATTATGATTTAAAATATGGAATCCATTTTATCAAATTTATTTCAAAAATATATAAGGATTTAATTTAATAAATATTCTTTAAAAAAAGACTGAAAACCATTTTTTAAGAAATGCATTTTTCAAAAATAAGATGATCTTACATTAAATTTATGAATAGTAATAATAAAAATGTAAATTTAAATTTATATATTTATATATATAATATTTATATTTTATTTAAATCAATCACTATTAAATATTATTTTAATAAATTATAATGAAAAGACATTAATCACTTAAAAATAGTTTTTTTGAGAAATATCCTCTTTTACCTCCAAATAAACATAGCTTTATTTATAGAAAATTTATAATAAATACATGGTTAATTATTCATTTTATAACAAATTACTATAAATAAAATAAGTAATAGTAAAATTGTACATTTTCAATCATTCATAAAGCTTATTTCTAAGGGACAATTTAAAAAACTCATTCTTATCTTATTTTGACCTTGTATGCCATAAATATATATTCATCCTATCAAATTTTAATTTTTTCTAGGAAATATTAAAATTTTCGTTGTAATATAGTATTATTAAAATAAAATGTTAACTTACTATAATTTAATCTCATGTGTTACATTCTTATGTGCTATAAAAATTTCATCCTTGAATTTTTCATAGATATTACTTTCTAGAAAAATGAGGGTAATTATTCTTAATAAAATATTTAGGTTTCCACATTTATTCTTATATTTTATGATTAATCCAAATTAACATTACTAGTTGAGTAGGTTTATTCCTCAACACTTTCTCTCTAGTGTGATTAATATGGATAGGCTCTTTATTGTGAGATAAATCAGGTCCCAATTCTATTTATTCAGATTTGAGCACATGAATTGGGTCTAGTATATACTTTCTTAACAATGAGATATGGAAAAAATCATGTACATTTGATAAGGTCGATTGAATTTATAAATGGTAGGATAAAACTCTAATTATTTATATAATTTTAAAAGTTATGATGTACCTAGGGATCAGTTTTCACTTCTTATTAAACCTTACAACACCCTTCCATTGAGATACTTTCATGAAAACGTGACCTCCCACTTGAAATTCCAAGTCTTTCCTTCAGTCATTGACAAAAATCTTTTTCTTACTTTTAGTTCCTTTATTATGAGTCTGAATAGTCTTTACCTTTTTTTGTCTTCTCAAAAAGTTCAATTCCTACAAGATTCCATTTACCAACATCATCTCAGTATGTTGGAGTACAACATCTCTTTCTATATAATTAAACATATTGGTACATTTGAATACTTCAATGGAATCTATTTTTATAATAAAACTCTTCCCAATGGTATTTTAATGACCCTACATACCTTTAAAATCAAGTTAGTATGACGTTAACATGTATTCAAATTCTTGAATAGTCCTTTTGAATGAACCATCAAATTTAGAATGTTAGGCGATGCTCAAATGAAGTTCCGTATTAAGAGTCTTCTGAAGAATATTTTGAAATTTTGATGTAAATATTGGGACATGATCAGACAAAATTGAAAATGGTGCACCAAGAAGTCTTAAAAAACCATTAATATAGAGCTCAAAGCACTCAATAGGAAAATAATATATTATATTAAGTAAATGTGTAGATTTGGAATGGTGATCAATAATAACCCATATTTCATCATTTTATCTATTAGACTTTGGTAATACAATGAAGATGTCCATAGTAATGCCATCCCATATCCCCATGGGAATATGAAGTGTTGTATGAATCCTACATGATGTTGTATGTCATCATTCATATAATGACAAACCAATAATCTTGATACATAATCTACAATTTCGTACTTCATATAATCCCACAAAAAATGTTCCTTCAAATGCTTACACATCTTGGTTCTACTAGGGTGTATAAAATTTTTTTCTATACGATCATAATCTAATAATTCCATTTTTAAATCAGGTATAGATCGAACCCATAACCTCTTTCTAAATTTTATAATTCCACCTTCATATATGAAGTATTCCAATTTTCCACTATTTACACCTTTAATTATCATTCAAAAATTCTCATCATCAGTCTAAGAGCTTTTTCTCTTATTTAATAAAAATAGTTTGGAAATTAGTTGAACAATTAGTGATGTTTCCCCTTCATTGATAAATTCCAAACCCATATTTACTAAATCCATAAATATAGGATCCCTATAAATTCTTATTTAGGTTATAAATCCATGATCTTTCCTACTCAATACATCAATTAAATTATTTTTGTTCCATAAGTGGTAGTGTATAGAGTAATCATAGTACTTGAGTAGCCCTAGACATTATATTTTTCCCATATTGATATCTTTATATGAAAATATATATATCATACGCTTAATATCTATGTATATCTCTCATATTTTACCATACAAATAAAGTCTCTATATCTTTAAATTAATAATTACAACTACTAAATGAAGATCATGGGATGGATAGTTCTATTTATGAGTCTTTAACTTTCTTGATTCATAGGAAATAACTTTATCATTCTTTGTAAGGACACAACCATGTACCTTCTTCGATACATCACTATATTTCACAAATCTATCATTTTATGATGATAGAGTCAAAGTAATATTATTTAATAATCTCTTTTTCAATTCTTCAAACCATTCTCTATATTCCTTTGTCCATGTGAACTTAACCCCTTTACGTGTAATCTTAGTTAACAGGTTACACAATAATAATTTTTTTTGAAAAAATCATTTGTAGTAACCTATTAAATCAATTCAAATATGTACCATGGTTATTTTCAAAAATATACTTTTTGGAGCCATAATCGACACATTATAAGTTTCTGAGAGTTTGAATAATGATCTGTAAGTGTTTATTATAATCCTCATATCTTTTATAATACACCAAGATATCATAAGTAAATACCACAAAAATGTTATCAAGATATTCCTTGAATAATCTATTCAATTGAACCATAAAAATAGTGGGTTCATTAGTCAATCCAAATGGAATTACTGTTAACTCATAATATCCACACCTCATATGAAATGTTTTATTCGAAATATCCTACTTCTTTAGCCACAATTAATGGTATGTAAAAAATGGTCAATTGTTTTAAAAATATTGAGATCTATGAATTTTATTGAATAAGACATCAATTTGATACATATGATACTTATTATGTATTATAATAGAATTTATTTCCCTATAATCAATGAAAAATATCATAGATCCATATTTTTTCTTAACAAAATGAATATGGGCCCCGCAACATAAAAACTAGGGTGTATAAATCCTTTACCACACAAATCCTCTAGTTATTTATTCAATTATACTAATTCTAAAGTTTAAATTATATAAGGATTATTTGATATGGGTCTCTCATCTAGGATTAAATAAATAGAGAAATAAAGTTCAAGCTCGGGTGTATGTCCAAGTAATTCCTCAGGAAATACATCAATTTATTCTTGTATAATAAGTAAATCATAAATTTTAAGATTATATTTTCCATATAGATATTATTTAAAAATTCCCCTCCAAATAATCTCATTTAAAAGAGATATTGGTTGTGGATCTAAAGATGACTCAAATGATGAAGTATCCCAAAGATAATGAATTAAACATTTTTATTATAAATTGTTACTTACTTTTCATTGTAATAAAATATTGCATAATATTTTTAAATATAGTGAACATCAAGGATTATATAAAAATAATATATATTTATAATAAAAAACTTTCAAATAGGGGATGTTCATGTGTAATAATGGGATCCAATTGACACATCCTTTTTGTTGTGATATTTTCACTAGGATTTTTTACTAACAACTCCCTTCTTAAGGTGTTATAGAAATATATAATTTTCATAGAAAAAATGGAAGATATAAAAGTGTGTGAAGATACTTATTCAAATAAATAATTATCTAATTTTTATGTTATAATTAATGTATGAACCACTAAATCTTTAGGAACATCAACCTTTGTTATAGTGATCGTATAAGCTTGGACTTCTCCCTTTAGCCACTTTTGTGATAAGTTACCTTGACTCTTTGGGTATTCGTTTGAATAATTACCTAATTATATTTAGTTGGAGAACTATATATTATTGTTAAATTTTTTCCCCTTACATTCATTATCCAGATATTATTTATCTCTACACTTTTAAAAATCTCCCATGTCCTTGAAGCATTTTACATGAGGTTTCCTTCCATAATTTTCACATGATGGAAATTAATTTCTTCTATTCCTCTACATTAAACCATTTATTTTTTCTTTTTGTTTGATGTTATTAATATTTTTATAACATTTTATATACTTCCTTTACTTATTTTATATTAAATGTTCATAATTTGTGGGAAATATTAATGTTTAAATATTAAATGTAATTTTTGAGGATTATTTGAATTAATCCTATCGATGTAAATTTACTGCTTTAAATATAACTATCACACTAATTATCTAATTATAATATTATTATTTTTTTATGGTTCCTTACTCAAATTAAAACATTTCATTAGAATTAACCTTTGGACAAATCGTCCATTCGGAGGGCCATATGGTCCACAAAAGAATACCCAAAGAAACTGTGAAGAAACTGGACCGTCCATGATGATTGAGTTACTGGTCTAAATTTAGAAGTCCAAATTTTATGAAAGTACACCATATGTTATTTATTATCCAAAGGAATCGTTGATAAAAATTTTAAGGTCCAAATACATGAAAAAGTGGCCCAACTAATGCTTTGAAGTCCATCCCACCATTCTGGCAAGAAATTAAAATTTGAACACTATTCATGACATATCTCATGATCTAATCATAAAATAAATCTAATATTTTTCATTTTGAAAGAGGATATATAGTCTGAATACTTTTTTTATGAAATAATTCGTATTTTAAGTCATCTTCCTATTCACATATCCATTCATATTTCGGCCATCGAAAAAAGAATGGATAGAAATGAAAAGTTTAACATTATTTATAAAAACCACCATAACTTTGGCTACATATGTCCAAATGACTCAAAATTTTGAGAGTAGTTGGAAAATATTTTTATATACAACTTTGAAACAGATGATATCTCGATATTAGGCTGTCTGAATGTCCAAACAGTCAATGAAGTTGGAGAGGTATCTTTGGAATTTAAAAAGACCACCACCTTGGGATATAAATACATCCCCTCGTCTCCTTTCAAAAGGGTTGGAAATCCATAATAGTGGAGGATAAATTAGCACAACCAAGGATTTGAAAAAGCTCTGGGAGGACATTCCAAACTCACGTTTTCACTTTAGACACCCTTCACCCTCTCTTTGATTTCATGTTCTTTCCGTTCATTTTCAATTGTAATTTCGTACGTGTTTGTATTTGTAATTATGTTTTAATGCTTTATTATTTATTCATTATCTATTATTATAATATAACTTATTTATTTTAATAATAAATTTCTCTAAATATTCTAAATCAATTTTAAAATCATTCTCTTCAGTCACTTTCTCATTAAAGTAAAAGTGTGTTATTGTTATTTCTCTTCGTTGCTCGTGTGTGTGTTCGGTGCACCACTCTTTTTATTATCCCTTTCTTTTTCTTCTATTCTTATTTCATCATTATAAACATAATAAACTAGATTAATAATAATATGAATGTATGAGTAAATCTCTCATTAGGTTGAGCTATAATTTATGTATGTTAAGTTATTGAGAGCTTTTGCTCGATGAATATTATTTGAATTAACATTGTGTATGTTGGACTTAACATGTCATGGATTAATGACTAGTTTTGTTTAACGTGTGGTTTCTGTGGATTATTAGAACCATATATACACTACCATAAACAATATCTGATTGATATTAAAACCTTAAGTTAAGTTATGGCTTAGATTAAAGTCTTAACACTTAGAAATTCCAATCAATGTTATCTTGTGAAGTGGGTGTTAATTTAATGCAATATAAAGGAAGGCTCAGGGATATCACAAGATTAACTACCTAATGATGAACTCACCCCAGTCTTTATTAAAATGTTAAATCAATCAATAATTTCAATTAATCTTTTCAAAAAAACCCCTAATCGAAATACAATCAACTAAAAATAATCGACTATTAAAAAGTATCATCGCCAAGGATTTGACCTGAGTGTTGCTATACACACTAGCAGAGCATCAGAACCGTGAACGGTTGATAGGAGACAATCAGTCGTGCCTTCAAATGGTTCCATTTCTATGGATGGTGCAACTAAATAGTCATTAGTTCTTGGTTATTGTAAAAAAACAAAAACAAAAACAATTTAAAAAAAATTGATAAAAAACACAAAGAAAAACTCACCTTCTCGTAAAAACCATAAACGGAAAAAAACACAAAGAAAAACCCATATTCCACTTTTTTCCACCATCTCTCTGAATTCTCCATATCCTACCAAAAAATAACTTGGATTTTTTTGACCTTGAATTTGAGAAAAATCTTCGCCAACTTAGGAGGAACATTAGGGATAATCAAATAATTCAAGAACAAGTCCTTGTCCAACTAGTAAAATGAGAAATGTCCCATCCTAGGGAACAAACACTTAAAGAACATGCTGCACCTAATATTAATTATCAACCCCTTAGTATTCAATATCAAAACATAGAGTCTGACTTTTAACTCAAATAATGTTTGATTCATCTTCTTCCTCATTTACACGGGCTAGCCAGTGAGGATCCACATCTGCACCGTAAAGAGTTCCACGTAGTGTGCTCTACCATGAAACCTCAAGGGGTTTTTGAGGAACAAATCAAAATCTGAGAATTCCCTTTATCCCTACCTTAAACTTATAATTTATGGATTTACTACCTCCCTCCTGGTCCATAACCACATGGAATGTCATGAAGCGACTCTTCTTTTAGAAATTCTTTCATGCTTCTCGTACTGCTTTTATCCGATAGGAAATAAGTGGTATCCGTCTATTCCCAAATGAATCACTCCATGAAACCTAGGAGAGATTCAAAAAGATTATTTCAACCTAACCACACCACCAAATCTTTGACCAACTCTTGATCTAATAATTCTATGAGGTTTTATTGGCTATGGAGAGAACTCTCATTAATGCCGCAAGTGGCAGTACTCTTGTTGATAAAACTCTGGAAACCTCAAGAGATATCATAAGAAACATGGATACAAACACACAACAA
Source organism: Viscum album (assembly GCA_963277665.1). Taxonomy (NCBI): domain Eukaryota; kingdom Viridiplantae; phylum Streptophyta; class Magnoliopsida; order Santalales; family Viscaceae; genus Viscum; species Viscum album. Next base: position 1,150,397,683 of record OY728137.1, read on the forward strand.
TTCAATACATCATCACATGATCAAGTCAAAAAATCCTAATATAGTCAATCTATTGAATTGAACAAGATGACAAAGTGGATGAGTGAACTTACAGGTCTTGTGTGACAACTAACTGTGGCGTCCAAATCCCCAACCACATATTCTCCACAATCTTTGTTCCTTGGACCTATCAAGAATGGTGGAATCTATATTTATCCATATCAAAAAACTAACACAAGTACACAACTTCAAGAGGATCCCTATGAATTATCTGGACCAATGGAGCTCAATGCAGTATATGCTCAGAGGAACACCAACCTTCAACAATCAGGTCAGTTCATTAGAAACTTCAACCAACCCCACTCTGAGCCCTTCTCTTCTACCTTTGACCACGGCTTGAGGTATGGTAATCCCATTTCTCGTCCCCCTAAATTCCCTCCTCAAAACCCAAACCAATTTCAATATGGTCAAAGTGTTGGTAACTTCAAACAAACTTACCCTTTTGTTCCTCAACCTCAAAGAACCAATACTCCTCTTCCTCCTCATGGATTCCACTATCCTAGTGAGCCTTCCCAATTCCCAAACCAATAAAATAACTTTCCCATGAACCAAATTCAAGGTAATACCAATCCGGGACAAGCCTCTTTTTCCAAGAAACCATGGGAATGTGTAGTGTAGTATCTTTCCTCCTTCACCTATTACATCCTCAAAAACATTGAAACACAAATTGGTCAACTTGCATCCCACCTGATCCAACAAAAACCATCTAATTATTTCTAACTCCCAGCACAACCGTTACCCAACCCCACGGGTAATATAAGTGAAATATTACTTAGATCAATAAATTATATTTCTATACCTCATGATAAGTCCTCCAACCTCCCATTGAATTTTGACCTAGAAAATTAAAAGAAAAATAAACATGAAAAGGAACCTGAAGCCATTCCATAGCATTCTTCAATTCCACTTAGGAATCCAATTCCTTTTCCTTAAGCTATTTCTAAACCAAAGAAATCCTTTGAACCCGATCCTAAAATGCTCGACATGTTTAAATGTGTTGAAGTAAACATTCACCTCTTAGATTCCATAAAACAAATCCCTAAGTATCCCATGTTTCTTAAGGAATTTGGAAACAATAAGAGGTAACATAAGACCTTAGAAAATGTTTTCACCCAGCAGTCTATTCCCATAATGTGAAAAGATCTTGGTACCTTTACGATTCCATCTCAAAATTGAAGTTCCAACATCGATGATTCACTCATAGACCTAGGAGCCTCAATTAATTTCATGTCGAAATCCATCTTCTCCATCCTTGGTCTAGGTCCCTTACATCCAACCAGTGTTTTCATTCAATTGGACATTCGAAGCACTTCCAGTCCTTAGGGTATAATCAAGGATTTACTTGTCCGTGTAAATGATCTTATCTTCCCTGCTAATTTCTATGTCCTTAACATAGAAGGTGAGACGAAATCTTCTTGATCTCCCTTAATTCTTGGAATACCATTTCTAATGACAGTGAGAACCAAAATTGATGTCCATTTAGGCATCCTATCCGTGGAATCTGGGGACCAACTAGTCCAGTTCAACATTTTACAATCCATGTGATACCCATATGAGGATCACTCTACATTCTCAATCCATGCTTCTAAGGACTCTTCTAAGAGTCAATTGAACCCCATTACATCATGTTCATCATGTTCTAACGAGATATGATCTTTTGAAATCTCCACCATGATTAACCATGTCATAAATGGTGAAGTTGATATGCTCTTTTCATTCATAGACTCCATCAATCTAGAGGAACTTTAAAACTCTCTTGAAACCCACATCAACTATGATCTATACTACGCCACCTTGGAAAGTATTATTAAAAATGAATCTGAAGAAACTGAAGTCCCTTCCTCCATTCCCGAGCTGTCTAACCCACAAATGAACAATTTTATTGATCTGAAACCTCTTCCTGAACACCTAAAATATGCATTCCTCTTCCATGATCACTCTTATCCTATCATTTTCTCTACAACACATACTAAAACTGAGGATTCCAAAAAAATCACGTGTTAGAGGAAAACAAAAAGGCCTTAGGATGGACTCTAGTTGACATACCAGGAATCAACCCTGCTGTTTTCATGCGTCACATCCATCTTGGGGAATCATCCAAACCAATTAGACAACCACAAAGACGACGTAATCCACTAATACTTGAGTTAGTTAGGGAAGATATCACCAAGATTCTTGAAGCTGGTATTATCTACCAAAGTTTGGATAGTGGATGGGTTAGTCCAATTCAATTTGTACCTAAGAAAGGTGGGATAAATATTGTCAAAAATGAACATGGATATATAGTCACAACTTGAGTGAAGAACAAATGGAATGTGTGCATTGATTATAGAAAATTGAATGTTGAAACATGAAAATATCACTACCCTCTTCCATTACCCGATCAAATGGAAAAGAAATTAGCCAAAAATTCATGCTATTGCTTTCTTGATGGATACACTGGCTACTTCCAAATCCCAATATCACCTCAAGACCAAGAAAAGAATACATTCACTTGCCTCTTTGGAACATATGCATATATGAGAATTCCATTTGGCCTTTTCAATTCTCCTACAACATTCAAAAGGAGTATGATGATTATCTTTTCTGAATTCATTGAACATTGTATGGAAGTCTGCATGGATGACTTTACCATTTATGGTGATTTATTTGAATATTGCTTGAATTCACTATCTCTATTCCTTAAAAAGTGTGTCAAGTGTATCATTGTGTTAAATTTTAAAAAATGTCACTTCATGGTTGCAAATGGAATTTTTCTATGGAACATAGTTTCCAAAGAGGGTATTGAAGTTGAACCTACCAAAATTTAAGTGATCCAATCACATCCTAAACCCACTTCTATTCGAGACAGCTATTCATTCCTCAAGAATGTTGGTTACTATCATCAATTCATCCATAAATTCAATAGGATTTACCTCCCACTCACTCGGTTTCTCCAAAATGATGTCTCTTCCCATTTCAATGAGGTTTGCAAGAGAGACTTCATTGAACTCAAAACTGCTCTTATATCTGCTCTGATAATCCAACCCCCAGATTGGTCCTTAACCTTTGAGTGGATGTGTGATGATTTTGATAGAGTTGTTGCGGCTATTCTTGGTTAAATAAGAGAAAAAATTCCTCATTTCATCTATTATGCCTCCAAAACATTGTATGAAACTCATTCTCACTACATTGTGATTGAAAAGGAACTTTTAGTAGTGGTTTTTGCCTTAGATAATTTTTGGCCCTATCACTTAGGTGCAAAAATCATCATCTTCATTGACCATTCTACTATAAAGTTCTTACTCAAGAAAAATGATTCCAAACTGAGGCTAACAAGATGGATCCTAATTCTCCAAGAGTTTGAACATGAAATAAAAGATAAAACAGGAAAAGAAAACCCATTGGATGATCACCTGAGTAGAATTTATAATTCTTTTCATTTAGAAAACATTGATCCTGAATTCCCCACTACTCATCTTTTATCTCTCACTCCAATGTTACCATGGTATGCCCCAATTGTAAACTACATGGTATCTAGTATTTTTCCTAAATTTTTTCCAAAAGAACAAAAAATGAAGCTGAAAAGTGATTCAAAATTATATTTTTGGGAATATAATAAACTTTGGAAAACTAGGTATGAAATGGTAATTAGGTTATGTGTTGATGAAGATGGACATTACCCATCTTAGAATTCTATAACTCACTTCCTAGAGGTGAGCACATTGGACCCCAAAGAACCTCCTGAAAGGTCCTAGACTCTGGATTCATTTGGCCTTCACTCTTCAAGGACTCACATGAGTTCTGTCAATCATGTCTCACTTTCAAAAAGTTTGGCACAATTTCAAAGAGAAATTAAATTCCCTAAAATACATTAATTCTCTATGAGATCTTTGATATTTAGGGAATCAATTTCATGGTACCATTTCCCCCTTATGATGGATTATCATACATCCTTCTTGTGGTTGATTATGTTTCTAGGTGGGTCATGGCCAAACCCACTCGAAAGGATTATTCACATACTATTAGTGAGTTCCTAAAGACACACATCTTCCACTGATTTGGCACACCACGTTCCTTGATAAGTGACTTAGGAACCCATTTTTGTAATAGAACCATGAAATCTCTTTTGAAAAAGAATGGAATTGTACATAGAACTTCAACTTCATATCACCCCCAAAAAATGGCATGGCTGAAATTTCAAATAGTGATGTGAAAAGAGTGCTTGAGAGAATTGTAAAACCCACGAGAAAAGACTGGCCTGAAAGACTTAGTGAAGCACTTTGGGCTTATCGAACTGCCTATAAAATACCCATTGGTATGTCTCCTTTTAGGCTAGTTTTTGGTAAATCATGTTATTTACCATTTGAAATCCAACATAAGTCTTTATGGGCTGTGAAAACTTGTAATCACGATTGTAAAAAATCTGGTGAAGAATGATTGTTGCAATTGGCTGAACTGCAGGAGCTTCGACTTGATTCCTATGAGAATTACAATCTATAAAAAGAAAAGGATATGGTACTCCATGAAAAACACATCATGAGAAAGTTATTCCATTAAGTTGAAAAGGTATTTCTCTTCAATTCTCGATTTCAGCATCACCCAGGTAATCTTAATTCTTGTTAGGAAGGTACTTTTTTTATTACTAATGTTTACCCATTTGGTGTAGTGCAAGTCCAAGACCCATCTTCAAAAACAACATTCATAGTTAATGGACATCGATTAAAGAATCACCATGAGAGGACAAACAATATTGAAACAAAATAGAATTCCAAAACTTATACAGTAAACACACCATTGGATGGAGATGGTGACCCACCAAATCCAAACCAGGGGGAACATATTCCCCTTTAACTCTCTCTCTCTCTCTCTCTCTTATTCTTCCTCCCTCATTATCATTTTTACCTCTTTCCTCATCACACTTTTTTTATTTATTCTTTATCTTTTTAGTGGGTGTGTATTTATAAAAAACTAAAAAAAACCTAGAAAATAAAAAAAAAATCATTTAAAAAAATATATATGAAAAATCAAGAGTCATACTTACTCACCTTCCGATTTTCAAATTTTGTCCAACCATTTTGGGGAGTCAAAAGACATGGTTTCATTTAAAAAATTTTGTGGTTTCTTCGTAAACTTGTATAAATAATATTGGGTCAAAACCAACAAATGTTGAATGCTCAATTTTTTATTTGTAAAATGATTTTCCTCACCCATGAGGAACAACATTTTCTTTCATTCTAAGTCCAACAATGGCCATCTTATAAAAATGTGTGTTTTTCACCCCTATTTGTGATTCTTGAGTTTGTGGACCTTCGAGCTTAATTTCCTACTTTAGTGTGCATTAATATGATAGTGAAATTTTATGAACCACATGATAATTATAATAACCAAATAGCCTCCCATTAACCATACATTAATCCTCCATTTTAAAGCCCCTTTGAGCCTAGGAAAACCATTTCTTTGATATCCACATTACAATCCCAATGACTTATCCCTACCAATATAGACATTGATTTTTATTGCATATTTATTTTGAAATTTAAGGGTGGGGGGAATAGATTTCATTTTGGGTGCCTTTTTTTTATTTTTACCATGTTATCATATGCTTGAGGGAAAGAATCAATTTAAGTGAGGAGGATACATTTTCATTCAGTGGGGTTTGGGAATGTATATATTCTTACCTTTTACAAATGATATTGAAAAGTGTTCAAAGAAAAAAAATGAAAATAATAATGGGTTGTGTCATTGGTGGGTCAAAAATAACTCTTCCTCAACCTTCGATCTTGTTATAACTATTATAATTAGTATCATGAGGAGATCAAATATGGGTTGGGAGATGAGTGTGAGATCTGTTTCAAGTTAAAATTTTGAAGAAAACAAAATAAAATAAAAAAAGAACACTTATTTTATTTAGAGAATTTTCATAGTTCGTAAATATTTTATCTTCTCATCCACTTAAATTTCATTCCTGTTTTGTGTCTTATTTCACATTTTCATTCCCTCATAAATATGTGTTTCCATTTATTTTCATGTCTCATTTCAAAAAAAATGTACATTTCATTTTCCATGTTGGTGTTTTACCAATTTTTTCCTATATTTTGGATATCATATTCCTACCATATTATAGCCACAGAAAAGGCCCTAAAAAGACCTCTTTATTTTTGAGCACTTTAGGATAGGGACTGGAAGCTGAGATCTCCTACAAACTCAAGGATTTTTACTTTTGTATGGTGAATGAGTGAAGCTCCATAAATGAATTTTATCATCTTTAGAGGAGTAAGTTTAGTGTGCCACCATTTTTGATTTCTAAATTTGAGCATGAAAAAAATAATTGTTTTTTTAACATTGTTTCTATAAAAAATTGTGGTGGAATTCAATATGGACGAGTGAAATGTTCTAAACCTCCCCTGATTGGTGAAAACAAAATTTTAATATTTGTTGTTGAGTAAAAATGATTTTTTCATGGTTTTATATTTTTTGTACATGAGGACATGAACATAACTATGTCTGGGGGATTTGAAGTTATTAATATTTTAATAAATATTTATATACTCCCTTTACTTATTTTATATGAAATGTAAATAATTTTTGAGAAATATTAATATTTAAATATTAAATGTAATTTTTGAGCATTATTTGAATTAATCCAATCGAGGTCAGTTTATTTTTGTTAAATATAACTATCACCATATGTATCCAAATTATATAATTCTTTTTTTAGGGTTCCTTACTCAAATTAAAACATTTTATTAGATGGAACCTTTGAAAAAATCTTCAATTTGGAGGGTCATATGGTCCACACAAGAAGACCAAAAGAAACTGTGAAGAAACTAGACCAGCCATGATGATTGTGTTACAAGTCCAAATCCAGATGTCCGAATTTTATTAAACTCCACCATATGTTTTCAATTTTCCAAAGGAACCATGTATATAAATTTTAAGGTACAAATACACGAAATGATTTTTTGAAGTCCAACCCACTATTCTAGCCGGAAATTAAAATCCGGACACTATTCAAGACATATCTCATGATCTGGTCATCAAATCAAGATGATATTTTGTAGTGTAAAATAGGCGATATAGGAGTCCATATTTCTGAATAAAAATTCATATTTGAAGGAATATTTCTATTCAAAAATCCATTCACATTTTGGCCATTGAAAAATGCATGGATAGAAATGGACAGTTTAACATTGTTTATAAAAACCATCATAGATTTGGATCCATAAGTCCAAATGACTGAAAAGTTTGAGATTAGTCTGAAAAAATTATTATCTAAAACTTTGAATAATATAATATCTCAAGATTCGGCTTTCTGTTTTTCTAAATCATCGATCCAAGTGGAGGGTTAGTTTTGGAATGCAAACAGCCCACCACCTTAAGCTATAAATACATCCCCTCCTCTCCTTTCAAACGGGTTGGAAATTAAGAATATATAAGTATCAATTTGAATGATCAAGGATCTTCGAAAGGCCTAGGAGGACATGAGAAACTCATGTTTTCACATAGGAGATCTTTCCTTCTCTCTTTGATTTCATGTTCTTTCCATTCATTTTCAATTGTAATCTCGTAAGTGTTTGTTATTGTAATTATTATTTAATGCATTCTTATTTATTCATAATATATTATTATCTCTACCTTATTTAGTTTAATAATAATGTTATTTAAATATTATAAATCAATTTTAAAATAATTCTCTTTATTCACTTTCTCATTCAAAAAAAGAGTGTCTTTGTTATTTCTCTTCATTGCTCGTGTGTGTGTTCGACGCTCAAATATTTTCTTATCCCTTTATTTTTATTCTCTTCTTAATTCATCATCATAAAAATAATTGAACAAATTACTAATAATTTAAATATTTGGCTAAATATTTCATTGGGTTGAGTTATAATTTAGGTATGTTAAGTGATTGAGATCTTTTTCTCGATGAATATTCTTTGAATTAACATTGTGTATGTTGGACTTAACATGTCATGGATTAATGACTTGTTTTGTTTGATGTATGGTTTAAAAGTATTATTGGAACCATAAATACACTACCATAAACAATATATGATTGATATTATAACCTTAAGTTAATTAAAGTCTTGGATTAAATCTATAAAACTTAGGAATTCTAATCAATGTTATCTTGTTAAGTGGGTGTTAATTTAATGCAATACAAATCAAGGCTCAAGGATATCACAAGATTAACTACCTAATGATGAACTCACCCAAATATTTATTAAATTGTTAAATCAATTAATATTTTCAATTATGATCTGAAAGAAAACCCCCTAATCAAAATACAATCGACTAAAAACAATCGACTATAGAAAAGTATCATTACCGAGGATTCAACCCGAGTGCTACAATACACATTAGAAGATCCTCAAAACCTTGAACGATCAATATGAGACAATAAAATGTGCTTTTAGTGTTCATAAAAACTCTTTATCACTATATTACCTTTGAATATATTGTATCTAAAAAATCCCTTTTCTATTTTGATGTAATACCGTACTATTTCATCATATGATGATAGGGTTTGTGAAACTAGATCCCTTCAGAGTCTTGGATTAATCCCAAAAAAGAAATGATCAATATTTATTTTTGAATTAAATATATAATCTGGATAATACTTTAATATTCATGAAAATTTATCCTCATACTCTATGATAATTTCTTCATTATTTTTATGTAAGTTAAGGAACATTCTTCTGATTTCAGTTTGTTTCTCATGAGGGAAATATTTATAAAAATGATTCTTTAAAAGATCCCTATTCCATTTGTTGTTTTTTTAATTCCTCCCTAGTATTATGAATCAATTAAAACCATTGATAAACATTACCAATAAGTAAATATGTCACCAATACTACTTTTTACCTTTTATTGTATCCGAAGGGCAGGATAATTATTTTAAAGGACTTAATGCATTGATCAACTACTAGTGGATGTAGTTCCCATAAAAGATGGAGGATTTTTTCATATGATATAATAAAAAATAGGTGTATCAAAAGATGTAAAATCATGTTTCTTCATATATGTAAGGCTATTTTTTATAACATATGTCAAATACTGTAATATGGACACAATCTAATTTGTCCCTACACCAATCATATTTACATTCCCATTAAGAATTTGTCTACATTAGCCATGAGTATTGATACCATTATTTCATATTAGGTTCTATTTCTAAATGATTTAATTTACTATAATATTTCATAAAATTATGAATTTTAAATCATAATATATAGTTCTACATAGGATGAAATATCTAACATAAATTGATAATTTATGCATTGTTAATCTCAGAATAACAAACATGGTTTATCTGGAAATATTATTAAATCATAAAAAATATTGTCAAATATTTCATAATGGTTTGTAAATAAAATGTGAATAAACAAAAAATATCTCCTAGGAGTGTCAAACCTTCTGAAAATTAAATGAACACTTACTTTATATCAGAATTATGGATGAGATATACTCAACCAACTCTTTTAAGAGCTATTACCCCTAGATGCATCTGTGCCAAATCCACATCCACTTGTTGTATCCAGACATGGATATATTTCTTTTAAAACCACATAATCTATAACTTAAAAAACTTTTATGTTTTTCTCATACAATTAAAATATCCTCAAATTCTATCATAGGACTATATTCACTAATGTATATTTTCCTAAATCTAGCTTATAATATTTCTACTAAACATCCTTTGGTAACAACTACAACAACCCCAACTATGATAACATAGAGTTGGTGTATACAATATTAAGTTAGAATAAGATAAAAGGGATCAAATAAAAAAGGATGAATCAATTTAAAATTATTAAATAATTAGATACATACATGATTACTATTTTTTACATTGGAAATGAAATATAAAATGTGGTATTAAAAAACATTCGACATCCTTGAACTCATTAAAGGATTTCTTTTTTATATCTTGGGGAAATGAAATAAAATAATGGTGAGTTAAATTGTTTAATATTATTTATTTAAAATGAAAGATATCATGAGTAAATTAAGTATAATTGGTATGATAATGTAAATAACAGAAAAAATATAACATTTAATCAATATCTTCAACACAAAACACATTTATTGATAATATCAATGAAATAATATCCTAGATAATGATAACTCAATTATCATGGAAGGAAATGAATAATACTAGACATCCTGATCTCACACATAATTATATTTATACTATAAAATCCTTATGTGAAGACAATTTAATCAATGGGTTGGTATACCCTAGAAACCCATTTAACTTTGTCAAATGATCAAACTGATGTGAACTATTGATGCAATGGGGGGATATATATAATTGTTCTACACCCATCACTTCATGTAAAATTAATTCCTCATATATTGAATGATCAATCTAATTCATAAACAATATTACTTTCCAAAAAATGTCTGTATTGAGTAAACAATACTAAATATCAATATTTTCCTAGTCAATAAAATAAATTTTAAAGTAAAACACCATATGTAGAAATGGTGTGTGGTTTAGATAATAAGCATGTCCATGATACCATGAATTTCAATATTTTAGATAAATTTCACGCCTAATGATCATAATAATGTAAATTTTTTAAGGGAATGTTAACTAATACAAAATTAGTAAGAGATAAAAGATAACCAATAATTTATCATAAATTTATGTTTTGTAATAAAATTACATCCTTTAGTGAAATAAATAAAATGGAAGTGATATATGAATATAATATTTATTAAAATATTTTTATTCATAATGTAATTGAAAACATTTATTTTAATTTAAAATTGTATAAAATGGCTATGGTTTCAGGATATTACGTTAATTCCATATAAGTTAAAAAAGCATTCTTTCTGACTACTTGTAGAGAAAGTAGAAAACAACACATTCATAAGTCATTTGAAAGGCTAAATTTATAACATTTTAAGAGTTAAAGGACAACTTAAGATGTCCTTTATAAATAATTTTATTAAATAAAATGTCTTTTGTAAACACAAATTATAAAATTATCGACATTCAAGAAGAATATACTTGATCAAAAAGAGAAGGAAGATCAGATGGTATTTTAAGAATTTCTTTTCGTGATTCAAGTTAAAAATAGAGGAAAATTTGAAATAAAATATGTAAAATACTTAAATATCTTGTGTATTAGAAAATTATTTTATCTTATGAAGGATAAATTACAGGATTCTAACAATGAAAATGTAAGCAGTTCTAAAATAAAATGAGATCATAAAATAAATTCTTGCCTATTTGGTAATTTTTAAACTATAAACCCCATGAAATAGTAAACTTAAAATGAAAAATTAATCATCATGAATAAATATATATTCATTTTAAATACCTAAATGCGTAGAATATAAACCACATAAATATAAATAGTGTTATAATACCAAATATGTATCAATAGAGTAGAAATTGAGACGAAATCCCTTACCTCACCCTTCCCCTTAGATGAAAGTTGTTTAAAATTTTTTATAATGGTTTTAAAAATGATATTAATTTATACAAAATCCATAATAATATTTATAATATCGTCTATGATCCTATTATAACATCTTATCACCCATTTGTTAATATTATTTCATTATTACCATTGTTTTAGGTGTTAACTTCCTCATTTTCTAACGCATGTTTTGTCATGGAAGATCTGGTTATTGTGTATTGGATTTAGTTTCATCATATATAGAATTATATGATTATTATAAATATCATATTTATTAATTAGGGAATTTTTTATAATCATTATTGAATGTTGTACATGGAAAATGAATTCTATCACTATGTGAAGACGATAGGTCGTATGCACATAGGAGTGACATTATCATTTTTTTAATGAGTGAAGGCATAAAAAATTACTTGATATATTAAATTTATAGAGTTAATATTATTTCACAAGGATCATATATATATATATATATTCCATCATTATGAATATCCATGTGAGGTGGCGATGGAAAAAATACATCGGTTCGTGAGGCGGTGCTCCGCCGTCCACACAAGTGATGGTTTTTTCATTTAATGGAGAGAGATGTAGATAAATATTTATCCATAAAAATAATAAAATATTATTATATAATAGATAATTTTTTTAATATATTTTATTTTTTAGGACATAATTAATGGTGATAAAAGAATAAGTAAAAGAAAAAAAAGATTTGTTAAGATGATTACCTTCTCCTCGAGAAACCTCATTTGTGTATCTTCTTAAAGACCATAGGTTTGTAATTTTGGGAATAAAAATAGATCTAAAATGTGTATAAGGATGTTGGGGAGTTATTTTGGTAGTTTTTTGTAAATCTAAAAGGCTAAAGAGTTGTGAATATGCATTGGGATTAAGTACTATTTTATAACTAAGGTGAGTGGAACACTTGTAATTTTTCATAGTTCTAAAACATTATTAAGTCGATTTCTTGGAAAAAATGAATCCTAAATGATTCATATTAAAAAAAATTAAGGTTAATTCCTAAAATAACTAACCAAAGTGGTTTAATAATTTTTTTAGTTCATTCTAACCCTTAAATTTTTATGTTAACCACTTGATAAACATGTTTCAACCTTAATAATGGTGATAAACTTTTATTATTTTTATAATTCATTATGAAAAAAATAAAAGTGTCCAAATTAAAAATAATTAAATTAAAACTAAAAATTTAAAATTAAATTTATAAAATGAAATTTATGAAAGTTCCATAATTTAATTTTAAAAATAAACCCATAAATGTTGATGAAAAAATATATTTATAAAAATACTTTTATCAAGTATTAGATGATCTTATATTAACTATATGATTAGTAATCATAATTATATGAATTTAAATTCATATATTCAGATATATAATCTATATAATATATTTAAATAAATCATTATTAAATTATATTTAAATAAATTAAAATTGAAAGAAATTATGCCTCTAAAAACAATATTATGAAAAATACCAATTTTTACCACCAAATGATCATATCATTATATAGATAAAATTGATAAAAATAAATAGTAAATTAAATATATTATACAAAAATTTTATAAATAATAGTCTAAATATTTAAATACTAAATTTTTATTCATCTACAAAGCTTATTTATAATGGAAATTTTACAAAACACATTCTAGATTTAATCTGAACTTGTAAGATCAAAATTGATATTCAACCCTTCAAATTAGATTTTTTATGTCATGAAAGATTAAAATTTTCATTATATAACTTTTTTCGAAAATAAAATTCTCACTTACTGTAATTGATGTTCGGGTGTAACAGTGATTTTCCATGATTGTTTCCTATTGAAAATAGGGCACAAGAAGTAGTGCCAATGGGTCCAATGCTAATAGTATTTGAGATACATAAACCCATAATTCATCCATTTATTTTTATAAAATCATCAAAATAACTCCATCCTATTATATTTTAAAACAATAATTTTTTTTCACTAATTTATATCTTCATTTAAAATTTTATAATTTTAAAATTCATTTATAAATATGAAATGAGTGGATATAAAATTAACTAAACATGTTTTATAATTTTATATTCATTTAAAATATATAGTTAAATAATAAAAATTAATAAGATTTATATTTATAAATAATTTATATATATTCAATATAAATTGAAATCAACATAAATAATTTTTTTATTATTTTTATTATTATTTAAACATATATAGTTAATAAAGTAATAATTATTAATTCAACTAAGTTGTCCAACTACACGAACCCTACCAAAATATAAATAATGTTTTCAATTCTCTATCATAACTCTATAAAAATTTGATTAACCACTATTGAAACCCTATGAAATTATTTTAAGTAGCTAATGGTTCCTAGGTCAGTTAGTGATTAAAGGAATTTCATATCCTAGTTACATCGAGTTTGAGCACTAGAGGATATTAATTTCCATTGAATTTAAGAGGTCTAGTGGGCATGATGATCCTACTCATGGGCTCACAATGCTATATACCGATTTTGGTGATTGTAGACTGGACGGGCCACTAGAGGGTGTTATCATAACAAACATGTTTAAAGAATATTTGGGGTTGGAAATAAATATAAAAATCCTCTTCAATGTACATCAATTAATCAAGTTGAATAGTTTCTAGTATCCAATAAATGGTTTCTCACTATTATCTATTTTTATAAGAACATGTTACCTTTAAAAAAAATTAAATCATAATTATCATCCATAAGACAATTCAAATTGTTCATAATTTTCATCATTTAATATCCTGAACTTAAATGACTGAAATAATTATAAGTTATAAAAGGTTAGATAATTAAATTAATTTTATCGATGAATTTGAAAATTTAAAATGAACAGTAAAGATGCATAATTCTAAAATTAATTTATTTTAAGTATTTTAAATTTAAAAAACCGAAGAACTTAAAAATTAATTAATGTCACCTAAGGAACTTAAAGTGTCATTTGATAAAAAAATCCAAAAATATGATTATAGTAGTAAAAAATATATGAGTCAGTTATAAATATAATGAAATATAATTACAAATAGACATATTTAAAAATTCACCTATATTGAATCACTAAAAATTCAATATAACAACAATTTTTTAAAATTACATCTTCAATTTTTTGGATCAAAACAATTAAAATCCTCAACTAAAATTAATTTCACAATCATGTCACATATTGAAAATTTTCAAATTCACATTTTTTTCGTTTATTTTAAAAATAAAATTTCTAGTGCTATTAATTTCATTATTTTCCCTTATGTTGGTATTATTCTTTTTTCAAAGGGTTAATTTTATCTTTTTTGAGAAGTTATAATTATGAAGAATAGAAAATAATAGTTCTTATATCAAATTTCATAATTCTTTTATCTCTAAACACAAAAAGAAAATTTCACACATTTTCAACTATATTGTGAGAGAAAAAAGTAGAACTCAAAACCTTTATCTCATTATGTTATATTTACAAACCACAAAATTTCATATTCAGTAATAATGGGTGTTTTTAATATCAAAATGAAATCTTAGGGCAGATATTATTTTCTTAAGGATGAATAGATATCATTATGATAAGTACGAGATGATATATGACACCAATTAAAATTGCAATCTATAAGAATTGTGATATTCATATTTTAAGAAATTTATAAAAAAATTCTTGAAATATTATTAAACCATCGATTATTTTTTTTAAAAAAAATTTCATGATATTATAACAAACTTTAAAATGAACACACTGTGTGAAAATCATTAACATTAACTTATAAAATCATTGGATATTTAATTAATCACATTGAAATTTTATATTAAATTTCACAAATGTTTTAGCATATAATGTATATTTTATTAATTTTGTAAGATTATCTCATGAACTAATTTTTTTTGAATGTCAATCTAAATATATATTGGAAGATCATTAGTGTTTTTTTACAAGATTTATCTTGTCACATTTGGCATAAAAACTATTTAATTATGTTATATAATTCATTTTATTCTTAGGAAAAATGATGTAAATACATTTATTAAATATCAATCCACATTTTTTCTCATATGGTGAATAATTGATTTTATCCAAACATATTTTCAATTTATTTCTGGAATCTTCACTCATTATTTTATAGAAATGTCCTAACTCCTTAGTGTTTTTTAATGGATTCTAGTAGAATAATATAATATGATTAACTCCCAATCATATTACACTATATAGGTGTATATATATATATAACATCTATTTATTATACCACCAATTTTATTAATATCAGTATTATATTTGTGATTGTTTCATTCATTTTTTTGGAAGTCTGTATATGTAAACTTTTTCCAATCTATAGTTGGTTTTTATACATTTAGTTATAATTTATATTATAAAATTATTTTATAAAAAGAAATAAAAAATCAAAATACCCAAAATTTTTTCTATTTAATCATTTATTTAATTAAATAAGAATATGAAAAAATGCAACAGTTTAATTTTTTAGCCATATTTTTTTTCTATTGGATGTTTATGTTAACTACCACTAAACTATAAAAATAAATAACAAAAAATGAATTCATAAGCAACAAATAGTTATATATAAATAAATTAAAAATAAAATAATATATTTCACAAAAAAATAAAAAAAAAATATATACAACACAAATATATAAATTAAAGCATTTGACAACCATTAATTATATCTTTAGTCATCAATAATACATTCAATTATCATATGTATGAAGAAAACATGATTATGCCAAAAAAACATTGACTTGCAACCCACCGCCTCTACCATTATCTTAAATCTGTTCCTAAAGACCCACCACATCACTATCATCAAAAATAAAATAATTACATGATAGAACTAAAAAATAATGAACATAAGAAAACATATTTAGAGTATAATCCATGATAATTTTTAGATATTATACCACAAAAATATAATTCAACATGACTTCCCTCTATAGAGTCTCATGGATTAAAAGTCTAAACCCCCATATTACCGATAACATCTTTTATCTACAATACATCCAAAACATTTTACAAAATAAATATGAAACAAAATAAATGAAATAAAAATAACAACAAAAAATAGGTAATAAATCATGACATTCTCTTCATGTTTAATAATATTTTTCATATCAGGTAATTTTATTACATATCAATAATACACTAATAAGTCGGAAGTCATGTAAATTTAATCGTACCATATCAAAGTAAAAATTCATCCTTTAGGAATAAAATCAATATATACATAAATCAAAAAATGAATTTCTAATCCTAAATAATCATATAAATTTAGTTATCAAACTTTTCCAATGATTTCCCTGGAAAATGTCATGTTTCATTCAGAATACTACATCATATCACTAATTAATCCTTAAATATCAACATATTATTCAATGAATGGGATTAATAGTATAAAATATATTCATTATATACTATTAATATTTAAAAAAAGAATATGAAATGAGAAATAAATATTCTCTAGTTGAATACATAATAAAATAATATCCCCAAAACACTTATGAATTCCATGATATGTGATATTATATCAAGAATAAAAATAGAAATAAATCACTTATTTAAAATTGAAGAACAAATCAATTACAACTAAAAAATGAACTAAAAAATACATTAATTATTTTATATACGAAGAAAATAAACCAATTCAAGATAAAAAAGGTATCAAAGGAAATATAATTGACCAACTAAAGAAAAAATAATTAGTTATAGTGTGTAAAAGTTATAAAAACAAAAAAATCACTCTTATTAATATGCTAATATTTATTTCAAAATATGATAAAAGATATGAATCGTGAAAAAGTATTCAAAGCATACATTTGATTATTTCATTTTAGTCACAATTATCATGAATTTAGTTTAAAATTTATCTATAGGATGATATATTATACTAACAATTTCCTAAAATATTCTTTATATCATCATATATATTATAATAACTATGTTATTTTATAATTTCAATCATCACTAATACTATGTTTTACTATAGGTTTCCTATTCATTCACCGTTTATTTCAACATCTAAATTTCCTTCCACACTTCCCATCCAATAAAATTTCATGAACACCCAATATATGGTGTAGTAGTAAAGGATGAATGTATTATGATTAGTGGGATATTTTAATTCAATTTAGTAGTGGAAGAACACAAAAATTTGACAACCAAGATCTTACTGAGATAAAATGATAAAATAATAATTAATTTATACCTCACTATCCATGTGAGTATAATTCCAACATTTATCTTGATCAAGTTCCTTTAGTGACAACCAATTGGTTCTTTTTTCTTATGGTATCTATAAGATATTTTAATCACCAAACACTTTCATCGGAAAACTTTTTATATAATGGTGTGATAACATCTTGTAACGATCCACATCATTATGAGTTATAAAATTTAATGGAAATATGAATTTTTGGACTGTTGAGGGGTCGTTCAATGAATAAATATTTGAATTCATATTTCAAGAGTTAGATACTTTTTTTAAGTGTTTTGGGTGTGGTTTGGGGATTAGGTGGTAGCTTAGGTCCTCGGGTGAAGCCCAGGAGCCTCAAAAGTAAGTTGGTGTTTTGGGGAATTTTTAACGTAATGCACAATTTGGGGTGTATGGCTTAGTGAAAATAATAAAACCCTCTAAGGATCATGTAATTTTAAGTGTTTTTTATTATTTTATGGTTTTTTAATTAGTTCCACACAGTTATGGTCCTACCATGTGTATTTCATAACTATCCCTACATGGTGAGAGGCTTTCAGGTCCAGGGTGCACGACTTGCACATAGTTGAAGAAGAACCATGAGGAAAAAATGTGAGGTGTTCCATAAGTATTAAAGTATTAATTTATATTGTTATCACAATATTTTAAAAACATGTGTCCATAATATGTGATTTGTTTTGTCTTAGGTAGTCCTTATACATAGTTGGTGGACACTTTAGAAAACTGTTTGGTTTGTTAGTTTGGGTTAAAAATATTGAAAAGAAAAAATCCCCCCTCGGGATTTAGACTTTCCAATCCTCTCATACACTATTAATAATGCATATAACAAGGGGACTCCCCCATTCATATTCAATCCTTTTTATTTTTTGGTGTTTTATAAGGCGTTCTTCAGCATTTTGAGCTTAAGTCCTTCCTCTAATCTCCCACTTACGCCTCTACTTTAATTGAGGATGACTTTGGTGTCTCCCTCTTAGGGTTTTGATTTAAATTCCACTATATAATAGTGTAATTGACCATAGATTATGGGTATTTGGTCTGGTTTTGTTATAGAGAATCGAATGGCGACGTTTTTGTGTCATTGCTTATTATTTTGGTGGAGTTATGATGGACACTGGATTTTTCATTAATTTTAAATTAAATTGAATGGAATCTTTTTATATATGGGAATCACTTTTTAGGAATTTTTATTTTCTAAATGATGTAGTTGTGTTATTGGGCTTTTTACGGTGGTTGGTTGTGGCTATGCAAGTATGAATTACATTGGTAATCAAGCTATTGGAAGAGCATGAGTTCCTACTTGAATATTAAATGGTTACACCATAATGGAATATGGGGTTTTTTTATGCTATAATATCCTTCACTTATGATCTTTTAAATATCTTCAAAATATTTTTGATTTGTTGAGAAATACTTGAGGGATATTGTTCTTGGTTTTGGGGAAATATTGGGTTTTATGTGCCCTGTAGAGGGGGTTTTCCCAAAAACCTCCTCTTTCATGTCTTGTAATTCAAGAAGACACATTGTGTGTTCTATAAAAATGTACAGAGGTAGTAAAGGAAGGGGGACTTTTATTCCCTCATCATCCTTAATCTATGTGATTACTTTGTAATAGTCTGTTTCGAGTGTCACCTCCGGAGTGGTACATGGAGATAAGGCTTGCTTATGCTTAGGGGTAATAGAGGGGTTCATTAGATGGATCAAGCCTGAGAAGTAGGTTCCCTAAAATGTTTTTAATTTAGAATCCTCTAGGTGAGAGGTATGGGATGATACCCAAGTAAGGGTTTTGTGTTCGAGGGTTCTCTTGGGTTAGGATTCCATGGGGGTTTTCATTGGGTTTATTTGGGTAGTTCTCAGAAGGTTGGGATAAGTGATTTCTCAGATGGGACTGTGAGTAAATATACTAGATGTTGAGATAAATACTTTGGTGATCATTTATTTTATTATAGACTTGCTCGTTGAGGTTAGTTCTTGATAGATCCTTCAGGAAGGGATGGTACCATAGGTTTCTAAGAATGATAGGGTGCTATTAGGTTGTTTTTGAGGTAGGTTTGAGGGAGCCTCATAGATTCCCTTTATGAAAAATATGTGTGTCTTCTTGGAGGATTTGATGTAGAGGATCCCTTTGAAATGACATAGTGGGGTGTTATGAATTGGTGGGACCTATTAAACTGTTTTTATTAGTGGTTTTGTGAGAACCTTTTCGTTTTACTTGTGGGAATATGGTAGACTGAGGATCTATCATGAGACACTGAAGTCCATTTTTTGTTATGTTGTTTTGATAGGATTGGTTTATGAGTTTGAGATAGATTTTGGGAGACCCTCATATTTAATTATTATTGATGATGCGACTTGAGAACCAAGGGAGAACCATATTATTTTTGGAACCTTGTGAGAATTGGAGATTTTTTTGGTTGTTGTTTGGGTGTTGTGATCTCGGGGACCATGGTAGACTTTTTTTGTTGAATTTGATATGGTTAGTGTTGATTATTTTCTAGTTCTATGGTGGGAGTAGGCATTAGTTGTCCCATAATATATGTACCTTGGCCAAGATTTTTGAGGCAGTTTTCGCTCACATTTTGGATGTGGGAGGAGAATTTTGGGATATCATTGGATGAGGCATTGACCACTATTTTCATCTAGTGTTATCCTCTATTGGTAAACCACCTAGTAGTTGTTAAATGGTTCTATGGAGATAAAGGATGATTGGGGGTGTATATCCCTCCCATAGTCTAACAAATGTTTTACACTAATTAGGGGCTAGGTTTCTATGGTCCCCAAAATTTTTATGGACCTAGATAGTGGGATATTCCTTTCTAAAAATTTATATTTTATACATCTTGTTATATTTGAAAAACTATCCTGCTTTGGAAATGTTATCTATGTATTATTAGAGTTCTTGTTGTAAGTTTGGATCATTCCATTGGACTCCTAGAGCCCGGTAGAGATGTATGTTATCATGTGGATGCCTATGGTTATTCCCTAGGGTCCGGTATTCATGAATATTGAATTTTTGTTTGTTTAGATCCCTTATATATATATCTTATGGATGCAGATGATGTTTTGGGGTTGGGTGAGATGTATTCTATAAATCCTCTGGTATTGGGCTGGAGTGGTAGAATATTTAGCTCAAGCGTCACCTTAGATCCCAAGGTTGGTTGTTTTATTTATTTGTTTTAGCCCCAATTTTTTTAAATTATGTTGTTAGTTATTTTTATTTGATTATTCTATGTATATCATGTTTTACATAGACTTTTTATGAAGAAATATTATTGGTTCACTATTAGGGGTGACCTACTAAGACTTATTTCTCACCCTCGGTACATACACCTTAGTGATCATAGAGAACCATATGACTAATTTCAATATGGGAATTGGTTGAGGTAGATTATTCTAAAGCACAGTGTTTCATGATCAAACATGATTTCACATTTGGATATTCAAGATCATTCTTGTTTGTCTAGGGATTGGGTATGATGTTTAAATCAAAGTTCCTAGTATATCCTTTGTATATTTTTCTTTTATTTTTAATTTATATGTGATCATCCCAGTGGGAGATTGATTATTTCATGTATTAACACATTTCTAAGTCTATATGGATGTATGTTTATGTGTTTAATTTGAAATAAAATTATATTGCTTCTATTTCATTTGTATATAATTATTTGATGTTGTTATATATGTGGAAGTATTTTGTTTATTTCCACTATTACTATAATCCGATTTGAGAGTTAATCTCCCCACTATACAATTTTTGACACTCACCTCTAGTCGAAAAACTCTAACACATAGTTAGGTGTTCTTGAGGAATTTTGATGAGACAGGTCAGGTGATGTGTTAAGTCGACCAAGGAAAGTTCATTACAAAATGGTTTCAAAAAATATATTGTTTTCATGATTTTTAGAGTTTATAGATAGGTGGTTAAGGGATGTTTCATATACTGTGATAATTCTATGACTAGTGTGTTATGAACACATTTATCAATGTAATTTCTAGGTTATAGGGTAATGGGATTATTGTTCTTGGTTTTTTTTACAATTTTAGGATTGCAACTTGGGTGATGCACTTGTGTTTTTGGATTTTTAGATTTATGGGTTTTGGATCTTGGTCCACTCGTAATAGGCTGATGTACATTCATTATTATAAGAATGTAGGATTCACATGAATTATTCCTATGTGTTTGTGATTTTATTGATTATGTACGTTCATTTGTTTAAGGTGTCAATAAAAACCAATATGGATTTTTCCCATATATATTCTTAGAAGAACTCTACCATACTTTACTATTGGTATTTGGCATTTGATGATAGGCCATGTGGATCTTTTAGTGAGTTGTTCACCAATTATGGAAGTGAAGTCTCCTAATTGAGATATAAATAGAGAACCTATTGGGTTAGTGCATGCTTTAGAATCCATTTCTATTTATCTATAAGGGGAATGATGTGTGAGATGTTTTCACATTAGGTGTGAGATTCCATAAAAATGTAGATTTTTTTTGGAAGTTTCTTGGTTTAACATGTGAATGTCGTGGGTATTGGGGGGTGTAGTGTTGGGAACACTCGTGGTTTTGAGGTTTCATGATAGGTAAATTGTGGTTAAATGTCAGACCCTTCTCATTTCTCATTGCACTTTAAGTGGTGCATTGGGAGCATGGTTTGACACTACAGTGGTTATGTGGTCAATTTAGGAAAGGGGGATATGTCATGATTATGAAAAAGATCGTTCACCATCACATGAAAAATATAATATAACATCAGGTATTTGGGATTCACGATGGTTTTATCCACCTCTAATTGGTTTCATAATGTTTTTTGAAAATTTTTGTGAAATAGTTAGTCATTAAATATTTAAGGTCAATTTTATTTTTTATGAGGATGTGTCTTTTTTAATGGATAAAATTTATTTGTAGTGGTAGTTTTTTTTCTATCCAATGGCGTTTCTTTATAGTGTGAAATTTGGAGTTGGTTTTGTAATTAGTGTTGGTTTTTCTATAGAAAAATATATAGTACTGGTTTTTTGATTTTTGTTGGTTTTCCTTGGAGAAATAATTTAGGGGTGGCTAAAAGTGCCACTAAAATTTTGAATTTACCATATTTTTTTTTGTTTTTTTAACTAGAAATATTTAATACATTGTGGTTAGAACCATTGATATATATATATAGAGGAAGTTAAAACCATATCTTGTTATACTATTTCAAAAAAATGATATAAATTACTGACTGATCCACCCAAAACTAGTAGAAAAAAATCATACACAAAAAAAATTAAATCAATATAGTATAGAAAGTTTTTACTTGCATACAACAATAAAAAATTCAATTACATATAATACAACAACATTAAATTACATCATATTTTACAAAATGTCATATTTCATACAATTTCAACACAAACATGAGTTCTGGATACTCTATTGAGATGCATGCTCCCCACCCTCCATTACTGTTTACACTAAGAGTTTTATTTGTTTTATTTTTATAAATTGAAACCCATAATTTTTAATTTTTATTATTTTATTATTTTATTATTTTAATTTATTTAAAATTACATTGTCTAATCTATTTTTATTAGTATGTGTCTTGTGTTAAAAAACATTTCCACACTTTTTATTATGTTTTATTATTTTTTCATTCTAATTACAAATTATATATATTATTCACATTATTATTTTAACATACATATTTTATGATATGTTTAATATATATATAAATATATTTTTGGGTCTTCTTCATCAATCAACCAACTTTATCCCTGGAATCACCTCCATGTGAGCTGATCGACTGAGCAACACCTCAACCTCCTACATATGCACACAATTTCAGTATCAAAACATGAGATCCACCATTACCAAATTTCATCTTGGGATTTAACCTTCATCGAGGGTTCATCCATGCAAGAAACACTATAATGCATCATCTACCATGAAATACCATGGCAGTTCACTCATATATCACTTCTCAAACTCCTTACATGTGCATAACATTTCGTTCTCGCTTGTAGAAGGAGGAAAAAAGAAACCATATTCACTTCAACTCATCTACACTATAACATCCCGACGACACTATAGCATCTCATCAATAGTGCGGATCACCTGAAACTATATATATTAACTTTTCTTGGATCTTTTTCATCGGTGAAAACACCAACATAAGCTTCGGTCATGTTTGAAGTGATGTCCATCAAGATTTAGTTTCTATGCCTAATTCACCTAAGCAGTTTCATCTTGATCAATGCGACTCTGGTGAAAACACTATCTATTGCATCACACACCATCATATCCATCACACCTCGACCCACTCAGTTCAACATCCGCATCTACACATTGCTAGTGGCATCATCCTCTCTTGTGTGGGAGCACATCTGACATCCTGCTTGTCTTCAACTAAAAGTGATGGATTATGTAACTACCATGATAGGGAAAGTATAGATATAATGGGGAATCACCAAACGAACTTAACATGACACAGTAAGTGTACTTACCATATAGATTCCGTTATGAAAATTTTCCTGGTAATAGTTTAACATGAGATTAATTTCTGCTTACTATGAGATGGTAAATATACATACTCTAAAGCCTTATACCACCATACCACCTAAGGCACTTACTTACCATTGATTTATTTTTTCATGTTTAAATGTATGGTCAACATACCTACCATGAACTAGTAGTATATTGACCACACTCCATTTCACGGTCATTATGTTACACAGTTAAGTATTTTATCTTCTTATTTTTGAAAAATTATATTTTTATAAAATACAATATCTTAGAATTATTTTATTGAAAAGATTTACTGCAAGTTTATTAAATGTTTTTTAACTATTAATTTTCTTTTTGAAATACTTATATACTATAACCTTCATGTTATATACTAGAAATTATAAAAATGTCATGTAAATTATAAGTTTCATATTATTTATTTCATACTCTATTTTATGAATATTTTAAACTATCAAATCACTAAAATTTTGTTTAAATATTTTTCATTATTTCATTTATCATCATTATTATCATTTATCATGACAATCATTTTTTTGAGATGTTGTGAATTTATATCATTTATAATTAAATGTGTGTAATGACTAAGCATGTTAATTCAAATTCCAGTTCACAGTTCTATTTTAAGTTTTTAATATTTTTATAACTTGTCTTTTTGTGAATAGAAAATGAGACACTCCATGATCTTTGGAGTTAATGGAATGAATATATATGTTGAAATGTGATCCAAAAAATATTATTTTTTTTCAAAGAATATTAAATATTAAAATTTAAGAGATTTACAGTGACACAAAACTAACTTCATATGATCTTTGCAAAGAACTGCATCCATACTATTATTACTATTCTCTTACCTCAATCATGAAGAAATTCATTATTTAAATCATACACCACTAAAATGATCAATGATATTGAGTTGCATCATATTTCAAAATCTTCTACTCCACTTTATTTTTTCAATTTTTTTATTTCATTATTGTACTTATTCATTCTTTTTGTTTGTACTCTAGATTTTGGTTTGTGATTTTCCCACCAAAAATCCATTTGAACGGGTTAATACTCCAATCTAAAAGGAAGTTCAGGTTTTGAATACGATAAAAAAGTTAGGTGGGATGTGGATCCTTCGAAATTCATTTATGGGTTATACCATTAGCTGACCAAAAGGTAAATATGTCTGTAATTAGGTCATCACTCCCTATAAAAAGTGAGTTATTATTGAATTATAATCATCTCACAGAGTAAATAATATTGATTAGTAGACTAGGATCTTTGTGATCTTAACCACTAAAAAACATCATGTGTTATTTTTTTTTCTATTTCTACTTTACTTTCAACCCTATTTCTCCACTATGATAATTCTATTAGATTAAATTTTTGAAAAAATGACTATTCACCCCCTCTATTTAATAACTCCATACATCAAGAACTTAAAATTGGTATCTAAGCATGGTTCATTTTAAAGTGATTGTTTTAAATTTTTCATTATATATTTTGAACTAACCATTATCCTAGACCTAATAGTCAAAAGAAATATCCACTGATTTGTTATAGCAATCCATGAATTCAAGATGTTAAATCCCAACATACCAATACACTTCAATGCATGTGAATATATCAACTAGAAGAATTATATGAAGGTAGTTCTTAAAAATAGTGGTCTTTATGATTATGATATTATGTCAAAACCTTCAAATTGACTAATGTTGATTTAGAAATATTAACATGTAAGGAGGATACAAAGTGTTTTCTAAATTTAAAAGTTATGAATTACTTATATTATTATTTAAGTAAGAATATGTAAAGCAATATTTATTCATTTTATATAGATTCTGATATTTGGAGGATTTTAAAATTAACTCATCAAAGAACTAAAAAGTTTTAGATAACCATGATAGCTATACATAAAGTTGAATTTCAAGAATTCAGAATGACTGACCGAGAGAGAATAAATGAGATGTAGAAAAGATTAACTAAGATAATGAGAAACATAGAACTGAAATAACGTTTCAATTTAATAGAGTTAGTATTTCACTAAGTACTCAATGGATGAACGTATAGGATCACTTATTCAGGATTAACTAGAAATGAAGAATGAAAATACTGATGATCTTTGTAAATTGAAAGGTATAACATTTAAATATAATATTAATGTTATTGATAATAAAACTAATTTTTAGTTTTAGTAAATCGTGAATGATTACATTGAATGTTTCACCAAAGGAGTCTATAAGTAAATTAATGGAAAGATAGACCTTAAGATGCATCCCAGAAGAGATCATCAAAAGGATGAAAAAAGGGAAGTAAAAAGGGTAAGATAAGTAAATATGATGTTTCCAAATTAATATGATACAAGTGCAGGAAAAAGGACATATACAATCAAACTATATAAAATTGAAAAAATAAGGAAAATAAAACCAATATAATAAATAAAGAAAAAGACCATATCATGCTGGATGGAGATACATAGAAGAGTTTGACCCCAGTAGTGATGGTTTTGAAAGTGAAAAGGAATCTTTCAATATTTAGTAGATGGAAATAATAAAGATTGAGACAAACAATAATTCTAATTAAATATTTGGATATTAATATGATATTAAAAATGAAGATAAATAATTAACTAAACAAAATTAGAAGTTTCAATGTGATATTTTGGTAATGGCGCAACAAATAAAAAAATTGAAAAGAGAAAATAATAAAGTTGAAAAATAGAAAATAGTTGCAGATTCCGAGCTAGTTAATATTAAATATAATAATAAAATAATTAAATATTTTATGTAAATAACTGATCATGATTAATATAATATATTTAAATAAGTTTGTGGTGAATTATATTAAATTGAAAAGATAGGTTAGAAGCTTAAAAATGAAAATAATAAACTAAAAAAAATAACAAAATCATATTCAACTGTGGAAATATATGATGACCTGGAATTTTTTTAAGAAGATAATGATAATATTATAAGGGAAATAACTAAATTTCGATAAACCCTATCTATTTTTGTTCACTGAAAATAAAAATTTGATAAGATGATGGATTTGAATAAAATCAATAATGATGAAATTAGTATTGGATACAATAGACAGATTCCAAATATATATGAAACTATTTTTTAAAAAAATAAGTAAAGGAAATATTTCAAATGTCACTTGAATTATATATAATCTCAAAGGGAATTATTCTAATGAATTTTACTTAATATTCACTCAATCTCTAGGACACAACAATAATTTTATTTATAAGAATATATCTTCTTGATTAACCTATAATAAATTTCATAAATCTGTATGGGTTATTAAGAGTTTTATTACTAATCTATTTTGAACTAAATTAGCTTGGGATCTAAAACAATTATTTCTTTCATTTTTTTTATAGGAAAATTTCCAAATTATTTATAAATATACATGGGTCATGGATAATGAGTTATCTAGGCACATGATTGGTAACATATCTAACTTTTTATCTTTTAACTCTTGTGATGGAGGTACTGTCACTTTTAGTGACAACTCTAAAGGCATGGTCAAGGTTCTTGGAGAAGTAGGTGCACTAAAATATTTTATAAATTCTAAAGTACTATATGTTGAAGGATTATAAAATTATTTAATTAGAATCACAAATTTTTTATGATAACATGAGTCTAAATTTTAATGATAATAAATGTATTTTTTTAATCGTAATACTATTTTATTTTTTATTAAAGATAAGAAAATATATACTCTAAATTTTTCAAAACATCCATAGAAAAATGTAAAGTTCTTAAATTATTTAGAAACAGACCAAATTATTTGGCATATAAGGTTTTAACATGTTAATCTTTAAGTTCTGCAATATCCATAGTTTAATGAAATTAAGCATTTTATTTGGTGCAAAAAGAGTCTCTTAGATTTATTAATATGGTTAACAGTACTAGATGATTATAACTAATTCATCTTAATTTATTTGGACCCATGAGAACTTCTAATTTCGGTAGTATGAGATATGTGTTTGTAATTATAGATTTTTTTTTGTAGATTCACATGGACTATGTTCTTAACCACTTAAAGTGAAACTTTATTACTCTCTATAAAAAAATTCAAAATTTAAATATTCATTTAATATCCCCAATTTTAAGTGAAGGAGGATAATTTTTTAATATATATTTTTAGAATATTTTTCAAGATAATGGATATTTCCATATTTTTTCTTCCCCTAGAACTCCAGATTAAAATGATGTTATAGAGAGGAAAAATAGAACCATTCAATAAATGGAATGGAAAATGATTAATTCATTCATCCTATTAAAATATTTTTGGGATTAACCTGTTAAAACTTCTTGCTATATTATAAGTAGATTTTATAATAGACCCTTTTTAAAGAAAACCCCTTATAAACAATTTAAGAAAAGAATCATCATTTGGTTAATCTAATGAATTTGTAAATAGAGTTTACCTTATAAATACAAAATATAATCTGAAAAAAATTTGATGCTAAAAGTTATGAGGTAATTTTTTTACATTATTAAAATAATAGAAAATATTATAGAGTATATAACAATAGAACTATGTCAATGGAAGAATCTATACATGTAAAGTTCATTAAAAATAATGAAAAATAGATTACAAATTTAGTTTATTCTATCGAAGAATGTAAATAATTAAATTTTGATGAAGATAAATCTAAAAATGACAATGGATAAATTGAGGGATAGAATAAATCTTCTAAATATGATCATATGAATTATAAAAATCATATATATCATTCTTTATAAAATTTTATTGTAAATGTTTAATCTAAAATTAAGAGTAGAAAATCAGTTTTGAATTTTTTTTCCAATTATGCTTTTGAAGCTAATTTTGTACATGTTAATATTAAATAGGTTATGAAATATTCAAACTAGATAAATACTATGAATGATGAACCTAACCAATTTTATAGGAAAAAGATCTTGTATCTAGTTGAGTTACGTAAAGAAAAACTATCTATAAGAACAAAATGATTTTTTTGAAATAAAGTGGATGAGTCTGGTTATATAGACAAAAATAAGGCTAGATTAGTTTCCTAAGGTTATTAAAAAGAATAAGGATTTTACTTTGAAGGTTTATTTTTACCATTTCATAGATTATAATCTATTCATATTTTATTATCTTTTTTATGTTTTCAAAATTTTAAACTATTTCAAATGGATGCAAAGAAGTGATTTTTTAAATGGTGGGATTTTTGAAAAGGTATATGTCAATAAAACACCTATGATTGAAATTTATAAACTTAGAAATCATATTTTCAGAATATCTAATGCATTATATGGTATAAATAAAGATCTGAGAGCTTAGTATGATAGAATAACAATATTTTAACTACAAAATTATTATAAATACCACCACTGACCTCCCCTTCTACTCATAGATTTTAAGCCTTAAAGATTTAAAAATATCTTACAAATTATTTCCTCCCCACTTTCCCAAATTCCAAGTTCTTATGGTCTCACCAAAATACCAATCCTATGTTTCTTAAGTGGTCTTTCAAGGAGGAGATATTCATGAGGTGACATTATCAAACTACATCTTTTAATTTATTTTATTCTTCTTCCTTCTACTCACCTCCTTCATACAACATATAATAATAACTCTGGTATAAATTATATAATATAATTTTATATTTCAAATGGAATTTATTATATCCACCCATTTCCTCAACTTCTCTTATTCAATGAAATATGAAACCATAGTCTATATTATATCGGTTAATCACCTTTATAGACAATGAGTTTCATTTTCCACTAATGACTTAATGGAAGATTTAAATTCACTTATAATTGTTCAAAATGAAATAATTTTGTATGTTATACGTTTTTTTAATTCTTGAAAGAATATTTGGCAGTAACATTAAGTAAAATGATATAATTTTTAGATGGTCATAAAAAATACAAAAATAAACTAAACATTTATCATTAAAGTTTTGTTAAATGAATCATCCTAATGTAAGAAAAAATGATATATGTGACAATTTAAACGTTTATAATTTCATTAATAACATTTAATTTCACATATATAATTTAATTTCTATTTTAATATAACTTACATAAATATGCACAACTGAATCGTCCATGAAACCATGGACCGAACCCTCCTAGAACAACAGATTCGAACATTATAGCTCTTCGAAATATCCATAAATGAACATGATAAAATTATAATAAATCAAATATATATTAAATAGTTTCATTAATAAGTAATTAATGAATCTAATTTTATTGTCTTGTACATTATGTGCATGTTCAGGAGGCTTTCATATATAAGGTAAGAGATCTCCCTAAACCTACAAATTTCCTTTGGGTAATATTTTATCTTTGTTTTCCTTAATTTATCTCTTCATTATTATTATATAATTCACAAATATTAGGTATATATGTTACAAAAACATATATTTATCTCAAATAATATTTATTTTATTGGTAAATACATGTTTTAAAAGGTTGCCTTCTCAATTCCTCTCAATAAGCAAACCCGATTAAAGGGAACTTCCCTATTTTTTTACACATTTTAAAGAACGCACCATAATTTTTTTAAGACAATAATATTTTATAAAATCATAAATTTTATCATTAAAAAAATATTTTAGTTATTTTTTTTATGGAAATAATTATGCCTCTATTCTTTTTAAAGACTCTTTATTCATTTCACTAAAACCGTGCTTAAGTGGCACATTTCCAAAGTTACTTAACAACTATATTTCATGTTTTCAATAAATTTTGCAACATTATTCCTAATAAATTATTATTTATCCTTTATTAATGACTAATACTAATTTAAATCCCTTATTTCATGGATACCATTAATATACGCCCTTTGGTTATGCCTTGTGACATGATTACGAAGCCTATTTCATTCAATGGGTAACCATTGTGTGTATTACCTATATTTGATTTCATTATTTTACACACATATACATGTACATGTTGTGATGGGTTTACCAAATTAACACTAAAATTCATTTTTTAGTGTTTTTTTCTTATGGGATGTTATTTATGGGATTAGGTAGTAAACCTAATCAATTATAGGACTTTTTCCACTATGTAATATCATCTTGGAAGTTAGCCCTGACGTGTGTTTATGTTATGATATATGTTGCTGAAAATTTTCTATATATCCATGATAATATTATTCCATGTTATATATATTATGAATCCATATGTTTATTCATGATCTATTCCTTTTATGTGATCATATTATACCTTCTAACTAATGTGATATGCTTCAAATCAATGTTTGTTACCATATTGATATTTTTAGCTCATCCCTTTTATCTATGTACCCACTAGGTTATCCTATAAAATTTTAGGAGATCAAAGGGAGTTATGAGTTCATTATGGAGATTAATAAAAAGATGTTTTATTCTAGTTTCATATTTTCTAATTATATACCTAGTCTTCCAAAGAAACATGTATTTTAAATAATTGGTATAAATTTAAGGGAAATTCATACTTAAAATCATGTAATAATATGTGTAAAACGTTTGGGCCACAATATTATATTAAAAAGTGACATGAACCCAAGGCTGACCCATAAGAACCTATTAGACCCAGTATTCCCATTGAACTAGTCAGGTGCTACAACCATCAATAGATCCCAAAGATACCTTGTGTTTGGGAGTTTTTAGAATCCATAATTCCTAGATATATATAAACACAAACTAAACTAGAGTTTCACTCATCCAAGTAATTTTTTATTTGATAGGATTCCTATAACATCAACCAATGGTGGTGAAAAATCAAGGAAAACAAAAAGAACAAGTATACACATTTAAAATAAACCTCATATCATCTCCTACACCCTCATAAGAAATAACCCCTTTCATATCCATTCATAAGTATTCAAATAAGAGATAGAAATATGAATATACCTAAGTCACCAAAATCTATCCTAGGAATAATATAACATGGGGGTCAAATGAGGTTCTCATATTTTTATAAAAAGAAATTATTTAACTTTTCTATTTTTGGATTTAAAAAGAGGATTTATATTTCATGCCAGTTTAAACCAATAAAAATATTATTTCAAACATCCATTGAAATACACTTTTCAAATCCACCTTTGAAATCCATTTGAGAACAAATAATTTTCCTAGAAATCCTTTTTTAAATAATTTTCCAATTTATTATAAAAGTAATTGGTTTCAGGATACCTTTATCAAAATCCTAATTCATTTTTTTAAATTACCTCTAGGGATTTAGAGAACACTTGGAATACACAATTATAAATTTTGAAATCATATTGAGAAAACGATACATTTCCTATTTTATACAAAGTATTAAAACTAATGGAAAATTGATTGTAAGCCCTCTATAGGTGTACTATTTAATTTTAACATCCTAATAATGAATTTAAAAACATCCAACAACTTTATGGATTTTAGTACATGGGAATTTCATAGAAACACCTATCTTTTTTGGGTAGAAACAAGAAACAACACATCTCATTTAACATTACAAGCTTAACCACCTAAGGAGACACCTTCTACAGCCTCTAAAACACAGAAAAAACATGATTAAACTATAACCAAATACTAAATTAATTTCCCATGGAGCTTATGGTTCATGGGATAAAAAATGGAGGAAATGAATAATGGATAAGAGAAGGAGAAGAATGCAGGTAAAATTACAAAGAAATCTACTAGAAAATGAGGACGAGTCCTCAAAAAATAATGGAAATGAAGATAAAGAATCTCTCCTCAGGCCTATTAGGTCTAGAAAAATGAGTGATGAGTTATAAGGGGCTCCAAATCATTAAAATGTATAATGGTTAAACATTATAATTGTAGTTTTTATAAAACATGATAATCCACACAATTGAGCCACATGGATTGCCTCAACCATGCACCAACCATGTAGGAAGTAACCTTATGAGTAGAATAGGTTTCATGGTTTCTTTGTATAGATTGGAAAACCATTAAGAAACTTTAATAACCCCATATATATATAATTAAACTCTAATAATAGATTGGACACATGGTTATTTCTAGAAGAGCTTCACTTGTGCCAAAATGAAAAAATTATTGAAACATATATTTTTTGGAAAAAACACTTAAGAAACATAAAAAACCTCATATGAATATGAAATTCAAAGAAATAGTTATATAGGGTTATTATAATTCTCCCTAACATATCACTTTATTACCTAAGAATGTCTATGGTCAATGTAATATATTATAAATTCCCAAACTACAAAATTCAACCTCATGTAAAAGCTATTGGTCAGAGTATATGACTCATGAGGGGGTGAATTGAGTATCTATGAAAATTTATGTTAAAAAGGGTTATTTAAAATAATAATACCCCATATGAAAATAAAAACAAAGTAAGTTTGTAGTGAATTAATAAAAGTATTGAAGGTTCAATTTTTTTCCCAGAACATTGATTAG
This sequence comes from Viscum album, assembly GCA_963277665.1. Lineage (NCBI taxonomy): Eukaryota > Viridiplantae > Streptophyta > Magnoliopsida > Santalales > Viscaceae > Viscum > Viscum album. The sequence goes on from OY728137.1 coordinate 1,150,431,256, forward strand.
TTCTCATCATTACTAATCTTAATATTAGTAAAACTTTTTAAACTAACCTACTAATTAAAAAGAGATATAAACACTTGTTAAACTAACTATCAATGTTCAGTTTATCTTAATGTGAAATGAATTAAACACAAGACAAACAAAACAGTGGATAAAATAATAGGTTCAGTCTCAAGCTGAGACTTAGTCATCTCCACTTGGGGATCACCTACCACCAAGAAATTTATATTAATAAACTTTTGATCCACACTTTGGATTGTGGTTCAGAACATCACAAAAGGATATCTAGGTCACACTTGACCTCTACCATTTTTATTCGTTGGAAAACTAAAAAACACATCACACATGATCTCATCCACTGTTCTATGTGGGATACAAGAGTAAAAAGAAGATTGAGTGTGTGGATATTTTGATATCATTCAGTTAGGCTAAGGAGATAATGTTTGTGACATAAGCAGATACCCACACTGCTCAAAATTACATACACAAGGTCAAAACAGAGTTTAATAAGGAATAATATAGTTTATAAATCTTGTGTGTTGTGAAGTAAATATATGGACTCATTTGATGTAGAGAAAATGAAATTCGAGTCCTCTTCTAGAAGTTGGATGCACAACAGAGTATCATAGTTTCTATAATCTAGATTCCAGATGTGAGAGGGTTCTGCTCTTCAATGTATTGATGTATAGTGAGCTTCAGTAAGATATTTCTTTTTAAAAACTTCTTGTGATCTCTAACTTTGAGTTCTTCGATTTGCGTATTGGCACAGTCTTCCCTTTTTTCCTTTCTGTCATGTTTTGTTTTTGAGTGCGAGAGAGAGAGAGAGAGATCTTTTTGGTTTAGGTTGTAGTCCATTTATACTTCAAAATCCATTAGGCGTTAAGATCTCCCCACGTGCATGTACCTCGTACTGACTACAAATCGTCCTACAAACAAAATTAAATAATTTTAGAAACATTAATTTTCCTAAATATGACTTTTAGAAAAAAAATCCAATAAATAAATTTGAATCAGTTATTTATGACTATAGGTGTGCCATTTTTGGTATGTCATATTCGGCCTGTGATCATCGGTGTGTCAGCATTGGTCTGTCATCTTCGGTCTGTTAGCATCAGTGTTTCATCCTCATTGTGTTAACTTTGGTCTTTCAGCATCGGTGTGTCATCTTCAGTCTGTCAAACATGTGTGTGTCGAACATCGGTGTGTGGAGCATCGGTGTGTAAAACACCGGTGTGTCAAACATCGGTGTGTTGAACATCGGTGTGTGGAATATCGGTGTGTCAAACATCAGTGTGTGGAACATTGGTGTGTCAAACATCGGTGTGTTGAAAATTGGTGTGTTGAACATCAGTGTGTCGAACATCAGCGTGTCAAACAAACTATTGGTTCCAGGGAATCTAAGAATTTTATGAAGTTTCAGTCTTACACATAACATTACAATACTAAGTGATATCCAAAAATACATGTACAAATACACTTGTAAACATATTTGTTCATAAATATAGGTTATTGACTTATTGAAGTATATGTTTATGTATGACATAATTGATTTACTTATAGATATTAAATTCCATGAAAGAGTAAAATATGTAGATTGAAATTATTTGTGATTAGAAAACTACAATATCATAGAGGGTCCAACAATCTCCACCTTTTTGATAATCACAAATTATGGAATACATGAAACTGTATAGAATAAAGATAACAGGACATAGAAAACTTTACTAAATTTAATTATCCAATATAACTAAATCCTTCCCTTGTTTGACTTTTTTTAAAAACAAATCTCCCCCTTAATAATTGGATTGTGGTGAGTACATTCCATGTGTCTGATAACAAAAACTATCCCCCTTAGATTAATAATGTATGAATTTTCTCTCCCTATTAAGATTAGCAAAAAATAGAAAAACAGAAAGTAAGAAGAGAAATCTCATAAAAGAAAGACACCATAAATATTACCATTAAGAAGAGTATCAGAGAAACAAAAGAACAAATCCCTATCAAAAATAAAATCCATCACTAAGGGTTTATATGCTAAGGGGCATTTCCTTTATCTGAAGGATCTAAGGGAGGATGAGAAGGTTTGGGAGTGGAAGTGGGAAGAGGTGGTCTGAAGATAACACCAGGAATGGAAACACCCGTATGAGCAATGGTTGCAAGGCTAGGCCATCTTTTTGAAAACACGTGACTGGGATATTGCTCGGTGACGATCATTCGAATATGGGAAAGAGAATGAGAGACAATCATTGGAGTAGGAGGCTGAGAGGCTGTACCAATTAAAGCATCAGGGTGGACCACAATTTCTTCAGCCTGAATTTGTAGATAAGGCTTAAGGAGGTTGATGAAATTATTGATGATTTCACCACCATATTTCATGGCTTTCTTGAATTCATCCTTTTCTCTATAAATTTATTCATAAAATGGGTAAAATCCTTCAATTTAGTAACCTGCTTCTTGAAATCTTCTATGACTAGAGGTATTATGAAATTTTCTTCTAGAAACATGAATCTATTTATGAGATCATGATTTGTATAAATCTTAGTAAAGTACTTATCCACCTTCTCTCTAATCTGTTTCTAAGCAGTAGAGGCTTCATTTGTGCACTGCATGACCATATTGTACACAAGATCTATATATCGATATACCTTTTCAATAGTTTCTTTGGCTAAAACACTCTGATGTATTTGGAGTTCCCTCTCATCACAACCTTGAGATACTCCCTGTCAGCAAAAAAACCTTTCCTACTCCTAGAACTGGATGGGCCAGTTATCATTTTGCTAAGATCCTCTTTTAGCATCTTCAGATCAATATCAAGGAGATGAGTTACCAAGTTCCTATGAACTTAAAGTGCCACAATAAAGGAAGTCTTGATGTTATAGGTTAGAGAATTTAATTCATTTCTCATCTTCCTTAATTCTTCTATCAGCAAGGTATTATGCCTAATGATGGTTTCTGCTGTGGTAATGAGATTTGGTTGAATCTCTTGGATCACCATTCTAGGAATCTTCACTGCATCAACATCTGAAATACCTATTGAAGTTAAGGATTCACTTCTGAATCCAATCGAGGCTATCACAGACTCACATATATCATTTTTAAATTGTTCCAAATCATCCTTAGTGATATAGTCACTTGGCACACAATGTGCTACTGGTACTACTACTAGAGGATCAACTAGTGGAACAGGTGCAACAGGTTCTTGTCCAGCTTGGACTTGTGGAGCTGGTGGAGAAGTCACCCCTTCCTCATCTAAAATATATTCTAAACCAAAAAGAATGTATCCTAGATCATTATTACACTCTCTAGTATAGGTCCAGTCTCTTGGATAAACAGTGTCAATCATGATCCTTCTCCCCTGAGGCTCTGAAACAACCTCATATTCATCAACTTCTTCATCATGTCCTCTGTCCATAACAACATGTTTGGAAACAGGAACCAACCGAACATCAGGTTATGCATGTGATCCAACCACATAAACTTCTCTAAGAACATCTTCAATTTGAGGAACTTAATCCTCACCTTCTTCCTCTTGGAAAATATCCATAAGATCATTCAATTCCTAAATGATTTCTTGATTTTCAGCTTTAGGATGGGGTGACTTGTCCTCATGTTCAACATCTCTATGATTAAAAACCTATTGTTCAACATGCTCAAAACCATCACCATCTCCATGTACAGATTCCTCACTGAATCTGTCATCCACATGTTGTCCCATTTTTAGAGAATCGCTTACATTCTCATCATTTCCTCCTTCAGCATCTTCATCATTATCCTCATCATCAGGATCCTCATCTGACTTACTTATATAACATTCAACTCCAGTAACCTTAGTCTCTTATTCATATTCATCACCTAATAAATTTTCTCTTGAGGGTAAGTCTAAAGGTGGAATAATAGGTCTATAAGACATATCTTTGGGACTTTCATCAATATCAGTATCAATCCTATCATCAAAAGGATATCCTTATACCCTTGGAACTTCAGGCTCAGCTTCCTCATCAGAATAAACCAGTTCCTCTCCTGGTTTGTGACCTGGATCAACTTAATCATTTGGTCTAGTAGGATGATCAACTGGATTGAAATCCTCATACAACCTTTCCTTATCACCTACCCAATATTTCTTCCATGGGTTCTAGAAGATCATCATCAATTTACATATATCTTTTTGAAGATAGAAACCACTACATGCACTTATCACTTCATATCCAACTTCCACACAACCTAATCATTTTAGCATGGAAGAGATCATACTGGGATAGTACAAACATGTGGGATTATTATATGGATTTATAAAATCATATATATGAACCATTACATACTTACACGGGTTCACTTTTATCCCATGTTTTAATAGATAGATCAAAAAACATCCTGATACCTCATAGTAGAGAAATACACCTTCGTTGGGCAGATTTGATTTTGTATGAACATAAAAAGAAATCTTACCTCCCCTTAAAACACATTTACAATAGTCCTATGAGATTATTCATTTCCTATCATATCCTTCAGAGCATCTTCATAAGAGAAAAAATTAGAGGAGGGTGAAATATTACCCGGATAATCATCATAGACACCTTCATGAGGCATCTCCAAGCACTCAACCCAATCCTTAGATGAAAAAGCTATCTTCTTTACCTTTACCACTGATTTCATCCTTTTTTCCTCAACATCATCAAGGGATATCTTCAAATTTTGATGAAACTCATTTACTAACTGAGGATAATAAGTTCTTTCATTATTAGTGAACCAACTTAGCCACCCTTGAGATTCCAACACTTTTAATAAAAATGTATTTCTTGACCTAATCCACTAAGCACACACCTCTTTTTCAGCAGTAACCACTCGGCTTTCCAAGCTCAATTTTACAGTCCCACTGGACTCACCATTATGATGTTTAGTAGATGGACATTTTCTCATCTCTTCCATAGTGAGCTTGGTCCTTTCCATTTTGAGGTTTCAGATTCCAACAATGTTGAGAGGTTGTGGATTGAGAGATAGAGTGACCAAGAGTAGAAGGCTTTATAGCAGCGGAAAGGTGAAAGGTCAGAATGGATTGAACATAATATATAATTTAGGTATTTTAAGTCCTAAAACATAAAATTTAAATGCCAATAAAAGAATACAAAACAAGGTTATTTTATTTAAAATAGAAAAAATTAAAAAAGAGTCCCAAAAAAATCGGTGACACTAAATTGATTTTACACAATTGGTTTCAAGTGATCGGTTTCAAGGATCGGTTTCATGAGATCAGTTTCAAGAGATTGGTTTCAAGGATCGGTTTTAAGAGAACGATTTCAAGGATCTGTTTCAAGAGATTAGTTTCAAGGATCAGTTTCAAGAGATCAGTTTCAAGGATTAGATTCAAGGATCAGTTTCAAGGATCAGTTTCAAGGATCAGTTTCAAGGATCGGTTTCAAGGATCGGTTTCATGTGATCGGTTTCAAGGATTGGTTTTAGGATATTGATTTCAAGGTTTGGATTCATGGATCAGTTTCAAGGATCAGTTTCATGAGATCAGTTTCAAGGATCGGTTTCATGAGATTGGTTTCAAGAGATCGGTTTCAAGATATGTACTGATTTATCATTCCTAGTTCATGTCTGATGTAATTTATTCTATCAGAGTTAAAGGGTTTAGTGAATATATCAGTAAGCTGATGTTCATTCCTAATAAACTCAAGAGTTATATCACCTTTTTGATAATGATATATTAAAAAGTGATGTATTACATCAATATGATTTGTTCAAGAATGAGAAATTGGATTCATAGAAATGTTAATAGTACTTGTGTTGTCACAGTTTATGGGAATATGTCTGAATTAAAATCCATAGTCTAATAAGGTGTGTTTCATCCACAATTTTTGTGCACAAAAACTACCAGCAACAATGTGTTCTTCTTCAGCAGTTGATAATGCAACAAAATTTTTCTCTTTTTACTTCACCATGATATTAGTGAATTTCCCAAAATTTGTCATGTTCCAGAGGTACTCTTTCTATAAAACATACATCCATCAAAATAAGCATATGAATAGATAACTAATTCAAAAGGTTTTCCTTTAGGATAGAACAATACTATGTTAGTTGTATACTTGAGGTATTTGAAAATTCTTTTAACAACATTTAGATGTGACTCCTTTGATTTTTCTTCAAATATCGCACACATACACACACTGAACATAATATCTAGCCTACTATATGTTAAGTACAACAAACTCCCTATCATTCCTCTGTAATTAGTTTGATCAACTAATTTTCCATTTTCATCGAGATCTAACTTAAATGTGGAGCCCATATGGATTTCACTACTTTTATGCTATCAAATCCATATCTTTTCAAAAGTTCTTTTATGTACTTACTTTGATTTAAAATAATACCTTCTTTATTTAGAAATACTTAAAATCTAATAAAATATTTATGTTCACCCATTAAACTCATTTCAAACCTGCTTTGCATTATGTTTGAAAAATCATTACAAAAATAATTTTTAGAAGATCCATAGATAATATCATCTATATATAATTGGGCTATTAAAACTTCTTTTAAAATTATTTTTATAAATAAAGTAGGATCTGCGAGACCTTTTGTAAATCATTTAGAAATAAGAAAATTACCCAACCTTTCATACCAAGATCTTGGAGCTTATTTCAAACCATATAAAGCTTTTGATAATTTGAACACATGATTTTTAAAGAGTGGATCTATAAAGCCTTGGGGTTGCTAAACAAAAACATCCTCAATTATATAAGCATTTAGGAATGCACTTTTGACATCCATTTGATAATGTTTAAAATCCATGTGTGTTGCATTAGAAAGTAAGATCCTAATTACCTCATGTCTAGATACTAGTGCAAAGGTATCCTCATAATTAATTCCATCTTCTTGATTGTATCCTTGTGAAACAAGTCTAGCTTTATTTCTAACTATATTTCTGGCTTCATCTACCTTATTTCTAAACACCCATTTAGTTCCTATGGTCAGTGTATCCTTTAGTCTATCTACAAGTTTCCAAAATTTATTTATTTCAACCTGATTATGTTCTTCTTATATGTCCATTACCAAAATTCATCATTGATCGAATCATTGATATTTTTAGGTTCAAGACGTGACAAGAAAGCATGATGTCCAATTTGGTTTCTCAAGGAAGCTCTCGTTTGTATTCCTCTATCTAAATATCCAACAACAACATCTAAGTGATGATTCTTAAGGGTCCTAGTTGGTCTAGAGAAGGCAGGACTTGATATTTCAGGTTGGTCAGGTTGATCTGGTTTACTACTATCAGCATCTGAAGAATTTCCAGAACTGGAAGTTTTCAGAGATTCCTTCACATGATGATTTGAGGTTTTATCATTAATGTCCAGATTGGACATATCCTATTCAATATTTTTTAGTGAGGTATTGGGATCATGTGGATCTACATCATCAAACTTTATTTGTACATATTCCTCCACACATTTGGTTTTTTATTAAAGACACTATAGGCTTCGATTGATGTAGAATATATAAAAAAATATTCCTTTATCACTTTTGGAGGTAAATTTATCTAAATTATCTTTAGTGTTTAGAATATAAACGTTACATCCAAACACTTTAAAATAACCTACTTTGGGTTTCCTATTATTCCAAAACTCATAAGGAGTCTTCTTAAGAATGGGTCTAATTAAGAATCTGTTTATTATGTAACGAGATGTATTAACAAATTCAGCCCAGAAATAAATGGGTAGATCATATTCATTGAGCATAGTTTATGAAATTTCCTGTAAGGTTATATTTCTTATTTCTACCACACCATTCTGTTGAGGTGTCCTAGGTGCAGAGAAGTTATTATTATAGCCTTTTTGTGAGCAAAAAACTTCAAAATATTAATTCTCAAACTCATGGCCATGAGAACTTCTTAAGGATTTAATCTTAAATCCACTAAGATTTTCTACAGTCCTAGCATACATGGTAAAGTGTGAACAAGCTTCACTTTTATGAGTTAGGAAAATGGTCTAGGTGTACCTAGAGAAATCATCTACAAGAACATAGACATAATGCTTCCCATTGAGACTAAAAAATCTAGATGGTCCAAAGAAGTCGATGTGAACCAACTTGAGAGGTTTAAAAGTAGTTACTTCTTTCTTTGGTATGAAAGATATTTTATGTTTCTTTCCTTTTTGAAAAGTATTGCATACTTTATTGTCTAGAAAATCTAATTTGGGTAAGTATCTAAATAAGCCTTTTCTAGTTAACTTCCTAAGAGAATGTATGTTACAATGTCTTAGTCTTCTATGCGAGAACCAAGACTCTTTGTGGATGGCATTTAGACAAGAGACATTCTTGAGGCTAGCGTGTCTAGATTTATGGCATATACATTACCATTTCTAAAAGTAGTAAATAATAAATCATTCTTGGAATAAAAAACATGACATGAATCATTTTTGAATTTAACATTGAATCCATCATCACAAAATTGAGATATACTGAGCAGGTTATACTTCCGTCCATCAATATATAGTACTTTAGAAATTGAAATAGAGTTAGGGTTACCAATCTGGCCTAGGCTAATGATTTTTTTACCATTGTCCCCATATGTGACATGTCCTCCATCGATCTTGATATGAATTTTAAATCTTGAAAAATCCCCTATCATATGTCTTGTACAACCACTGTACAAGTACCACATCTTTTTATAGGAACTCTATGAATTTTACCTACAAAAAAAGTTTATCCAAGAAACGACTTTGGTTACCATATTTTTCTAGTTCCATATACATTAGTAATATAAGCTTTAGAAACCCACAATTGTATTATGGGTTTTCTATATGAAGAATATAGAGTATTTGAAAAATAAACTCAGTTTGGTCCTGATGAATTGGATATAGTAAAATAATTTGTGGAACTGAAACTTGTTGTACACTTCTGGTTTTTGAAAAAGGTATAAGATTTTCCAAATTTGGTTACAAAATGTGATTTCGATAAATTTCTTTGACATGGTTGATATACTATCCCATAAGTATACTTAGGAGAAATATTTTTACAGAGAATTTGAGTAAGAGTATTTTTTCCATTATTAAACTTTTCTATGTCTTTATTCAAATACTCATTAGACATTTTTAACTCATTGTTATCCTTGACCAGTTGAGCATTTTTCTCTTTTTCAGTTGTAAGTTCAAAATAAGTAGTTAATGTAAGATCATATTGTTTCGTCAAATATTTATACTTATCTTTCAACTCATTAAATGTTTCTTAAAACTTGTTTTAATATTCAAATAATTCATCATTTGTCAAATTTTCAGACTCACTTTCAGAATAATAATAATTATGTGCAGGAGAACCTAAGGCCACGTCAGTTGTGTTTGTCATAAAACACATATTAGCCATATCATCTTTCTCATTTTGAGAAGAGCCAGATTCACTTGAGCTGCCATCGAAGGCACTCCAGGTAGACTTCATTTCATTCTTATACCTTCTATCCTTATTTTCATACTTTTTCTTGTATGTCATATTTGGACAGTCGTCCTTGAAATATCCTTTCCTTTTACATTCATAAAAAATTATCTCTCCTGATTTATCATTTCTCTTCCAATCCTTTTTCCAATTTCCCTTGTTATCATACTTTCCTTTATTACTAGGATTTTATAAAAACTTATTTTTCTTATAAAATTTCTTGAATCATCTAGCCAACTAAGAAATTTCTTCATCACTATCCAAAGCAACATCATCACTACTTGATATTTTAATAGCATCTTAAACTTTCTCTTTGTCTTTAATTTTTGATGTAGTTGTCTTGAAATCTACGAAATTTTGTTTTAGTTCATCCAATTCTTGATTTAACTTCAATTCCTCTTCATATATCATTAATTTTCCAATCAATTCCTTCACTGGCATCTTATCAATATCGCATTATTCTCTAATAGACACAAACATTCTATGCAATCTTTCTGGTAAGCATTGCAGAATCCGCATAATGTGCTCTTTGGATGTTACTTATCTTCCTAAAAAATCATGATATTTACAATTTCATTGAACCTAAGATACATATCATAAATAGACTCATCAGGATTCATTATGAAGTTTTCATATTTAATTGTATAAGTATTGAATCTCATTTCATTAACATTAAGTGTTCCTTGTTGTGAAATAGATAGAGTGTCCAAAATCTCATGTGAAATTTTACAAGCAGAGATACGGTTAAACTCTTCATCTTCTAGTGTATAGTACAAAGCATTCATTGCGTTACAATTATTGTTATAGGCAGTCTTGGTAGGTTCATCCCAAGTGTTTCTAGAAGTTTCAAGAATTGCATATTTACTTTCAATAGTAATCCAAATTTCAAATCTCATGCTTTCTAGATGTATTTTCATTTTTAGCTTCCAATGAACATAGTTAGTTCCATTAAAGAAAGGTGGTATATTGTTAGCAGCCCCTTCTAATCTATTTTCCATGATACAGATTGTAAAATAATTTCCAAGAGATAAAAATTTAGCAATAAAATAAATTTTGAGGTCTTTGAAACACAACTATAATCACAGTAGACACAATTTGGAAAACTATCAATAACTTATCAAATCCTATGATACCAAATGTTGGTTAGAGTAGATGAATCAAGAGGGGTGAATTGAGTATCTATAAAAATTTTGGTTAAAAAGGGTTATTTAAAATAATTATACCCCCATGAAAATAAAACAAAACTTCAGTTTGTAGTGCATTTATAAAAGTCTTGAATGTTCAATTTGTTTCTTAGAAGATTGATTAGTTCCTAGATTTACCAATATAAATATTAGTAAAACTTTCCAAACTAACCTACTGATTCAAAACATATTTAAACAATTGCAAAAATAATTATCAATGCTCAGTTTATCTTAATGTGAAATAAATTAAACACCAGAAAAACAAAAAACGGATAAAACAAGATGTTCAGTATCATGATGAGACTTAGTCCTCTCCACTTGGTGATCAATTTCCACCAAGTAGTTTATATTAATATATTTTTGATCCACACCCTAGATCGGGGTTCAGAACAGCACAGAGGGCTGTCTATGTCACACTTGACCTCTACCACAGTTATTCATGGGAAAACTAACAAACAGATTACACAAGATCTCATCCACAGTTCTACATGAGATACAAGAGTAAAACGGAGATTGAGTGTGAGGATATTTTGGTAACCTTTTATTATTCTATGGAGAAAGTGTGTGGGACACAGATAGATACACACACTACTCAAAATTATAAACACAAGATCAAAGTTGAGTTTAATAAGGAACAATAATGTTTATAAATCTCTGTGTGTTGCGAAGTAAATATCTGGAATCATTGGATGCAGAGAAAAGGAAATTTGAGTCCTCTTCTAGAATTTGGCTTTAGAACAGAGTATCGCAGATTCTGTAATATAGATTCTAGATATGAAAGGGTTCTTCTCTTCAATGTCTCTATCTACATTGAGCTTCATTAGGACGTTTCTTGTTAAAATATTCTTGTGATATCAAGCTTTGAGTTCTTCTATTTGCGTATTCGTACAGTCTACCCTTTTTCCTTTCTGGTGTGTTTTTTTTTTGAGTGCTCATGAGAGGGAGATATATATATATATATATATAGAGGGAGATATATATATCTTTTAGGTTGAGGTTGTAATCCTTATATACTTCAATATCCAGTAGGCATGAAGATCTCCCCATGCGTATATACCTCGTAATATCTACGGATCGTTCTACATACAACATTAAATAATGTCAGAAACATTAATTTTTCAAAATATGAAGGTTAGAAATAAAATCCAATAATTAAATTTGAATCAGTTATTTATGACTATCAGTGAGTCGTTTTTGGTCTTTCATCTTTGGTTTGTGAGTATCGGTGTATCATTATTGGTCTATCATCTTCAGTCTGTCATCTTTGGTCTGTTATCATTGGGCTGTCATCTTCAGTGTGTCATCTTCGGTGTATCAACTTCGGTCTGTCATCATCGGTGTGTCATATTTGGTCGGTCAAAAAAAAAGTGTGTCGAACATCGGTGTGTTGAACATTGGTGTGTCAAACATCGGTGTGTTCAACATCGGTGTATCGAACATCAGTGTGTCGAATATCGGTGTGTCGAACATCGGTGTGTCAAACATCGGTGTGTCCAACATCGGTGTGTCAAACATCGGTGTGTCGAACATCAGTGTGTCAAAAAACCTTTCGGCACTAGGGAAGCTAATAATCTTATGAAGTGTCGTTCTTACACATACCATTACCAGACTATGTGATATCCAAAAATACATTTACAAATACACTTATAAACATATATATTCATAAATATTGGTTATTGATGTATTGAAGTATATGTTTCTGTATGAAATAATTGATTTACCTTGAGATATTAAATGCCATGAATGATTAGAATCTATAGATTGAAATTATTTGTTATTATGAAAACTACAATATTATAGAGGTTCTAACAAAGGCTAAATCCATAATCCTCAAACACATGGATCTAAGAAGAGGGAGAGATATATTAGGTCACCAAAAATTTGAAAATTCCTACAAAATAATGTATCATTGAATGAAAACTCTCAATATTTATGGATATCACCCAATGATATTTCATTTCTAAAAACATCTAATAGAAAATACCAAAATTCCCTTATAATTCAACAACTATAAAAAAAACTCACAGAAATCTATTCCACAATATTCTCGATAATGAAATTCCTAACCCATTTGTGCCTAATGTTTAACCAGTAATGAACTATACCCTAATTACCCATTCACTCGACCATGTATTTCCCATGCTCAACAGAACAAGATAGACTTAAAAACATGGTCCATGATGGGTATAGTTAACCTATGAGCCATGATTTTACCAAAAGGAATAGAACTCATCAAAGGGATACCATAATCCATGAAAACTCTCAAACCAAAAAGCATAAATACCAAAGAAATAATCATACATATCAATACTTACACCTAGGAGGACTCTTCTCATTAGATAATTTTAATCATCTAAGGTGTTCAATCCCTAACAACTTATGATTCCAACCTAGTATCACTAACCTATAAAACTCAACCAAGTATACATAGTTTCCAAATAAGTCCATTTGGCATGCTCCAATAAATCAAATTCTGGAACAGACTACATTACCCATAAGAGGAACAATGAAATATACAAGCACACTTGTAGTTTGGATAAATATAAGAGCTTAGGAAGAATAACAATAAATTATTACCCCTAAAAGAAAACACCCAGCCTTATAGAAAACATTTTTAATGTATAGACGTTAAAAAACACAAAACATGAATCCAACATATACACGTCTTACAAAATAACGTCAACCAGTACCCACACCAATCGAGGGATAAATCCCAACATGAAATCACCAACGTATAAAAAACCTTTATTTTTGTAAAGCCTCTATTTTTCTTAAACAATTTCAAACTTCAAATTTTAATTCACTTTAACAAGGGCCCAAAACCCAATTTAGAAGAAAAAAAACAATTTAAAAACAAGCCAACCATTTTAAATAAATCCACATCTTTTGGGAAACCATTTATGAAATCAATTTCTCAATATAATTACAATGGAAAACCCAAAATTCACAGTTTAATCATATCACCTATTTATAAAACAATCATACTAACTTTGAAACCAATGTTTCATTTTTTTTATTTTAAAGGCAACCTTGTATTTCTAGGTGAAACTACATTTTTTCATTAAATTCCCTACCATTACCCATAAAGCATTTCATTGTTTAACTTAAAAAACATGTCCATCCTTGGAAGAATAACCCATGAGGGGATGAAAAATTTATAAATCACCAAACTTTTTATTTTAAAAAATACCTCTCAAAACCCAAAATGATGTCTACAACTTTAAATGAACATATAAAAACCACATTTCACTTTACAAGTTAACACTTAAGGTTTTATTTTAAACCAAAAACTTTTTCATGAAATACACCTTTTTCATCCCAAAACATGTTTCAAAACAAATAACTGATCAAAACATAATAAAAATATTAAAAAAATTAAACCATATCACCAATATATCACTAGGATGCCCTTGAATTATCACCCATTACTCATAATTCCTCATGAATAGTCTAAATAATAGGAAAAATAGAATGTAAAATCATTCTTAAATTGTCCACATAGTTATATAATCTATGGTCCAATCATCAAATAGTTTTTGAAAAAATTTTAAGACGAAGTGTTTGGTTACTGGCTGGATTATCAGGATATGGAAAAAAACCTCACATCACTAATCCATCTTCTATTATCACCCCAAAATATAAAAAAACCACCATGGAATCTCATAAAATACTAATGGTGATCCAAAACTTCCAATGAAAACCTCAATCCAATAATAGTAAACAAAAAGAACCTAAATTCCATAACCCATGGTATCTTAGGAAATTTCATGAATGGTGAGGATCAAACACTTATTGTAGACCAACCTCCAGAGTACTAATGATAATATTAGTCCTATCCAAATGTGAAACATCTAAATAATCAGAGAGTGATTCCGTAATATAGGCCCATACTGAGAGCCTAATCTTTGATAACATTTTTAATGAAACGACTAAGTTTGGCCAAACAAGTCACCTAACCCAGTCCACCTTTAGGTCTGAAGGTCATTCCTAATCCCCAAGGGCTGAAATATACTACTTGGGTCTCAAATATACAAACTTGGGAATGGTTTGGCAAACATATAATCAACTAGTCAGGTAGAAAAAACAAGATTAATAAACTAACCAAATAGGGAATAATGAATATGTATCCATTTAATAGTATACAATTGAATAAAATATAGTAGAAGAATAAAATACACCGAGCTAACATGGCCATTAGAAAAACCCATAAGGAAAGAAAATAAAACACAAAAAACTCCAACATCACCACTAGTGACCCACAATCACTCCCCAAGTCCCCTGTATCCATCAATGACCAACCCAAACCTCAAATAATAATAAAAACTGATAATTAGAAAGTGAAACATTATATATTCATATTTACCCATATACATGTTCATATGTAGGGTGTGTTATGAACAATCCTTATAGGATCTCACCATTGGCTCTGATTAATTAACTTCATAATATAGTCTATAAAAAATTAATTAAAAAACATACAACATAGGTCTTCACATGCAAGAATAAAGGAAACCAAATATCAAGATAAATTCACACTTTTAAAACAATTTCCTATTTCAAATAAAATAATGTGGTTAAACAATTGGTTAAATTTTTTAAAAACCATGGAAAGAGGTGTTTAAATTTCTTGTAAAGAAAACTAATATCAACATTCATCCCTATTTGATTTTTTATTAAAATCCAATTTTATATAAACCACTATTATTTCATTCAATACCATTATTTATAAACAATTTTATAAATTTAAATAAAAATAAAAGAATAGACCCAATGTGAAATTAAATCATAATATAGAACCAAGGAATTAAGAGAAGTTAATAAAAATAAACTCATCAAAGTATTAATTCCAAAAACTAAAGATCTAGGGAATATAAGAAAATTATAATATTATATTCCCTAAAACATCCTGAAATTTAAAAAGTATCATTTAAAACTCCCTATAACATTAATAACATGATTTGAACTAGTGAAATGAATTATATGTTCTCCTATAATAACCTTTCCAATCCTATAGTCCCATAAAACTATACCGACCCTACAACCATCCCAGGATCCCAAAGCTAACATGGGTCCAAGCGCACAAAACATCCAAAGTTCGTACCTCTTTCTAGATACAAGAAAAATTGGAGTTTCACTAATCCAATTTGGTTACTATTTCCTAAGATTCACATGATATCAACAAAGGATTGTGTGTATTAAAAAAAACACAACGAAAAAGTATACACATTTAAAATAAACCTCATCATACCTATTATACCCTCAAAAGAAATATCCATTTTCACATCCATGGTTAAGAATACCAAAAAGATATATCAATATGAAAAATACCCAATAGTTACAATACATCCTAAGTATACTCATAACTAGGGGATCAATTGAGGGTGTTATGTTTTTTAGAAAAACCAGACCTTTAAATTCTCCAAATAGGCTATAAAAATAATATACAGATATAAATCCAGTCCACAACATTGAAAATTTCATTTCAAAAATCCATTTAAATCAACTTAAGAAATTATCCTTTGAAATTATTTTTAGAACTATATATTTTCCCATAAATACCTTTGTTTAAATAATGAAACCCTTTCTTTGAAAAATAAATCTGTTCCAAGAACCCTTTCCCTAAACTTCAATTAATTTTTTTAAATACCTCTAGGTACTTAGAAAACACATGGCATGCACAACATTAAATTTGTAAATCAAAATGATAAAACCATATATATCCTCTCTTATTCTAAGTATTAAAACCATTAGAAAACCAATTTAATGCCAAATAATGATATATTATTTAAATTTATTCTCATAATAAATAATATTAAAAATTTATGAAATTTATGACATGAAATATTAGGGTATTTTATAGAAACACCTACCTTATTCAGGAAGAAAAAATAATAAACATGTTTCCTTTAACATCAGAGGCTCCACCAAGAAATGAGTCACCTTATAAAACCCCATATACCACTAAAACCCCATGATTAGACTTAACCAAAACCCTAAATCTCATCCACACAACACTTAGGGTTCATGGGAGAATCAAAAACATTTTGTAAAGGATGAATGGAGAAGATAGGGATTGTAATGGAGGTAAAATGCCTTAAAATCCACTTAGAAATGAGGAAGAGGCATAAAACAATGAATGCTAATAGGATTAAGAAGCTCCCCTCACACGGAAGATGGTCTGATGAATGAGTGAGGATTTATAAGGGACTCAAACCCATTTAAATCAATTATGATAAATCTTGGTAATCAATGTTTTTAAAAAATTATAAAAGTTACATGTTTTGGACTAACCATGAACTAATCGTGTGGGATTACCCATATCCACAGGCTAGAACACAATATTTCTTATAGAACCTTAAATTATTTTGAAAACCATGCAATAACCATGTGAACCCAACCACCACACACAAAAACACTATACATGGTTTTGATGAACAATTACTATTAACTATGTTCCACCCATGTTCAAGTAGAAAACATCACAAAACATCAAATTTTCATCCCAAAACCCTTGAGAACTTTTAATTACCACAAATAAAATGTAATGAAATAATAACATGGGGGTGTTACACTTGATAAATCTTCCTTACCCGATCACATGGTAGTAGGATTATTTAATATCCTTAAAGGACGCTCCTTGGATAATCATGAATATACTCAATCTTTATAATGAATGAGTTAATTCGTTGTCTGATTCATGAATCCCAAGTGAAAACACAATAAACTCATGATCATTTCTGCATATGAAGTGATTCATTTATGATAGTTACTATGGAAGACTTCTTAAAATTAGAACATCTATCATTCATATTCCAAATGATCATAGTTAGTGTAATGGTATATTTTATGTGATATAACCAATAGTATACTATTATTTTAATGTTTCGTGGATTAATGGAAGTGGCCATGCCCATTTAGAACAATTTGTTTTGTCATTTTCTACAGATAAAATCCTATGAACAAGATAAGTAGGACCTATTTTCATCATAGAGAGGATCATTTAATATTTAAATTAAAATTAATTTATAATAATAATTACCTCATCATAATCATTCTTTCTTCAATATTTATCATATTATTACCTCTATTTTGATATAGTTTTCGTGGTAATGAATCATTGTAGAATTATTTTAGCAGTATCCACACGTGCTCCATGAATCATTGAATTTTATATTTGGTATTCTATGTGCTATAATATTGGATACAAATTCCTTTCATCATTCATCATTGATCATAAAAATAACTATATCATTCATAAATAAAACTTCTTTTTTTCTCGCTCAGTATTTAGAGGAAGGATTACTATTTACTACCATTATTAAAAAAAAATCTCTCAGGCTTTGAGAAAATTATCTAGGGAGAATATTTTGTCAAAATAATTCTCCACCACCCCTAAAATGATATAATTCAGATTACATACTTGGGGTTAACAATATGAAACTACCCAAAGTCCCTTAACTTTTTTTTATCCTAAATTAACCCCACGTAAAATTAGAATAATAATAATATTATATTCCATGACATGCTCTTACTCAAATATATTTTAATATAATTTACTAAATAAAAAAGTTAATATTATTTTTAATGATGTTAAATAAAATATGTATTTTCTATCGGGACCTTAACTCAACCTGTTAACCCTCACCAACATTTATCAAACATTCAATAATAAATATTTATTTAAAAAATATATATCATTATATTATTCATTCATTCATTCAATAAATATTATATCCACTAACTGGTGATTAAATATATATTAAATATTAAACTCATATATATTATAAACATGGATAACTATTGAATAAATTTATGTTATCAACCCAACTAATATAATTATTAAACCATAATTAAGTAATAATATGTATTCCTAAAAGTAAGTTGAAATGGAATTTAACTGATATTTTTTATGCACTATGTGTAGGATCCTCAAGGCCTCATTCTAATTGGAATTAGACAAACATTACTAAAGTCCAATATTTTCATTCAACATCTCATCATATAACCAATAGAAAAATAAATTATTATCACATTTAAAATAACCTCATATGAACACTTATTATGAAAAATAATCCATTTGTCTCTATATCACATCAAGAAAGTTTCATACTTTTGTTATGAACTTATATTCTTGATATATCTTTCGTTGACTACTTGAAATGAGCTCATTGAAAAAATTAAATAGTCTTGAACTTAATTAGACAGTTCCATTTTAATCAAAGTCCCAAGATATCATATTCCATTAACTAAAATGGTAAAAAAAAATTAATTATTCAGTTATTTTTATATAACTTATGGAACACCCAAAATATCCTACTTCTCCACAAGCATATGTCATTATTTTTTTGACAATACATCAAATCATGTGATTAATGATATATATTAATGATAATCTCAAGAATAAGATAAAATATACATAGTCATATATGGGAAAATCCAATGATATATATAACATGTGGAATTTCTATTTAAGGGTCTATCCTCATAAACACTTCTCTTGGAGATTACCAAGTGAAAAACTTCATGAGAAGAAGCCTTGTATGGTTATGAAAATTTAAAATCTGATAGTCAAAACATTATCTATTTCATGTCAGATACTTTCATCCTGAACATATGATATATGTTTAGGAATATTTTCATAGAATATATAGGTTCTCGACATAGAGGGTAACTTCCATGACCTTTTATTATGACAAATATTCAATGAAAACTATCACATTAATGTTATATATAATAATAAATATCATATGATATGATATTAATTAATATTTTTGTAATTGAATATAGAAGGTAAATTAGTTCTAGGAAAGAAAATCCAATAGAATCCCACTTGAACTAGAGCCATCTATAAAAAAAAATTATCTGCTGACTTTTATATGATATTCATTCTTCTGTTTAGATAAGTCTTTTGTCAATGGGTATTCCATTTTCTATTCCATGTAAAAAATAATTACTGATATCTCACCCCTATTAGAAAAATATATCAAGAGGTTCTACTTCTTAATTATATTCTTCATCTATTTATTTTACCTTGTATATTTGGTTATGACCACAATTGTATAAATATAACAATATAGTGTGGTAGTATCTTTGCTGTTAAGAACTACATTATGCTCCTAGATTTTGATGTGAAACTGACCATATTATTTAGTTAAATTAAAATTATTTTTAAACAAGGAATTTTCTATAGAATTGGTGACCATAGGCTTCTTATAACTCTTCAAGGTCATAACTCCTCTATTGAGGCACACTATAAAAAATTTCATTTAGTGACATTTTTATTTTACATTAGACTTATTTTTTAATGTGGATAATGTAATTACCTAAATTTTATAAAAACACCATTAAATGGGGTATCAATATTATTAGATTCATTTATAGTAAAATTTACCATCATTTCAATATAATTTTGGTAAATGGGAAACACTTTCCCATATTACTATAAAAATCAGTAAGTGACGCCCCTATTTTTTTCAAATTGTTCACCCTTGGTGTAGAAACCTCCTACTAGGTTTTTAAAATCATGGAATTACTCAAATATTTCTCTCCTAAAACCCTACACATATCCCTATATACCACCCTAACACACCCCTCTGACCCCTTTCATCATTACCTGACCCCCTGATACCCCACACAATCGCCTCCTTGACTCCTTCAATCCATATCCCTCTTTCCACCCTAACATACCCCTCTGACCCCCACCATCCTTTCCCAACCCCTCTAATATCCACCACACTAACCGTTGCCCTCATCCTCATACATAAACCTCTAACACCCTCACATCCATTGACCCCCTAACACCATTATATCAACCCCTCACACTCACCACCCTTACCCTCCTCTCACCCCTTGACACTGGCCTGACACTAGCCTGAAACCATCACATCACCTTGTCCCACAAACACTCCCATTTATAATCTATGAAACCCACCTCACCACTTGACACCCCCATGAACAACCCCCATTGAAAACCCCTGATGTAACACACCTATATTTTAGAATATATTTTTCTATAAATAAAATTTAAGTTCCTGGTGGCTTACTTTCCACAGAACCCCAAGTCTATATGAGTAGAAATATAATTACCCATTATAAGCTAGTCGTTAAATTTGTAGGTATGAATATTATTAAAATTATTATGAAAAAAAATATTTATATAAGTTTTAAATAATCCATATATATTTATTAATTGAAAATAAGTAAGTACACAATTTTTAGTAAAATCATTTTTTGCATTAAAATTTTGTTTTCCTCCAAAAATAGGTTTTATTACACATTATTCACAAGATCATTATAAATAATTTATAAAAATTTAGAAATTTTATTTCAGAAAATGAATATAATTTTTTAAATTGGAATTTCAATGTTATCATTGGGTGAATTCTTAGTATTTTTCTAAAAAATGTAATTTTTCATTGAATAGTGGAAAATATCAATTTTTTAAAAACTATCATCTCCATTCATGTAAAATTACAAGTATGTTTTTTATTTGATATTAAATTAACATAATTATACTTAAATTATAAATAATCTTATGAATTACATAAGAATCGTCATTATACTTGATTTTGATATACGTTTATATTTGGTAGTCAAACTACATTTTTGTAACGTTTGTTTTTATGCATGCAATGTCTTTTTTTATAATAAATAAAATTAATCACTATATATTAATGGTTTTAATAATATTTATATATTATAAATTTAATCATATATTTTTAAATTAATTTTATTTTTTTTATAGTGAAGTGGATGTATGTAAATTATGTTTTTTGCTTAATGATTGTTTTTCTAGAATGAGTTTTCATTGTGGGTTGTATGCTTATTCAAAATTAAATTCCACAACATATAAAGATTTAATCTAGTAAAATGTATTATATAGTTAGATTAATAATAATTAATATAATTTAATAGGTTCAAAATAATTTTTGTTCACAGTGTATAGTAAAAGCAATTAAATTTTGTTACCACAGTTTAGGTTAAAACATGTTTACTAAGGGTTAAATTAAGATATATAGGGTATGATTTCAAAGAAAACCTATCTAATTATTATTTTTATAATATATTTAAACCTTATATTCTCCTAAATTATGATACATGTTAATTTTTGGAGCCAATTTCTCCTCAATGTGGCCTTCTATAATTGAGATGTTTTAATAAATTCCATATTTGTCCCTCCCCTCACTTTTAGAAGTGCATATATCCTTCAACATTATAAAAACTATTTGTGATTATATATCAGCCAATACATGATCAAAATACTTCCTATAATACTTCAATAAATCATATATATTTTTTTATCTTCTTAATACCAATCCTTCAATGTTTATGGTGTAAGCCAAATGATGCCTCTCAAAGAGGAGGTATAAATCTTAACCAAGATCATTCAATTTTATTTCTTCTTAAAAATTATATAAAATTTTTGTATCCCTAAAGAAATTATTAATACAATATTATAAATAAAATGTTTTTATGATTATTTAGAAATCATCTCAATCAAATGGGAGATGAAAGTGTCGCTGGTGTGTATGTTTGGACTACCACCTCCATGTAGCAATATAATTTATTTTCCATAAACATTATTCATGGATGGTTATTTTGATGGGTTTAATGTTAATATATAATATTTATAACAAAATTAAACTAATTTAATTATAATATCTTATCTAACTTCTTACCATCTGATCCATTGGTAAATGATAGCATCACTCGTGCGTACATGTGGACTACCACCTCCACGAAGCCATGTGATTTTTTTTATCATTTACACTTTTATTAGATAGTAATAAGGATGGATTTAAAAGTAATATATAATATTTATGATATTATTATGATTCTAGAAAGGTGATTTATCATTTACCTTTATTTGTTTCCATCCATTGAAAAATGGAAACATCACTCGTGTGTATATATAGATTATCGTCTCCACGAAGTGATGTAATTCATTTTTCATCACCAATTAATATTAATGGTTATAATTTTGTATATAATTAATATATATGATATTTATATCATTATTAAAATTTTGTGAATAGAAGAACCATGATCATAGTGTAAGGACTAAAACTTCCATACTAAAACAAACATGAAAAATGAAGTAGTTAGCACTCGAAATGATGACTTTAAAAGAGATATATTAATAAATATGTGTTGAAATTATATTATTGGATATTATATGATATTATAGGTATTAATATTATTCTATTATATAATTTTATAAAACTAAATTTATTATATAGGAGGTTTGAACACTTAATAATCAAGCCAGATATTAGGTACGTGTTTCTTTTTCATGTTTTCAAATTCATGAGACATGTTTTATATTATCAACCATCATTTATTTTATGTGGTGTTAAAACTAGTGAATGAATTTATTTTTAAATTTTAATTAAATTAATGGTTATTTAAGAGTCATATCATGTTTTTTCTTTACATGGCCTTTGATTTAAAAGATACTAATGTTCGAAGGGTTCCGTCATATTTTCTATTCATCAAGATATGTTTTAATTTTATGCAAAAAAATTAAAATTTATATGGTTTATATTCTACCCAATAATGTATATTTGAATACTACATGACATCATTAATGGTATTTTAAAAACTATATGATTTTCAAACTTCCAATTACTTATGATTCAAAAATTACTAATATCATAATGGTTTTTAATCTATAGTTTGTTTCATTGAGACTTGTTTGTTGTTATACACCCATTTATTCTTTGATGATTATATACTAAGCCTTTAATTTTTTTACCAAGTATAATATTTTATTCATGGTATATAAAGTAAAATTCTAATTTTATAGTCTAAAAGTTTTTTATTCTAAAGACATCATTATAGTAAGGTTTTATCATCT
The DNA here is from genome assembly GCA_963277665.1 of Viscum album. Taxonomy (NCBI): domain Eukaryota; kingdom Viridiplantae; phylum Streptophyta; class Magnoliopsida; order Santalales; family Viscaceae; genus Viscum; species Viscum album. The sequence continues at coordinate 1,150,454,716 of OY728137.1, forward strand.
CCAATTGAATTCATTGATGCATATGTTATATTATATGTAGAGACCTATTTTCACCTTATAATACTTTGAAATATTTATATATATATTTCCATAGTTGGGTGCTGAGATGACGTGAAATTTTGAGTCCCAGTGTGCCTAAAATTAATTTTAAAAAAATATTTATTATATTTTATACTATGAACAAAAACTAAATAAGATATATCTTAAACCGTAGCTCAGATCAGAAATATGAGGCCAAAATTGAGACCAGAACATGTCGTTTACCCAAGGAGGGGAATAACTTTCATTGACATGGGACTTTGGTGGGAAAATCCATAAAGGGGAAAATTGTAATTAAAATAATTAAATATAATTATATTTACCCCTGACACTGAATAAAATAACATTCGAATGGGTACTTATATTGGAAATCCAAGACTTCCATTGAGTTCGGAATGATGTGTTTTGGAAAGGTGCGACATAAAATGAGAGGTCACAAAGGTTTCGGATTTCACGACCGTTGGCGGGTTATGGCATTTTTTTATAAATAGAAAAATAAGGAATTATGATTAGGGTTATCCATTAATCTTTATCTCTTTATGTATCTCTAAAAAACCCTCTCTTCATACCATTCTTCCTTGTTCTTATCCGGATTAAGGAGCAATCTTGGCTAAAACCTCAGCTGATCGAAGTGGGAGTACCGTGGACGCGTCGCCAATGAAAAATGACTAATTCGAGGTAGGATTCTTGTTGTTTTCACACACCAATTTAAATTGATGATATATTCATTAATTATTCATATTTTACTTTTTTTGAATTAAGTTGATGTCCAAATGAAGACGTCCATCGTCTGATTCTAGTTTTGAATCCGTGTTTTCTGCGTTCTTCCCCATTCTTCACCTTAAATCTTTTCTACATCGAAACATCTATGAATCATCGAGAGGAGGTTTGGTTTGAGAATAAATCAACCCAATGATCCTGAAACAGATCTCTCTTCAATTTTTCTGACCACCAGAGTGGTCCTGGTGGCCTACGGAGTGAGACATCGACGTGACTCTGGCAAGGGAAGCAACCGGAGGCGGAGCACGGTGGCAGGGTGTTGAGGTGGCTCACGAACGGAGTTGGAAGAGGTGGAGAGGTGATGAGGTGGTTGGAGGAGGAAATGGGGGTGGACTGGTGAGATGGAGGTGAGGTGGAGTTGCGTTGGGCGAGGAAGGTGTTGTTGGGGCTGTCCGGCAGTGTCGAGATGGAGGGGAAACATTACGGTGAGACTGTAGGCGAGGCGGGGTAGCATCACATGATCCAAAGTGAAAAAATCTCATACAATGTGGATCTCAATGTGGATAAGTGGATCAGGACATAATAGGATGGGCCGGGGTGGGCTAGACCAGATGGAGGGGTCTGACCAGATTGTGCTGGACTGGCCCAATTTGGATCAAGACACCTTTAAATGCCCTTTTCTCCTTAACTAGGAGTTCGATTTATGCACTGACTATTGGCATGAGTCCCTCTCTTTGAGATTTATCTTTTTAGTCTGACTTAGAAATTTAGTGACTCATTTTTGTGGCTCGGTTCCACAAAACACCTGAGTTTAATAATAATAATAATATAATGATTATTATTCTGGATTCTTGTTTTAGATATGTCACCTATATACGGTATCTGATTAACGCGATGTCAGCAATGACGCAACCCTAGTTCTTGGGAAAAAAATTCAAGATGACATTTAAGTGTTTAAACTAAAGTCAAAGTGTAGGCTCCATGGGGTCCAGTTCGTACACTTTGTGGTGAAATGAAACCTTTTCATCGGGTATTTGATTTGGATGATTGAGTAGTCAATCATGTGTGTTTTTTAAAAAGGATTGCAATGGTGTGATCCATATAATTAATTTTAGGACTAAGGTATGGGTCCCACGAGAAACCTTTAGTGGGTAATGTGATGTTACATAACTTTTCCATCGGATGTTCCAGTGGAGCAAGTGGATTTTCTACCTCGGTTGTTTTTTCACAAGGATCACAACAGTGTGATCTATTTAGATGTGATAAGCCTTATTCATAACCTCATTAAATGTGAAAAACTAAAAGGAATATTTATTTAAGACCCTTTTGACATGTTTAATGAGAATCCATGATAGTTGTGATCAAGCGACGACATCAGTGATACTATAGGTAAACCCTCTAGCTAGGTTTGGCATGGGTCCTCAACCTTAATACAGTGGAACCCTCTAGCCAAACTGGGCATGGGTCCTTGAGCTTACTAGAGTGGAACCCTCCAGCTGAGTTGGTCATGGGTACTCGACCTTTTCTAAGTGGAACCCTCCAACTGGGATGGTTATGGGTCCCTGACTATGAGACTACCTTTTTTACTACAGATCAGTGGTGAGACTTACATAGATGTCACTTTTGACTCACGAGTAAGAGGGGTGATTTCCCCACTGAGACACATACTTGTGATGCAACCTAAAACCCTATGGTCGAGTCAGTGTCGTCTAATGTTGATAGTATCAAGGTGTATTTATTTGAGCCCCTTTGAATGGAAGTTCACGGCAGACATGAGGGATGATGGGCATCGATGGTTGTTACTTCTTGAACTGCTGGTAACTTTTCTTTCTGGGATGAGTTATGAGATATAGATCCCCTCAATCCCTTTTTTAGGATTCTTTAACTGAGTAGACACACACACACACGCACACACACACCCAATTTCACTACCCACTCATTGGGTTTGGTTACTCACCTTCTAGGAGAAACGAAGATTCATGGGGTATTCCACGTGCTTTCCATGTCTATCATCTCATGGTTGTTCTAGTCTACTCTCCTACTATAGGAAATGAAGACTCAATGTGAATCTCATCATCTCACTGTTTCTAGATCCTTGTATTTGGATGAGTGTACCATCACTTCCTTGTTGGGTTGATCTATACACTCTTTACTATACTTTTCTCCCCTTACTGCTTTCCCTTTTTAATGTACATATTACTTCTCCCTTGATCCTTCGGGGAATCCTACTGGGTATTTTTATACTCACCCAGCATGGTATTTTCCTACACGTGGTGTGCCTATACAAATGACAGATTGGTTTGATCATGAATTTTGGTATCTTTGGGATACATGGATCTTAGACCATGTACGGTGGTAACTTGAGATCCAGATGCAGTGAACTCTTAGTGTTGTACTTTTTTACCACTTTTTCTATCAAGATCGAACACTTATCTTGTTGGTTGTGTATTTTTTTCATTTCACTATATAGTTTAATTTACTATAATTGTTCACTATATTGGTCCATGCATGATTGGTTTGTTTATAAAACCATTTTACCATTATATTCCTTTTCCCTCTATACGTTTTCATTGAGTGGTTGTGTGTGTGTGTACACGTACTTAGACAAAGTCCTCCCCAAGCTTTTGTGCCTTTTGTGATTGTCACCACCCCCAATACTATGTAGGTGGGCTTGGGGAAGTTGAGGATCGAGCCCTAGCATGGGTCTGGTTATGAAAAAGTGGTATCATAGGTGGTTCGAACCTTGGGACATTGTTCAGATGTTTCCCTAATAAGTTATTGGTTGGGTTTAGGGAGACAGTGTCAATGTGTCTCAAGAGCGGCTCTCAGAAAAGGGCGTCTAGTGATGGTGTGGTGGCTGATGTATCGATTCACTAAAACCATGATTACTAACTTGTCAACTCAGCATACTGAGACATTCGTTGTTGGGAACTCTGGTACATGCATAATATTGGATTGAGTCTTTGACTGCCATTTTTAAGCCATCTCCCATTTTTTTCTTGTATATATATATATATATATATTCTCATCTGACTGTGCTACTCCTTGATAACATTTAGGATGCCTCCATGATGGCAGCTAGCCAGGATACCCATTCAGGTTCATGACAATGATATCGTGAGTGACGAAGCCTCGGTACCTTTCCCATAATGTGCCCCCTTCCTATATGTGGAACATTATCATTGCCTCAACCTATGGAGAAACAGATAGTACTTGTATCATAGGCATGGATGAGTGTAGGCTGAGCGCACTCTGTGAGTTCCAGCGCTAGAGGCTATTGAGGTTTCTTGGTGAGCCAGACCCTCAGGCATCAGAGCACTGGTTGGAGTTAGTGGTCCCTCACATCATCTTGGTATAGACACTGGCGGATTAGATGGTGGTTTTGGTAGCTAGTTTATTCTATAGGATGGTAGGTAATTAGTGGATCCTAGTTACATAGATGCATGATGAGTCAACACTCTTGTGGGATGAGTTCAAACATCTATTTCATGATGAGTACTTCCTATCATGTTTGTGCTCCGTCAGAATTAAGAATATTTTGAAGCTATAGGAGGGATCCATGATAGTGGAAATATACTCTGCTAGGTTTAAAGATCGTACATGGTACTCCATTTATATGGTCTTTGATAGTTACTTCAGGGCACACAAGTTCGAGCAAGGTCTCCACCGAGAGATATGTGCTAGTGTAATTCTCCTGTGTATCCCTACTTATATTGAGGTGCTGATTTGGGAACATGTGATGGAGATTTTCCAATTATAAGGGGGCCAGTTGTATGGTCCTAGAAGGGGTTTCTTCAGAGCATAGACATCCACAGTGTTGGCATACATCATATAGTAGGGCCTCATTGCATGAGATCTTTCCATGATCATACTCGACCACATGGTCAGGCATCACCAGGACCACATAGATAATTGGGTTAGCGTGGAGAGGACAATGATTTACATGTGATGGGTTTGGTCACATGGAACTAGACTGCCCAACCAGAGGAGTTGAGCATCTTGAGCAGGCATAAGGTGGACCATTGTGGTAGAGGCAACACTGTGATCAAGGTGGTCACTATGGAGGCAGTGCTGATAGAGGATTAGAAGGAGCAGAAGGAACATGTGGTGGGGTACAACACTATGAGATCCTCCCACCACCACCACCGGAAGGACCACATCAGGCATAGGTATTTTGCAGTTGGGGTTGCGGACAGCTACAAGCTATGGATGCCCGTGACCCTCCAGTGCACGAGATGATATAAGGTACACTATATGTTTATTCTACTCTTTCTTCAGTAGTAGTAGACACCAGTAACAGTCACTCATTTATATCATCACTCCTGGTACATGAGTTTGAGCCCCCAGTAGAGGCACTAGCGCATAAGCTTTTCCTAGAGGTTCCTATGAGAAGTTCTTCTTCTCTGACTTTTATCTGCCAGTAGTGTGAGCTTTAGTTTGGTGGGTAAATGTTCATGTGGGACCTAATGGTCATCATGATGCAACCTTATGACATCATCTTGGGTATGGCTTGGATTTCCATAGTTTGAGCCTAGATTGACTATCACCATAGGCTAGTTATATGCCTACTCACTTTTGGGATGGGGTTAACCTATCTTGGTGAATGGCCCTCATAGCAGGGCATGTGAGTGTTTTGAGAAAGATACTAAACCCTTTTACCCATCTGTTAGAAAGCCTGACCTTGGGTGTAGTAGAATCTTCAGGAATCTGGGTTCCTTTAGTTGTGGAGGATTACATGGATGTTTTCCCTGAAGATGTGTCGGGACTACCTATAAAGTGACATTTATAGTTTTTCATTTACTTGCAATAAGAGACTGCACAGATATTTTCTTTGTTATATCAAATAGCACCCACCAAGATCTGAGAGCTACATTTATAGATGGAGGACCTTCATGATATGGTTTTCATCATATCGAGTGTGTCGCCCTAGGCATCTCCAGTTCTGTTTGTGATTAAGGTAGATGAGAGTGTATGACTTTGTGTGGATTATCGTAACCTGAAACAGGTCACAATAAAGAACAAGTACCCCTTACCAAGGATCTACAACCTCTTAAACCATTTTCAAGGTGCATGGTGGTTCTCCATGATTGATATGAGATCCGGATACCACCAGTTACGATTTGGGAGGTTGATATTCCGATTTTGGCCTTTTTTTGCTATGGGAATTACGAGTTCCTAATGATGCCCTTCAGTGTGGAAAACACCCACACCCTTTTCATGGCCTTGATGAACTAGTTCTTCCAGCCATACATGGAATGATTTGTTTTTGTCTTCCTATAAAACATACTCTTTTACTCAGTGTCAGAAGAGGAGCACGAAGAGCACTTGAGGATGGTCCTTGATTTACTAGGAGAGCACAAGCTTTATGGAAGGCTATTGAAGTTTCAGTTATGGATACACGAGGTTTAATTTCTAGGGAATGTCATCTCTAAAGAGGGTTTATAGGTGGATCCCATGAATATTGAGGTAGTTATTTCTTATGATCCACCCAATAATGCATTTTAGGTGTATAGATTTCTTGATTTGTCAGGGTATTACCGAATATCTATGGTAAACTTATCCAGTATCACATCCCCTTTGACAGCTCTGACATAGAAGGGACAGTTGTTTACTTGGTCTGAGTAGTGTTAGAAGGCCTTTGAGGAGATGAGGCAGAGGTTGATGATCGCTCCTGTTTCGAGACTACTAGAGGAGGGTGTTGAGTTCGTAGTGTATTGAAATTCCTCAAGAGATGGGATCAGTTTAATCTTGATGAAATGGCAAGAAATCATCATGTATGGGTTGAGGCAGTTGAGACCCTCTGATCAGAACTATATGACTCATTCCATAGAGATCACAATGGTAGTATTCACCTTGAGGATGTGGAGACACTACCTTCTTGGGGAGAATTTTATGGTTTACTCAGACTACCAGAGTCTCAGGTAAATATTTACTCAGAGATATATATAATTGAGATAGCGATGTTAGTTGAATTTTCTGCAAGACTATGGCTTTGAGATAGTCTATACTCAAGAGAATGGAAATGTTGTAGAATATTCCCTTAGTAGTAAGTCCTAAGATCACATAGTGTAGGATTATTTAGATTAGTTGTCTTCCCTGTAGCTGACCCTGGTGAAAAAAGTGGGTACACCTTTCCTAAAATCAATGGCATTGACTCCTCCACTCCTTGAGTGTGTGAGAGAGTCCTAGCTGGGAGACATCGACTGTGAGGTTCTGCATGATCATATATCCACAAAATATGTATGTGATGGGTACTCTGAAGGTTGGAATCATGATATCCTATTCCAGGGGTGAGCAATGGTACCAGTAAAGATAAGGGAGGAGGTGATGTGGGTGTTCCACACCTCTCCCTTGCCTCTATATCCCAGTGTGGGGAAGATGTATAGGGATCTTTAGTGGAGTTTTTGGTGCTATGACATTAGATGAAGTGTAGATGAGTTCATTTCATGATTCCTTACAAGTTAGTAGGTGAAGTATGAGCATTAGGTTCTGAGAGGGTTGTTTTAGCCCCTTGAGATTCGATAGTAGAATTGGTACAACAGGTCCATGTATTTTTACATTGGGATTCTGTACATGGTGAAGGGCCATGACTCTATCTAGGTTATAGTGGATTGAATCATGAAGTTATCCCACTTCCTTTGTATTTGGGAGAAGAGTTCAGTGGAGTGTTTTGGGCAGTTGTACGTACGGGAGATCGTCTGCCTTTACGGGGTACACTCGACTATTGTCTCCTATAATGATGTGTGGTCAAAATCATGGTTATAGAGAGTCCTACAGGAGGGATTCAGGACCTAGTTGTGGATGAGTACAACATCCCTTTCCCAGACCAATGGGAAGGCCTAGCACACTATCCAGGTGTTGGAGGATATGCTGAGGGCTTTCATGGTAGATTTTTTCCAGAGTTGGGAGGACCACCTACCTTTATTAGAGTACACGTACAACAACAGATACCACTCTACCATCAAGATAGTGCCTTTTTAGGCCCTATACAGAAGATCATGAAGGTATCATTTATGTTGGACGATGGTTTGGGGAGTCATCCCTTTTTTGACTACAGTTGGTGCGAGCCACGGTGAAGAAAGTTCAGGTCATCCGGGAATGGATAAAGACAACCCAGAGCAGATAGAAATCGTATGCAGATCACCATCATAAACCCTTGGAGTTTGAGTAGGGATACCATGTCTTCTTGAGTGTCTCCTCACAATGCAGAATGTGGAGGTTCATCTAAGGAGGAATTCTATCCTAGAGGTTCATCGGTCCGGTCAAGATCATATAGAGGTTTGGTGAGGTTGCCTACTACCTTAACCTATCCCCACAACTAGAGAACGTCCATGAAATTTTCCATGTGTCGTAGCTAAGGCAATACGTGAATGATTCTACACACATCATCGACTGGGGTGATCTAGACATTGAAGATGGACCCACCATTGTTAAGAACCTAGTAGTGATCAAGGATTTACAGGAGAGAACCTTACATGGATGGTTTATCCCCTTGGTTCACATGATGTGGCAGCATAGAAACATGAAGGAGAGTTATTAGGAATGGGAGAACCAGATGAGGCTCAATATACTTAGCTTTTTTCCTAGTTTTTTTTATTTTGGGGGATGAAATTATTGATGGAGGGAATTATATAGAGACTCAATTTTTCTTTTTAATACTTTGAAATATTTTTATATATATTTCCACAGATGGGTGCTAAGATAGGGTGCAATTTTGAGGCCCAATGTACCCAGAATTAATTTTATAAAAATATTAACAATATTTTATACTATACATAAAAGGGAAATGAGATAGCTCTTAAACCATAGCATGAATTATAAATTTGAGGGCACAGTTGAGTTTTTAACGTGATGTTTATCCTATAGGTGGCACAACTTTCGTCGGCAAGGGGCATCTATAGAAAACCCACACAGGAAAAAAATCATAATTAAAATAATTAAAATTAATTATATTTACCCCTAAAACCAAATCAAATAATATTCTAATGAGGACTTAGATTGGAAATCTGAGACTTCTGTTGAGTTTGGAATGGGGTTTCATTCCTTGCCGCGACATAAAATGAGAGGGCATGGAGGTTTTGTATTTCACAACCTTTGGAGGGTTCCGTTATTTTTCTATAAATAAAAAAATAAGTGATTAGGTTTAGGGTTAGCCTCTAATATATCTCTCTCTCTATCTCGACACATAACCCTCTCTCTCTACCATAATTCCCCATTCTTCACCGGATCGAGGAGAAATATCCACTGAAACCTTAGCAGATCGAAGCAGGAGTGTTGTGGACGCATCGCCTATGACGAACTATCGATTCAAGGTAGGATTCTAGTTTTTTTTACACCCCATTTTCCAGTATTGATTTATTATTGTATTCATCATATTTTTTAATTGTTTTGAGGGTTGTGGAAATGGCCAAATGAACACATCCATCGTCCGATTCCAAGTTTGAATCCCCGTTTTTCCGCGTTCATTGCCGTTATTCGCCTTAAATCATCGCTATAATGAAACATTGATGAATCATTGAGTGGAGGCTGGTGATATAAATCCCTTGACCCAAGGATCATGAAAAAAATCTCTTTTCAATTTTTCTGACCACCAGAGTGGACCTGGTGGCCTACAAAGTGTGACGGCGGTGCAATTACGGCAAGGGGAGTGGCCGGAGGTGGAGCACAATAGTGGGGCACTGAGGTGCCTAGTGGCGTGATTAGTTGAAGAGAGGAGCTGGTGGAGGCAGTAGGGTGTTATGGTAGTTCAGGGAAAAACTGTGGGTAGACCGAAGAGCTAGAGGTGAGGTGGTGGTGTGACGGGCAAGGTTGGTGTGGCTGGGGTTGTCCGGCGGTGAGGGGAGGGCAGAGCCACGTCCCGGATAGCATAAAGATGAGGTGGGGTCACAACGCGCGACCCCAGGTTATAGTGACCCACATTATGTAGGTTTCCACATGGATTAGGGGACCAGTCAGTGACAGGATGGGCTGGGCCATGTTGTTGGTCCACGGGCTAGCCCAGGTAGAGGGGTCCGACCAGATTGGGTCAAACTAGACCAATTTGGACCTAGACAGATATAAATTCCATTTTCTCCTAAACCAGGCATCTGATTGATGCGCTAACTACAGCCACGATTCCCTCTCTTTGAGATGGATATTTGAAGATATAATCATAAATTTTAGGACTCAGTTTTATGGCTCGGTTCCACGAAATAGTTGAGTTTTGTAATAATAATACAATTATTATTATTCAGGATTTTTGTTTCAAATGTGGGGCCTATATGTGGTGTCCGATTAATTCACCCTTAGTGTTGGTATGACCTTGGTCCTTGGGAAAAAAATTCAAAACATATTTTTGGTGTTTAAACTAATGTTGAAGTGTGGGCCCCAAGGGCTCCAGTTCATTTTCTTTGTGGTGAAATGAAACGTTTTCACCGATTATCCGATTTGGATGATCGATTAGTCAATATCATGTGTTTTTACATGAATATTGAAATGGTGTCATCCATATAATTAATTTTAGGACTGAGGCATGGGCCCCACGAGATGCCTTTTGAGCGTAATGTAGTGTTACACAACTTTTCCATCAGATGTCCAATTGGAGAAAGTGGATAGTCTACCTCACTTGTTTTTTCAAAAGGATCACAAGGGTGTGATCCTTTTGTATGTGAATATACTTATTCATGACCTCATAAAATGTAGAAACATGAAAGGAGTATTGGTGGAAGACCCATTTAATTTTTTTTGAAGAGAATCCATGACATCGGTGATCAGGCGATGACATTAGTGATACTAGAGTGGAACCCTCCAGCCAGGCTCGGCATGGGTCCTCAACCTTACTAGAGTGGAACCTCCATCCATTCTAGGCATGGGTCCTCGACCTTTTCCAAGTGGAACCCTCCAGCTAGTCTGGGAATGGGGCCTCGAATATACGAGAGTGTAACCCTCCAGTCGGGCTGGGCCTAGGTTCTCGACCTTGAGACTACCTTTTTTCTACATATCAGTAGTGATACATACATAGACGTCACTTTGGACTCATGAGTAAGAGAGGAAATTCCCCCCATTGAGACTCGTCCTTAGGATGTGACCTAAAACTGTGCAGTCAAGTTATTTCCACCCAAAGTGGATAGTATGAATGTGTGGTGAATTGAGACCCCTTTACTCATAGTTCAAGGCATACATGAGGGATACTAAGCATTGATGATGGATACATCTAGAACTGTTGGTGACTCTTCTTTCTATGTTGACATGTGAGTTGGAAATCCCCTTAATCACTTGTTTAGGATTCTTTTACTGAGTATATATATATAAACACTCAATTTCACTACCCACTCATTGGGTTTGTTTACTATACTTCCTAGAGACACGAAGACACGCAAGGTATGCCATGTTCTTTCCATGTCTAGATTCTCATGGTTGGATGATCCAACTCTCCTACTATATATAGTTAAGACTCGATGAGATGTTATTCTTCTCACCATTTCTAACTCCTTGTGTTTGGATGAGCATACCTTAAATAAATTGTTGGGTTGAGCTTCAATATATTTACTGCACTTTGTTACTATTACTACATTCCCTTTTTAATTTACCTCTTACTCATCCCTTGACCTTCGGGGAATCCTAATGGGTGTTTTTATACTCACCATTGATTGGGATTTGTTAGCATGTGGTGTGCCTATGAATACGACGAACAAGTTTGATCATAAATTTCAGAAACTTATGGATACATGGAGAATGGACCCTGTACAGTGGTCACTTGAGATCTAGGAGAAGGGATCTATTAGTGTTGTACCATTTCCCCCACATTTTTTATCAGTTTGGGACACTTCATTGGTTGGTCCTGTATTATTTCTTTTTACTCTCCAGTTTACTTCACCATACTTGTACTCTATAGTGGTCCATGCGTGATTGATTTATTTATTGCACTCTTGTACCTTTATTTTTTTCTTCCCTTTTCACTTTTTCATTGAGTTACTGGGTGTGTGCGTATAGGTACTTAAGAAAAGGCCTCCATGAGTTTTTTTACCTTATGTGCTTTTCACCACCACCTGGCCTATGGAGGTGGGCTTGGGGTGGTTGCAGCTCAAGCCTCGACATGGGTTGGGTAGTGAAATTTTACACATATATTAATTTATGAGGTGTATATATTACCCATTTAACATATTTTATACTTAATTTACAAATTATTATGTTATTAAATGTTTCATTTGATGTTATTTATTTCATGTGGGCAATTAATCAAATGTTACCAGAGTATTAAGTGTTTATAATGTAGTATCATTTTTATTGGGATTTTTTATGATTAAATTTTATGATGAATAAATTATATAATATAACTCTCCAAAGTTTTTTTTTATTTTATTATAATACTTTTAGTTTTATATATTAATTTTTTTAATTTTATTTTCATCTCATTAAGTTTACAAGAGAATAAAAAAAATATTTTTTTGGAAAACTGAATTTTTCTCTCTCATCGATTGGTAAAAATTCCTTCCAAGTACATATTTTATTTGATATGTTTTCAATAATGGTATTACCATTTTGTATAGAATAATTTATGTTATTTTTACACATGTTTTACTTTATATAAAAAAAATTAAAGAAAACCTCTTATCATTTTATGAAGAAGGTACTTTTCACTTAAAAAAATTTGAGAGAAATTTATTTCATTTTAACTTACACCACATGAATGTCATTTCCCTCCACAATGAATAAAATTTTATTTAAATATACCATTATAATTATAATCTGTTATTTTCGAATTGAATTATTTCCTTAAATTTTTGGGATATTTTTAGTTTCTAAATAAGTTATTTCGAATGAAAAATGTATTTCTCTCAAGAAATTTTATTGTGATATTTTAAAGTAATTTTTATCTAAAACTATATCCTTTGATGTTTCATATGATTTATAGGTGATATTATCCAATGTAACCATCACTGTTAATTATCTTGTTGGTTTTTGATTATGATGATGAAATATTTATGAAACTGGTATCCTTTCCCTAGGTTATTATTTGATGATATGATGAATATTTTATGATCATGTGGCACACATATGTTTGATTTTAATTATGGGATTGGTATGTATGGAATTATATAGCCCTCAAATTCATTGGGTAAAGTTGGATATCTCATTAGATAATAAGGACTAGAATGCGGAGTGAACCGAGTTCAGTAAGGGGATTTTTCTAAAAAGATATTCTTAAGAGTGAACCTCAACTAAGGAAATGAAGGAATTGGGTATGAAAACAGTCCACTATGATTTTCATTGTGTTATCCTTGACTAAGGAAATAATTTTATTTTTTTATTTGGATGTCAAAAACATATTCCTTATTCTTATGATATGTTCTCATGGATCGTGACTGATTTTTGACGATTCCACACACTTGAGTATTGTATTTTTATTGTTAAAACATTATTTCATGTTTCATGATTATGGTCTATGAATATATGGGTATGATTTTATATTGTTATGATCATGTTCTCATAAAATAATGAATATATTATAAACATTGATTGATATTTATTATGTTTACTATTACTGAGTATATGAGCTCACCCTTTATTATGTTTCCCTTCCCAACGTTATGATGAACATTTTGAAGTATGATATATCTTATAAGGGTGATAATTATAAAGAACTAAATAGAAAATAATGTAGATATTTTATATACTATTTTTTAATGTATTAATGTTTTCAAATACACTAAAATTTTATGGTTCTAGAGTTTAATGTATTGATATGTAATAGATATTTTGATAATATAATGTAGTATTTATGTAAGAAAATTGGGGGTTTCTATAGTTGATATTATTGAAAGGTTTAGTAACTTTTGAAAACACTGATGAGGATGATTTAGTGGTAACCCCAAAGATAAGATTATTTATAAGATAATATTCATAAGTTTTGGTAAGGCCAAGAATGTGTGGTTTTCATAGCAATATATTTGTATTTAGATGTTGTAAGTACATATGGTTTTCACATAGATTTATCTACAGATAATATCCCTAAAAAGTGTTAGTTGAGTGTATCTCATCCATCACTATAGTGAATAATTAATGGGATCTTACAGAACACCTGGTTTGACACTCCTAGGAGATATTATTACGTTAACTCACATTTTCATTATGAATCATTAAGAAGGATTTATATAGATAATAAACATTTGTGACTTGGGTTAAATCTAAGGTGTCATAGGTTGAAAAAAAGGAATCATGTTTTAGACATCATACAAATTATTTTTCATTATTAGACGATTACTTATTTCTGTTTCTCACATTATGCTCTTGGAATTATTGAATGGATGTAACCAGGAGGAATCATGTTGATGATGAATGTGATAGACCATGAAAATAAATTTCCCCACAATAAACTAAATGAGATGGTATATGGAATGTGAAAACTTGTGATTTTTCTTAATTAGATATCTCATTGTATGATTAATTACATGAACATAGGTGAGTTTATGAATGAACCAAAAAAAGAGGAAAATAGTGTCTCATAAAGATCATATAGGAAATAAGATTCAGCTTCCAACATATCGAGAATGTGGGATGAAACACCTAGTTAAATGACAAAAAGAAAATAGAAGATATTTTATGCTTGTTAAATGACATAGAGAAATAAATTTCAAGGGGAAAATGTAGATTTCAACAGAGGGAAATAAAGTACAACCCAATGTACCATTTATAGTTCAATGTCTTATATGAGGGTAACTTGGGCATTATATGAGCCAATCCACTTATCCAAGGGATAACTCTTAGACTAAAGAAGGGTATACACTTTGAAAATCATTAAAGTAGAATAATTTAAGTGTTTATATATCAGGATTTTAGAAATATGTTTTATAAGTGTTTTATTAATGATATTAAATTTATAATTATCATGAATCAACTAATGATATTTCAATATTAGTTCTTCTTTAAGGGGCTTCAAGCATTCATTAAATAATAATGAAAATATAGAAAAGTGATTTAGTGGTATGGTGATATTTTTGAGAAACACTTGATTTTGGGATAGATAAACTGTAATAGGTTCCTAAGGTTGAGATGATAATGTTTATTTGGGATAATGAAATGATTTATTTTGATAAAATAAACTATATAGTATTGTCATCCTTTACATTTATTAGTGATTTGATGAAAATACAATTTATGTTATCTATGATTATTTTCAGTTAGTTTTTGGATTTATATAATATATTTGATAGTCTATGATATTAGTTAAGGAACAAGTATATAGTTAATTTATATTGAAGTATATATATTTGCATTGATTATTTTTTATGATTTAGTCTATTAGAATGTTTTATGAGAATATATGATCAACACACTCACATGTTTGGTATGTGACATTATGATATAATTTATGTTGTTTGGGGATTTAAGTTACTTGATTTTGGGACTTTTGTGACCTTTTTCTAAAAAAAAATTCATGATCTAATTTTTTTCAAATATATTTTGGAGGAGTCATAATATTAACTATTTATGGAGTAGTTTGTGTTTAAAATTGTGTATTATTATTGAGGTTTTAGATATTATTATAGTATTTCATCATATGATGATTTATCTATATCAGATCACTTGTTCTGGATATTATGTTTTTGGTAAATATTCTGAGACAAAAGGAATATCTTGTCATTGTTTTACAAATATTATGATACATTAACAAATAATTTTAGTGATTCAAGCATGGAAAATTAATATTGTTTGAATATAGATAAAAACAAGTGTAAGATAATTAAAATACCCAATTTAAGGATGAAATTAATTTTCTGGATTTGGAGAAATCGAGTAAATATATTTTCTTATATTCCATGGTAAAATAATTCCACAACTCTTTAAATAATGATATTGAGAATGAAAAGGTTTTCCTTTTTAAAATTGTTTATAAGGAGTTGATAGTTATTTTAACCTCTCATTTATTTATGATTATTTGTTAAATAAAATTCTCACAACAATGTTCTCTATCACTCATTATTTTTCATTTGAACATTATCATTCTCCTCCATTTCCATATTTTCACTTCCTACTAATTTTTTCTTTGTCTAAGAAATCTATTATGTGTTGTTTTAGATAATCTATATGTTTCCCACATCATCTTTTAAAATGAAGTTTTATTACCGCATTGTATAGTGTGGGTTAAAAAGAATATTCTCAAATATAATTTTTTTATTATCGAGATAAAAATTGTGGGGGTGAATGTTTTTTATCGGGGGATAATGTAACACCCCAATATTTTGGAATATATTTTTATTTAAATAAAATATAAGTGTTCGGTAGATTTATTTAAATGAAAACCTATGTCTATTTGAGATATGATATATTAAAAAGTTATAAGATAGTCATTAAATCGGTAGGTATGAATAGTAATAACCACATTATTAAAAAAATATAATTTTTTTAATAAAGATAACACATTGATTAAATCATAATAAAAAAGTACCCTATTTTCTGTAAAAATAGATTATGATTCAAAAATGTGTCTTCTTTAAATTGGGTTTTATTTAAATTTATGTCCATAAAAATTATTATTAAGTTATACCATTTTTATAAATTTTATTTTAGGATATTAATAACATTTTTTTTAAATCATCATGTAAATATTATCTTAGGGTGAATTTTTAGTATTTTTTCAAAAAACTATTTTATGTGTGAAATGTGTTTTTATGTTAATAAAATATTAATCACTTTTTATTAATGTATTTAATGAAATTTATATATTATATACTCATTTTTAAATTTTAACATTAATTTTATGTTTTTTACATGGAAGGTAGTGTAAGAGAATTATGTTTTACCCTTAAAGATTCATTTATCTAAAATGAGTTTTCATTTTGGGTAGTATAGTTATTAACATTTAATTATGAAAACTATATAAATTAAATATTCTATAATGAATCCATATCTTTCAGAAAAATAAATAGAAAATTTTAATAGGTTCAACTAAATTTTTGTTCATAGTGAATATTAAAAATAGTAAAATTTTATTACCACTATTATGGTTAAAACTAGTTTACCGGGAGTTAAAACAAGATATAAAGGTATTATTACCACCCAATCTATGTAATACTAAATTTATTAAGATATTTAAACTATATATTATCCTACCTCAAAATAACTAGCCAATTTGAGCCAAATTCCCATGAAAGAGACCTAATAAAATTATGATCATTAAATATATTCCATGTGTATACATCCTCACACTTGTAAAAGGGAACCACTCCTCTTACTTTATTCACACCATTTGAGACTTCTAGATTATAAAATACCTTTTAAAAACCATTACTATAATACTTACCTTAATTATAGAGCTTATTGTGTTCTCCTAAGACCAATACTTCAAGGGATTAGGTGTAATCCAAAAGAGGTCTCTTAAAGTAGACGTATAAATATTAACTAAACACTTTCAAATTTTTTATAATTAATTATATAAACTTGTTTTATCCACAAAAAAGATCAATAAATTATATTAAACATACTAATAAGTTATTAGTATGATGGAACAACAATTTAACATCACTTCTCAATCAAATAGGAGACGAAATTACCACTTGTGCGTACATGTCAACTACCACCTCCACATAGCGATAAAATTAATTTTCAATCACCATATTCCATGGATGGTTATTATTATGGGTTTAAATTTTATGTAATATATTCATGAAATAATTATTATTATGGAAATATAATATCATACCTACCTTTTAATCATTTGATCCATTGAAAGATGATAACGTCGCTTGTGCGTACATGCAGACTACCACCTCTAGGAAGCAATGTGATTTTATTATCTTTTATGACTTAATTGGAAGGTAATTAGGAGATAAATAATAAAAATTTATGATATTTATGATATGATAATGATTATGAAAAGTTGAATCACCATTTACCTTTCTTTCATTCCAACCTTTGAAAAATGGAATGATCGCTCGTGTGTTCATATAGATCGTTATCTCTATGAAGTGATGTAATTAATTTTAATCACCACTTAATATGAATGTTCAAATATATTTTTATAATATATATATATATATATATATATTAAAATTCTTGATATGGAGTAACCATGATAATAATGAAAGGACCATAACTGCGAAACTAAAACATTCAAGGAAAACAATGCAGTTAACACCTAAAATGACATATTTTATAATGAATTATTAATTAATGGTTGTTGAAATGTAATAAGTGGATAACATATGATATAATATGTTTTAATGATATTATAGTATAAAATTTCAATAAATATAAATTTAATATATAGTTGGTCAGAATGGCTATAAATTTAGTCTGATATAAGGTAAGACTTTCTTTGTCTAATTTTCAAATTCATGAGACATGTTTGATATTATGCACTAAAATTTATTTTATGTGTTTCTATTACTATATAATTAATTTATTTTTAAATATTAATAATATTCTTTTTGTCTTATCATCCATAACTTTTTTTACAAACATGGTCTTTGATTAAACGATACCATAGTATAAGGGTTTCACCTCAATTTTTCTTTATTGAGACATGCTTTAATTTATGAACTAATTTTTCTTATTCTATGATTTATATACTTAAAAAAGAATTTATTTAATCACACTCCATGATTTAATTCAATGAATTAATATAACCATTTTATTTTCAATCTTACAATGGCTTTTGATTCAAAAATTACTAAATCCATAAAGGTTCTTTGTCTCAATTTTTTTCTTTGAGACATGTTCAATGTTTTGAACCTATTTATATTTATGACGTGTATATACTATTCCATTTTAATTTTACAAAATATTTCCTTATTAATTCAGGTTATATAAATCTACCATTTAAATTATTTCATCTAATAGGTTTTTATTCGAAATTTATCATAATAGTAATGGTTTTGCATCCCAAATTGTCTTCTTTGGGATGTATAATGTGTTATACACCTATATTCCATTTTGAGGGGTATCTATTTACATTTTTATATGTGGTCTCGTGAATATAAATATGTTCATGGAATTAAAATTTTCATTTGAAATTATTTATTTTATGGGGTTATGAATTAAAAGTTTCTAAAGCAGTAAGAGTTTTATGTTACAATACAATTTTTAACAAGATTGTTTATGATTAAATTTTATGATGATGAATTTATATGATATAAGTCCCTAGAGTATTATATATTTTCTTATAATATCTTTATTTTATGATATTACATTTTTTCCATTCATTTTCCTCTCTTTAAGTGCTAAAGAAACTAATATAATATTTTTTAAGGAAAACCGAATTTATTTCTATCATTGGTAGGTACACATTTACTTCTATGTCCATGTTTAATTTAAATTGTTTAAAAGAATATTTGTACTATTATTCTAATATTAATTAAATTCATTTTTACCCATGTTTTACTT
Source organism: Viscum album (assembly GCA_963277665.1). Classification (NCBI taxonomy): domain Eukaryota; kingdom Viridiplantae; phylum Streptophyta; class Magnoliopsida; order Santalales; family Viscaceae; genus Viscum; species Viscum album. The sequence goes on from OY728137.1 coordinate 1,150,473,838, forward strand.
CCTATAATTTTTTTAATGGAGAATTCATATTGTTTTCTGAATGATCTACTTCTGAATTTTTATAGAAAATGTGAAAGGAATTTGTTTCACTTTAATTTACTCAGCATGAACAAATTTTCCATCCATATTGAAAACTATTTTCTTTAAATATCCATTAAGAATTTATTTTTCCCTTTATAAAAAATTATTTCCTTACTATTTTTGTAAAATTGATTATTCTTTATAAGTTATTTCAAATAAAAAGTGTATTTCCCTCAATAAATGTCCAATTTATATTCGATTGAGATTTTTTTCTATAAAAAAATCCTTTTATGATTATTTTGAATAACTTGGTATATGACTCAGTCTAACCATCATTATTCTTTATCTTGATAGATTATGATTATGATGATGAAATGTTTATGAAACTCGTATATTTTATATGGGTTATGATTTGATGATATGATAAATGTTTTATAAACTTATAGAACTTATATATATGGATTTCATTATATGAAATGTGGGTACAAAATTATATATCTCTACAATGCTTTGGGTAAATAAAAATATCTCATTAGATAATGAGGATTGTAATGGGGAGTGAACCCAATTCAGTAAGTGAATTTTTCTAATAAGATTGTATTGGGACTGAACCTCGAATAAGGAAATGACAGAATGAGGATTGAACCCTATCCTCTATGACAGTATTAGAAGCGAGGATTGTCAAATGAAATGATTTTATAGTCTTATGTGTTTTTCAAAAACTTATTTCTTATGATTATGATATGATATCATGGTTCATGACTGATTATTAATGATTCCACACTCTTATTTATTATGTATTTTGATTGATAAAACATTATATCATGTTTCATGATTATGATATATGAACTGATGGGTATTATTTCCTATTATTAAGGTCATTTTCTCATACCCTTAAGCTTATATTATAATCATTGATTGATATATTTTATGTTTACCCTTACTGAGCATCTGACCTCACTCGTTCTTATGTTTCCCTTCCCCGGGCTATGAAGAACATTTTTAAGTATGATATGTCTAAGATGGGTGATAGTTGTAAAGAATTGAAATGGAAATTATGTAGATCTTTTATATACTAGATTTTTATGTATCATTTTTTCCAAATATAGTTAACCTTTAATGTTATGGCATTGATCATTTTGATATGTAATGAATATCACACTAATAATATGTAGTATTTATGTATAAATATTTGGTGCTGCAATACTTGAAACTTACCACACCCCCATAACACCCCGCTAAAAACCCCAATTGTGACTCACCCATGTCACCTACCACCCTCACCCTTACCTCGCCTATTTTCCCATGACACTCGCTACACTCACAGTCACCCCACCTAGCCCCTGAAACCCATGCTCCTCCACCCTATCCTGCTGCATTTATATTGAAAAATTTTATGGTGTGGGTGTTGAAGCCATGATCTTGGAGAATAGTCCCACCATGCATACAAATTTCTATAAATAACTATTCTTTTTATACACATGTAACATTGTATTTATATATATGAAACTTTATATATATATAAATTAATATTTATTTATATATTTAGATATACACACGCACACACATATATATTTATATGTATTTCTTATATATATATATTACATTACATATATGTATGTGTGTATTAATTTATGATTATTTATATATATCATACATTATTTATATCTCTTTATATTTATATATATGTTACTTCATTTGTGTATTCATATATAACTATGTGTATTACTGTATATTTGTATTTGTTTGTATATAGATTAATATATATATATATTTATAATATTATATGATTATACTTATAAATTTATATATGTATAAATAAATATACATATATATATATATATTATCCTTAAATATATGGTGCTATATTTTTATATAAATATAAATTAATATATATATATATATATATTAATATAAATACATTTAGAATTTTCTATTTATATATATATATATAAATTAATATATATATATATATATATTATAATTTTTAATATTATTACATATTTATTCACATATTTAATAATATATTATTAATTTATTTTAATTATGTTTTACATGTGTGTGTTTGTTTGTTTGTTTGTATGTATGTATGTATGTATATATATATGAATGTGTGTTTGTGTGTCTGAATTTTATATGAATAAAATTTATTTATAATATTATATAATACTATTATATAAGAGCCGTATATATATATATATATATATATATATATTTTATAAAGTTCTATTACTTTTAAATTGTGAAGGATATATTACACGCACGTGTGAACACACATATATTTTTTAAAATTCATTTTTAATTTAAAATTTCAATTCATCATGATTTTACATATATTGAATTATAAAGTTATGAAAATTATAAATATAAATATATGTATAATACATTTAAATTTATTATTTAATTTTTAAATGTTAAAAAATATTTAAAGAATGAGAATATTTTAGAAAACATGAATAAATTAAAATTTTAACATTTTTTAAAATATGTTTAAAAATAGGTAAATTTGAAACGTTTTAAAATACTGCTAAATTAGAAATATTTCATATTTTAAGATATTTCTAAAAACACTTCTAAATTTTCCACATTGTTTATAAAAAATTGCTAAAAAATCAAACCATGTTTTTAGAAAACGTGGGAAAAAATAAATCTAATTGATTTTTTAGTAGAAGAAACAATATCCCCATTGTGATTTCATATTATTCATGGATATCTATAAAATAGAATATATGTATCTTATGATGTCTATTTCTTCATCTCATCTGTATCCCAAGAATATATCAATCATAAAACATAATTAATTTAAGATATACTTTACACCCATCTAATATAGCTCACCTAGGTCTGCATGTAATCTGTTTACCATGTCTATAAATACACAACATCAAGCCTAATATAGAGCATGATATACATGATAGAACTTATCAGTGAATCATAAAGGTTATACTCTTCCAATCTATTTATTCTTATATATGATGGCACATTTTTTTGAATAATTATTACCATGTGACATTGGTAATAATCCCCTCTTGGATTATTTTATACTGAATCAATTCAATACCATGTCAATATATATACCTAGAATTAGTTTAAGTATCCTGTTATATCTATCAAAAATGATCTTTATCATGAAAATGTGGAATGCTTTACCAAGTTATTTTATGGAAAATCATTTGTTTTACCACGCCTTAACTAACTGTATAAATTGTATCAACTTTTTCATTATTAATTTATCATAAAAATATACCACTAGGAATTTACCCACACTCCCACTAACCACTTATAGACATAAGGCTGACATCAAATATTTATAAAACCAAACTCTATTATGGATTCATCAAAATAAATCTTCTATGATATTGATGTTTCTTTCAAACCATAAATGGATCTATACAACTTGTATACCTTATTGAAATCCTTTGGTATCAAAAAAACTTCTGGTTATGCCATATAGATATCTTCCACAAGGTTCTAATTAATAAAGGTTGTTTCAACATCTATTTTAAAAATAACATAATCATTATAATATTCTATAGAAAGTATAACCGTTATGTATTTTATCATAGAAACTGGTGAATTTTTTTTATCATTTTTCATGGGCTATAGGTCTTTTTCTATGGTCTATAGCAATAGTTTTCACAACCGGGGCTATATACCACAACTATAGCCATGGTTTTCAAAACCATGGCTATAGGCCATTTTTAGAAGGCCTATAGACATGGTTTTCCAAAACCATGGCTATAAGGTTCCCGCACATTAATGAGAAAAAAAATTCTGGCCAAATATTTGGTGAAAAATACTACCACCACAGTTTTGTGGCTATTTCCCTAGTTTTTATTAATATCTATATCATAATATATACATATATACGTGAAGTTTTAGTGGTGTAGTGGTGAGCGTCGCAGGTTGGCAAACGGAAGGTGTAGGGATCAAAACTTGGCAGGGACATTTTTTATTTTGGCTATTTCCACAGTTTACCAAGGCTATAAACATGGTTAAAACTGTGGAAATAACTTTCTAGAGCCACAGTTTAAACCATGGCTATAGGTGAACCACCACAGTGGTGAATTTTGAGGCCAATTTCTATGGTTTTCAAATCCGTGGAAATAGGTCGAGACCTACTACCACGACGATAGTGGCCATGGTTTTGGACTGTGGCTATGAGCCTTTTTTCTAGTTGTGTTTACCATCCATGTCTATCTTCTTATTGAATATCTATTTTTTACCTAATAGGATTTACATACACTACAAGATCTTCCAATACTCAAACTTGAATTTCGGATATGTAATTCCTTTAAGAATTCATGTATTTTTATAATTTTCAACTTCTATGTTTATTAATACTTCCTTATAGGTTTTAGTTTTATCATTATCATCAAATAATGTTTCACCTTAGTCAATAAAAACCCATATATCTCCTGTTCTCTAACCTATTTAGAACTCCCTTGAAGTAATTTTGTCTGTAAAAGAAATTCTCTCATAGGGATTTGAGGAATTTTTTCATATGCTAACTCTTGTATATCTTGAACATTTACTTAATCATATATTATATTACTCATACTATCTCTTTTAAACATGTGCTTCTATTCATTAAATTTCGAACACTTATCTACAATGATATTTTTATCAAAGGGATTTTATGGATAATATCATTTTGTTTTCTTTGGATATCCAATAAAGATATTTTTTTCACGAGACTCCAATTTGATTCCATAGATAGAATCAACAAATGATTTACATTATCATTCAAAAATATATGAGAAAATTGATTTATTTTCATAATAAATGTTTATATGGAATTATATTTTCCAATTTTTTTGTTACTCAGTTTGCTACGTGTACAAAAATTTCAAATTTGCTTCCCCAAAAGGATAATGGAAGACTCACATGACTCATCAATAATCTCACCATGTCCAACAAGCTGTAGTTCCTCCTTCTATAGACACCATTCCGTTGTAGTTTATAAGGATGGTTGATTTAATATAGTACCCCAAAATCCCCTAAATAATCAATGAAATCTTGGTTGAGATACTCTCTACCATGATCTTAGTATAGTTTCATCATCTTCATACTATGATGATTATCTACTTCATTCATGTAATTCATAAATCTATCAAAGGATTCCAAATTATACCTTATTAAGTATATATATCCATATATATGAAATTAAATAAAAAAATCTATGATGAAAAAGTGAACACTTATATATTACAATCGAAAATGTCTATACATGTCTATGTGAACATATTCTAGAATCTCAGTAGCCCTTTCACCCTTTCCACTTAATAGATATTTAGTAAATTTTCCTTGAAAAAATTTGCAGCATATATTAAGTGGTTTTAGTTCAAAATAAACTAAATAAATTTATTGATATATTTTTTCCATAAGCGTATTGTTTACTTGAAAAGGTCAACAATTCAAAAAAAATTGTAATATGAGTCTTGTGAACGTAATTATATGTTGATTCTCAACACTTTATTTTCATAATATTGCACATAAATTTCATTATTAAAATATGTCAATCCATATCAAATATTATCTTTACAATAGTAGCATATTTTATTTCTAACCTTGAAAATAAATCAATCCATATATAAACTAGATATGGATAATACATTTTTGGTTATAATGGGAACATTATAACAATTCAATAAGACTGTAATTAATTCCATCATTAATGTGGGATAGTATTATCCCATAGCTAACATAGCCACTCTTTCTTTTTTGGATTCTTAAAGATCTAACTCCCATATGGTAATATTCTAGAATCAACTTGTTTTCATATTTGTATACAAATGTGAGTACTGTATGATATACCTAATACTTAATTTATCAAAATAGAGAGATTGAATTCAACAAATAACAACCTTAAAGATTATACTTTCTTATTTATTTAAGTATAGTCCTTATTCTGATGTGCCTCTTGGACATATGAAAAACACACTACATGTTTCTCCTTAGCCTTCCCCTTGATCATCCTCCTCTTGGCAGGGTGGTGTGAAGGTGATTTGGACTGGGAATTATTCAAGGGTATTTTATCCATTCCTTTCCTATTATTCATCATAAATACTGAAGGGTTTTCATTATTCATCTCCTTATCCACCTATTGAATTAGACTTAGGGGACCCTGGAGTAATTTCTCTATATTTTTCATATAAAAACTCATTATTAAATAGGATATAATTTGAGGAAGTGGGGTAAAAATTAAGTTCATGTAAATTTCCATGGGATTCAGGAAACCCAGAATATCTAAATTCTCAATTTAAACAATTATCTTTACTACATGAGGCCCAACCGGTGCACCTTCTCTAAGCTCCAATATAAATAGTTCCTTGGAGATCTTTTACTGGTCTGGTCTTCCTTTATCCTAAAAATGATCACAAATATGAGATAATATTGTGTTTAAATCAATGCATTCATGAATATTTTATATATTAGTAGTCATGGATGATAAAATGAGGCAATGGAAATCCAAGGCATCATCGACATGTTTTTAAATGATAGAATGCACATCCTCAGTTACCTCTTAAGAAGGCTCATTAGGTACTCGAGACTCTAGAACATAAAAGTTTTGTCCTTGGTATAGTATGATGTGAAAGTTTCAATACCACTTTTGGATATTATCACTAGTTATGATATTATCTTTATGTAATATCGATCATATAAAAAATTTCATTGTTGAAATTTTTTCCATTTTATGTAAATAATTAATGGATATTTTATTTCATTATCTTGAATACCATGTGTGACATAATAAATTTTATTTTCTTAGCCTCTAATTATTTTATCAAATCCAAATATCCAGAAATTTTTTATTTAAAACATTCTTTTAGATGGATATTATATTGAAAAGTATCCATATTCCCATTCTTAAAATCTAGACATTTTCTATGAAAATTACTCTAAGGAATTTAGGTAGGTGGCCTTTTAAACTTCATTAATTCATGATTCCCTGACCTATTGAGTATAATCCCTGATTCTAAAATATTAATATATTATTTCCTCAAAAATTTCATCCAAATTATAATAAATAAACATTTTACATTACAATTGATAAAAAATTGTTTAATCCATCCCATTTTCCTTTTTAAGACTCCCGGATATTTGAAAAGTATTTCCAAATTTTTCCAAACTGACACTTTAATGATGGGTGTATCTTGACACAAAATATGTAAGGTGTTATCTGAATTAATATATCCTGGAGGTATTTTTCTCATTTTTATGCATAAATGTTTTTTGTTTTATCCTTTTACAAGAATGTTAATATTATATGGATTTTATAGAGTTAATTAAAAATGTACAATAAAATAATTTATACATAATCAATTTATTTTTATTTCATCTTATACACCTATTAATTCGTTTACTTTTTGTGGTCACATTTAAACATCAAATATAAATTTCATCACCTAAATAAATAAATAACCTTACAATTGGAAAAATAAAATATACTAGTGGTATGATTATGAGTTTTCAACTATTGGTTGGTTTATCATGTTGAAGATATACCAACTCTTTTCCCAAGTGGAATAACTCATTTATCCCATACATGGATTGAGTCACAACATTACACCTTTAACTAATATATCTCCTTGGTTAGTTTTACCTCAACTCGGTCTTAAAACATATCCACTCACCTAGAACTCCTTTCATATCACATGCTTACTCACTTGTAGGAGAGAGGAACTTGGGGTGTTGGGTTATGTAAAATTAACCAAGGACACATAGTCATACATATAATAATGAGGAAGGGATGATAAAAAGTTTATCATATTTAATTTAATAATAAATTTTCACAAATACTAATTCAAAAAATAATTAAATTTAATATAAACTCCAAACACATAAATAGGTCATTTAAGATAATGATCATCCACAACATGTAACAAATATGCAGTTAAAATTGATTGTATTTATTAAAATTCAATATTTACTATGATCAATTTAATGAATTAATAAAATAATTTTACTGTTAATCAATTAGTTCTTTTATTTTAGTTATCTATATAAAAATACCTTCATATTTCCATCCTCTAAAATTTTAATTTAAAAGTATTTAGTATACAACATGTATTGAAAGGGAACAAAGCATGATCCCATCTAATTATATTTTATATTTTGTATGGAATTTAATATACCCAAAATTTATTATAAGAAACTTTGAGGGTGCCCTCCCACATCCTGTTAAACTCATTTCTAGAGTTCAATAGTTACACGATGTGTATATTCATTTTAAAAAAACATGTTAATAACGTTTTGTAATGTCTTTGTCATTTATTTTGGACTGACATGACATGTTTTCCTACAAAACATGACACAATATTACACATTATGTTATTATTTGGGTAAAAACTTAAAGTCTTCTTATAATTTATTACTATATGACATTCCTTCTATATACATAGTGTGTACCACTAGAGATGCATGTGAAATACATGATGTGTGAGAAAACCATACACCCCATGTATTATCAGAATTAACAGAAAATAATTATTAAAAATTAAATTCCACATGACTAGAAAAAATTACTTGGCATGTAATTCATGAGAAATACTCTATCACACAAAATATATATGCCAACTAGATTCCACATAGTATAATTTTTCTTCAATTATTTCTTTGTGTGTTGAATGAAATACCTATCAATGTTTTTACCATACATGAGTTGACACAAATTATATGGGGTTTAAAGCCTAGTACACATTGTGTGATATCTTTATGACCACCCACACACAATCCCCAGGGACTCAAAATGTATTCCCCTTGGGATTATAAGTTTTAAAAAAAATGTATGCTAGTTACAAATCATGTAATTGCATATGGACCAATTTTATCATATGTAATTTAACAAACAACATGTTTATTAAATAAAAATTATGTATTGTGACTACATGGATTCCTTGATTTTTGTAGGGGAAAAACGTGTGGGGTTGTATGGTGTTTACTCTAGATATACACTACATAACCCTACCTAGTTATGTTTTAGATGGTAAGTAATACATGAACTATAACTGACCATGAAAATTAATTACACCCATATGAAATTCCTTGATTATCATGTCTTTCTATTGTTCTATCCACCATGGGTACTCAACATGTTCATCACAATTACATAAAATGTAACTTTTTCAGTTCGTAAGAATCCTCAACACCTCTAGATGGGTTATTTGAGTGGTTTTTATCTATTCATTAATATATGAAATTTATTGATCATATTATTTCATAATGAATATATATAAAAAAAATACTAAAGAAATAACATAGAAATAGATCAATATATTGTAAATAATTATAATTTAATATGTTCATACTTTGATTCCAAATAAAGGTTCCGGGGAATAGTGGAAGTGGCTAGGCCCATTCCTAACAATTTGTTTCATTGGTTTATTTGGATATGATCTTCAGAACTATATGAAAGAACCCCATATAATTTATAGAGGGGATATATTCACATATAATTTATAATTAATTTATAAAAAAAATTACCTCAGTTTGATAATTATTTCATTGATGTTGATCAATATAATTTTTTTGTCACACCATATTTGTTATCTCAAGGATATATTTTATGAAATCAATAATATGAGGGGTGAATTTTAGTTTAAAATTTTAACTAATAGTTTTTTATCCCTTGGGTTTTAAGTATACTGGTTTTATGAAATATAGATCATGATCAGATTAAAAAAATGCCTACAATAAAAATATAAACTATATTAAATTTATTAATCATACTGAAAATATGTGTTTTTAAATATAATGAAAATCCAATAGTATTAGTCAAAATATATAAAATATTAAATTTAAACCGTTAAAAATTTAAAAAAAAAGTATGTAGAAAAAAATAAAACAAAAAACATAGAATTTTAAAAAAAAACAAATACACTTTTAAAGTGAAATTATAAAATCATAAGATTTAATATCAATAGTAAGGATTTATATAGACATGACATTAGGTATCCAATATCTTTAACAATTTATAAGGTATCCCTGATTTTAAACCTATCAGAAGTGCATTGTCTTCCTATCCCTAAAATCCCTCGACTTTACCTATAAATAGGTATAGTTTTATAGCCATGGATACTCTATATTTCTATCATTGGAAACCTTTAATCACAAAGGATTGTTTAATGAAAAAATACAAGATAAAATAATAATATATTTATAATAAATTCTCATAAGACACAACAATTAAATTCTACAAATCTCAGACTTACCTGTAACGATATCAGCAATAAATTCATTATCTAATGAAGAACATCACATGTTTTTTAACTACTAATGATTGTTTCCAACACTAAAATAGTTCTCTTAAATCCAGTGAAAGTAATTTATAAATAATGATCGTACTAAGAAATAATTATAAACATTATTTAGTTCTATCATATTTCATTTATCAGAAAATCATTCTGCATAGACACAAACACTAACACAAACCCATGGTTATACAAAATTCATATGAAGTGTATTTTGATTTATAAAAACAATATTATAAGTGAGTCATTGACTCAACAATATCCCAATTTCTGGAAATTAAAAAACACAAAAGTAAAATTTTACAAGTTCAACATGAATATAAATAAAGCTGAAAATGAATTTAAAAGAATAGGTATCTTATGAATTAATCCTTTTTTCAAAAAAATTTAAAATAAACACACCTCTAATAATCAAGATATATGATCAAGATCTTAACTAAATTTAAATTTATATTTTTTTAAAATTTCTTCCCCTTTATGAATTTTAAAATTAAATATAAAATAAAAGGATAAGTTAAAAGAATAAAATAAAATCATAAATTAGATAGTTAGATATATTAGTAATTTTCTTACTATATTTTTTAGTTTGTTATAAAATGATTGTAGCTCCGGATCTATAAGAAATCCTTTTAACATATTCAGTTAATCAAACTTGTCACCATCAATTTTGTTTCGACTGTGATTTACTATATAATAAGATCTTATTGTATGATAAGTTCATATTTTGAACTTAATCTTGTCCACATGATGTTATGATCTTATCAATAATTTCTTTATAATAGTATACATCTTTTTATATTATCAATTCTTTAATTTCACCTTCTTTACCATTCTTCCGTGATATTGCCTTAACTATAACTGATGATTTTATTATTTTGAAAATTGGAACTTTGAGCTATACTGTTGTTCTTTTGGGATCATTATAATAATCTATTTGTGAGATGATTTTATTAAAATTAATTTTAATATATAATATAGGTGTACTCAAATGGTAAATTGAGTATGACTAAAATCCATGATTTTTCACTTCTTATATAGTAATTTTAAATTTTTATCATCCAAAAATTTATCCTTATTATATGAATGATCCAAGATGAATCTTGAGAATTTTTTTTTTCAAAATTTATGTATTACAAATAAATTTTAGGAATTAAATTAATAATTTATTCATAGGAAAAAATTGTTTACCTTATGATAATTTTTTTAACAATATACACTCATACTATAAAAAGTAGTTCTAGAAGATGAATAAGAACATAAGAGATATTACTCTAAAGAAGTTTAATAACAGTGATATTCTATTTTTGAATATATTCTAAAAGTTTAAGGAATCAATATATATTCTTAACTTGTAACTTTAATTATATTTTAATGTAAGGAAATAAAAATAAAAGACTGATTAAATAAAAATGAAAAATCAATGAAATGAGAATATCATTACCCTCATTAAATTAGTTTTTCATTGTAAGAATATTGGTTGAATAGTAAGGGAATTTAAAGACAACTTTTAGTTTATTATTAAATTTTTTAATGTATTTTAATCAATTAGGATGTATAGGGTTTATTAAAATATCAACAATATGATTTTCAGTTTCTATAAATTCAAGAATTATATCTCATTTATATGTTTGATATCTAAGAAAATGGTTTCTTATATCTATGTTTCTTTCTCATGAGTGATGTGATGGATTCCAAAAAATATATATAGCATAATTAATTTCACAAAGAATTCTATTTTGAGTGAAAAAAAAATTGAATGTGAGTTGCATCCACAACACTTGACCACAACAACTTATTGCTTATTCATATTCATATTTAGTAGTGTAAAGTGATACCGAATGTTTCTTATTATTATACTAATGAACATTAGATTCTGGTCATAAAAGAAATTTTCAATAATTTCTCTTTCTATATCATCTATATCCTCTAATGTTAGTATTTTAGTAACATTTAAGAAGAAAATAATTTCTAAGAGAATAAAACAAACCAAGTTTATAAGTTCTTTTAATGTAATGGAGAATATGTTTTACTACTTTTAAATGTCTTTCCTTGATATTTTATTGAAACCTTTCACATAAAAATACTAAAAACATAATGTCTTATCAAATTTATATAATATATATTAAAATTATGATCATACTCCTATAAATTTTTTGATTTACTAATTTACCAGATTCATTATGGTCAAGTCTGATAAAAGCTACTACCAAAGTTCTTATACACTATTCATTATCAAAACTAAAACAGTTCAGAAATTCAATAGTATATTTATATTGTGTTAAAATATTTCCTTTTAGTTTTTTAGAAATATGAAAACCAAATAAATAGTTATTTTCACCCATTAAGTTCATTTCAAACTCATTTTTCACAAGTTCATAAAAACAATCAGAAAGAGTTTTCTTATTGAGTTGAATAAAAATAAATATCATTCAACATATATTTGAACAATGATGGTTTATATAAAAAATTTAATTGTAAAAATAGTTGGATAAACACTTAATTGTAAAAAATTATTTTGGAGTGATTATCCTGTAAGTCAATCATACCATGATCATGGGGATTTTTAATGTTATATAGTTCTTCGGTAAGTTATGAATATTTTATAGAAGTGAATTATCATTAAAAAATGTTATTTTAACATAAATTTCCACTTATATATATCAATTATGAAAATCACTTTTAACATCTATTTTAAATAATGTGAAATTAAGATGTAATGAAAAGTATAGTAAAATTTAGATAGATTCTATTTTTTCTACAAGTGAAATTGTATCACCATAGTCTATGCATTATTCTTGAAAATAACCCTTAGTAACATGTCTTGATTTCTACATAACAATATTTCCATTTATATCACTTTTTTTTCTAAAAATTATTTTTACTAAAATTTCCAAAATATATTTTGGTTTTTCAACTAGGTTCCAAACATGATTCCTTTAAAATTTATTTAGATCTTCTTGCATAACTATTATCTAAGATGTATAACCAAAGGCATCACCTTCCATTGTAGGTTCAAATTTATATAATAATTCATGATTCTGAAATTTATTTATTAAGGAATTTATATTTTTAACTAGTTAGTTTACATAATCAACAAAATTATCAATAGGATGAATACTTAAGAGTGATGACTTCGTAGGTAAAGTTGTAATTTGATATTTTACTAACATATGTACATCATCCATTAAAGTGATTTCCAAATATTGAAACTACAATGATCAATATTATGGAGGATTTTCCATAGACGGTTATAAATCAACATATGGTGGACTAAAAGGATTATTTATAAAAAATTATATGGAAGATAAACTTATAGTGTTTTTTAAAAAAATAATGAATAATTTTCATAAAAGTTTACATGAACTATTTCTTCAATAAAATTTTATATTTTATTAAAAACTCTAAAATACATAATGGTTATAGATTGACCAATAAATTTTATTTTATCAGCATTGGTAAAAAAATTATTAAGTTTATTTTGAATGTCCATGATGAATACATTTCACCCAATGTCATTTAAGTAAGAAATTATTGACTTTAATATAGTAAAAAATCATTAATAGTTTTATTAAGAAAAAGTTTGAGTAAAAATATATTTATAGTATAGAAGGAAGTACTGATATCCTTATCCAAAATATTTATAGCAATATAATATTCACTCAACAAAGTTTGAGTAATTTCATAAATAATTATATTTCTTTCATTACTTCACCATTTTTTTGAGTGGTTTTGGTGTTGAGAAAATTTTGAATAATACATTTAATACTAAAAAAAGTTTCAAAAAATGAGTTAAAAAACTAACCATCATGATCAATACTAATAGTAAGAAAAGGTAGGTTTTTATCAATTTTAATATTAGCATTAAAATGTTTTTAAATGAGAATCTACATTATATTTTCTTATGATAAAATATACCCATGTATATATATTGTAATCATTAATCGAGACATACATAGATTGTTTTACTCCAATTATTATATTTTTTTACCAAAACATATATCCATGTGAACTAAGCATATCGATTTATAAATGTATACATAAATCTTATTTTTAAAACTAGTATGAATGAACATAACATGTTTAGAAGGATCACATACTTTGGTTGATTTAAAATTATGTTCTAATATATCCCTAACATGACCTTTCCTAAAAATATTGTTCAATGTTTGAAAATTAGAGTGTCCTAGTATTCTATGAAAAAACTAGGGTAAATTTGTGGTTTCACTTAAATGAGGTAAAATTTAATGACTTAAGTATTAAAATTATAATGTTCAAAAATTATCTTTCATGTCGTCTAATAGAATTAAAGTACCTTCTAAACTTTGAATAGTAGATTTATAATTGATTGTGCTTACAAGATAGCCCTAATCACATAATTGAATTGTTTTGATAAGATTGTTCTTAAGACGTAAGACAAATAAAAAATATGAGATTGAGGATTTTTTGAGAAAAGAAACATCACTAATTTTATTGATTTCTCCTTGTGTTTTTTCTCCAAAAGTGACACATCCTACATTAAACATTTTAAAATTATGGGTTTTAGGCTTGTCTTCAGTCATGAGTGAAAAACAACAACTAACCATACACCATTTGTTTCAATTGATAGTAATCAACCTCTTTTTCTAGAAAAGATAAAACTAAGTTCTAGGTTCCTGAAATTTCTTGGATCCAGTTATATTAACAAATAATATTTTAGGAACCAACTTATACCAAACTATTATATGTTAAGTATATATTAGTTATTAAGAAATAAATTATTTATGAAAAACAAAATATTGAACTTGGTTTAATGAATAACATTTATTCAAATGTACTCCCCTTTGACATTTAGTAAAAAATGGTTCAATTTTAGGTACAAATTAATTTGATTGAGAATGATATTTTTTTGAAGTAAAACTAATTATATTAAAAAAAATGGAAGGTATAATTGATTTATACATTTTATAAAAATTTTCTTAATTGGAAGTAAAATTACATAAAAGTTTCTTCAAAACACTAAATCCATATTTATACATAACAATGAACTTATAATCATCTATATTTGATACTAAATTATATTTAGAAAATATTAATGATGATTGTTTTGAAACATTTGATATTAACTATAAATTTTCTTATTATCATTAATAAGACAACTTTCATAAGCATCATAATTAATTATAAATTTATTCTTCTCTTTTATAATGAGATTAATATATCTATCAATTTAATCAAAATTCGGTTACTTTCCCTCATATTATGATGAATTTAATTTTTCATTATTTGATGAACTAAATTTCTCATCATACGATGAAGTTGAATAATCATCCTTAGGATTATAAGTTGATTTTCAACCAAGATTTAAATTTTTAAGAGTTCCAGAAATTAACTTATCTATATATAATTTATCATATTTTAATGAAAATATATAAAATATAATAATTTTATAAATTTAATTTCCAATATCTTCTAATAAACTATCATAAGATGTATCATGTTTACTTACACTCTAGGTGTCCAATTCTTTCAAGAACTTATTCCCTTTACATATAGAGTACCTCTTTGAATCTCTATATTTTATCTTCATGATAGGAAAACATGGTATAATATAACATGTCTTCTTACATTAACAATATATAACATCCATAAAATATATATCATGTCAGCCTTTTAAATATTTATGATGAGTATACCATAATTTATTGTTATTTACCAGATTATTCCTTCTTCAAGAAAGTTGAGAAAGTCCATTCTAACTATCTTTGAAACTATTCAATCAGAATGCTTACAATTATTTGTTGAAACTTTTGATTTAGAAAAATTATTAAAAAAATTAAAAATAGATGAAGTAATATTACTATATTTGGATGGAAGTTATACTCAATTTTACCTCTTCTCTTTCTTAACATCTCTCTTCAGTCTACTTTTATATTCCATTAGAGAACCAATAAATTCATCTAGAAATAAATAATTCAAATACATTGTATAATCAATATTTTCCCTCTTTAATTCCCATTAATCAAATATTATATTGATATTTTTTTATAAAGTGATATTTCAATAACTTTTTCTCACCCAAATATTGAAAACAATTCAAAATAGTCATAAAATTTTGATGCAATTGAGTTACTATTTCAATAGGAATAAAATAAAAGGTTTTATAATTTTCTTTCAATACAGTTATATGAGTCTTAAAAACCTTGGATTCTACAAAATGATTAATATCTATATTTTTAATTTTTTTTCACGATTTCACAATAAAATATTTGACTACATATCACATAAAATAATAATGTATTATGAAATTTATAATTAACCTAATATTCTATATTTCCCTCTTGAGAAAAATGAACAACCGATTTACATAAAAAATATTTTAATTTTTAGTCATCATATTAATGATGAAAACTCCGGTGTTAATAATAAAATAATTTATATGATATTTCTAAAAATTATAATCTTATCCATTAAAAACAGGTGGTCTGATAGAATTTAAAATTTCAAGTTTTCCTACCAAAAAACATGCTATTAAAAGAAAAATAATTTTCTCTACTGAAAAATTTAGTGTAAGGAAACTAAGATAAAATTATAATAAATTAACATAAAATTAAGACAAGATCATAATAAAGTAGAGACTCACTTTGATACTAAATTTTATCTCATTGATGTAATGCAAGAAAACTATAAGAGTGGGGCGTGAATTGTATTTAAAAAGTTTAACTAAAAAATTTCCAGAACTCATGTTTGAAGTTGACTAGTTTTGTGAAATAATAATCAATTCCAGTATCAGTGTAAAAAAATAGTGCATGTGATAAAAATATAAATTCTATAAAAAAAATAATAGGTACAATAGAAATAAATTTCTTTGAAGATTAGGAAAATATGACATTAGTAATCTAATTAGCAGAAATTAAAAAACTAAATATAGTTAAAATATAAATAAAACATGTAGTATTGGGTTGTATACTATATATTCCATTAAAATGAAGTTATAAAAATAAAATATTTCACTTTATTAGTAAGTAATTATATAGACCTAACTTTAGGTATCCCTATTTTCTAACCTATCAGAAGGTATCCTCAATTTTAAACCAACTAGAAGGTTCTTTTTCTTCCTATCCCTATAAAATCATAATCATGTAGGATCATTTAATGATAAAATTGAATAAAAAATTAAAATATATTTACAATAAATCCCTAAATGATGTATCTCTTAGTAGTCACTCAGATAGAAAAATAATCAGAAGTACACCAAGTCCACAACTATTAAAGACATAAATTTATTATAATCTATCATGTATTATAAAAACTATTCGTATTTCCACACTCCGGGTTATGAATTAATTTATAGATGATATTTCAAAAAACATCAATAATAAAATTCTAAAAATTTTAGAGTATGTTGTCATAGCATCGACAATAACTTCATAGTATACCAATGAACCTTTCAAGCTTCTTTATTAACCGATGAGTTTATCTAAAACCATTACAACACATGTAAATCTAGTGAATATAATTAATTATAAAGGATAAAACTACTATATTTTAAAAAAAATTATTTAATTATTTATTATTTTAGT
The DNA here is from genome assembly GCA_963277665.1 of Viscum album. NCBI lineage: Eukaryota > Viridiplantae > Streptophyta > Magnoliopsida > Santalales > Viscaceae > Viscum > Viscum album. Next base: position 1,150,491,671 of record OY728137.1, read on the forward strand.
TACCAAAAAGTAATTAATCACAAACACCATCACTAAAAAACCCTCAAGTAAAATCAAATTCATATGTAGTGTATTGTGATTTACAAAACAAATAATGAAATAAAGTCATTACTACAAAAATATCATCATTGTGGGTACAGATTCATACTATAATTCATTGATCAGTGTCCCACATGCTTCATTAATCTCAAAATGTCATCATTGGTATTCTAGGTGGTAGTGTAGCGGCACTGAATTCCTTGTGTCATACCTCCTTGATTATAACAAGAATTCTATATGTCTTGAATAATTACTCTCTAATTAAATTAGTCTTGATATGGGGGATGAGGATCAAATATCATTCTAGAGAAGTTCTATCAAGGGATTTGGGAGGATTCTTTGAGTAGAATCTATTATGCACAGAATTCTTCATCACCTAAAATGATATAATTCAGATTATATACATAGGGTTAATAATGAGTAATTGAACAAAATACCTTAACTAACTATTTATCTTTTATAAAACCCATATAAAAATAATGATAATATCATTATTATTATATTCCATGACATTTTATAAAACATAGATATTTTAATATCATTTAGTAAATAAATAAATAAATATTTTTTAAACGGTATTAAATAAAATATATCATTTCAATTGAGCCTATAACTTGTCACGTTATTCCTCCTCAAAATTTCTTTAACCTTGAATAATAAATATTTATTTAATAAATAAATATCACTATATTATTTATTCAATAAACAAGTCAATATTATATTCAAAACCCAATAATGAATATTTATTTAATATTGAACTCACATATTTTCTAAACATGAATAAATGGTGATTGAATTTATTTGATAGAAACATCAAGAATAATTATCAAACAAAAATCTAGGAATAAAATTAATTCTGAATATTAAATTCAAAGATAATTTAACAGATATTATAGATAAACATAGTGTTTGACCATATAGGCATATTTAAAAGAAGCATTTGTCAAACTCTCATAAAGTCCAAGAGGAGATTATAATAATATGTCAATGAACTAATAATGAAATACATTAACGACACAATGATAATAACATCAAACAAATGCTTACTTTGTCAAATTATTTATTTTTCTTGATATCTCGTCAAGAAGGACACCTACAAGGGTTATTATCTTATATGATTGATATATATTTCTTTGAATAACATAAATTAACTCATAGATAAATGACCATTGACATGTATTTGATAAAATTATTAAATTTCAATTAATGGGATAGAGATATAATCTTTTATTAACACAAAAATAGTAAAAAATTTCCTTGTTTTTTTCAATTAATGTCATACCACTTATGATGCAACCAATATATCTGACATCATAATGAGTATATTTATATTAATTATGAATAATATTAATGTTTTGAGAATATAAAATAAAATAATAAACTTTAGAAGACAATTGAATTTGATATTTAAAGTATCAGTACTATAAAACTCTAGTGGTGATAATTTGATCAGATGTTGGTATTGTCTGATGCTGTACATGAGGTGGTTCAGAAGTTTTGGTGAATAAAAGCTATGGATTATACATTGAGAATTATGAATGAAACAAATTATGAGTAATACCTATCAGGATTATTATAAAAGGGTTAAAATGTAATAGTAATTTATAAAAATGTAATATTAACCTCTTATGTTCACCAGATTTCATCAGTCATGTAACTATTTCAACAGGTGATAACAGGCCACCATGCTCAATTAAGGGACATCAAAAAATGTTAGATGTTGGTGAAACTACAGGACCATATATAACCCAATAAATGTGTATGGCACAACTTGTAAACATTTGTGAATGTGATTGATACAATACTTGTAATAGGTGATCTAATTTATTTACTTGGAAAAATTGTTTTAATTATTGTATCTTTTGATTGTATTAAAAATGGAAGCAGTGGTTCTCATCCAAGAATTTTGTCTAAACCATGTAAAACAATGTGTTCTTTCTTTTACAAATTTTTTTCCTTGTATGTTTATATAGGTTATAAGTTTTTCTTGTGTGTGTGTTATATATACATGGTGGATGATTTAGTGTGAGAGGTATTCATTATATTATATACACTAAGCTTGAGAGATTAAATTTAATTTAAAAGGTTTTAGAGGTTTTTTTTATCGAGTGATGATTTTGGTAGTCAATTTATAGAAATCATACACTGATGAATTCCCAACAAGTTGTATCAGATATTTCGTTTCTTTTATCTCACTCATGGACACACTCTGAGGAAACTCGGGTAATTATCACTCTCTTATCATGATTTTATTTTGATTTTAGTGGAATTTTACTATCATTAGAAAGTATGAAATATGATAAAGGTATGTTTTAGATAAATAATTTTTAGGGAACAAAATTTGGGTTCTAGAGAATTAAAATGGATGATTATATTCTTCAAAAGGATTTGTAGGTTTCATTGATGGGACTCAAGTCATAGAATACAGACAATATAGATTGGGAATTACTGGAAAATAAAGCTCTTGTATTGGTTAGGATGTTAGAATATCTCTAACACTTAATGTTTTTATGTTATATGTCTCTACAAATAACTTTAATTTCTTTAATAGCTTGTGATACATGAAACCTAGAGTAAAAATGAACCATAATATAGTATCTATTATAACATAGCTGTTAAATTGGAGAAATGAATAGAAATAAAAAAATTAATAAAAAATACATATAAAGTTTTTAAATAAAGCCAATATATATATAATTAACTACATGATTTCTTTTAAAGTTATTATATGGTTTATAAATAATTTTCTCCTAAAAATGGTTTTTGTTAATTTTTATTTGAAAATAATATAATTAATTTCTTCCAATTTTAAAAATAAAATATGTAGAAATGAAATTAAATTTTGAAATTATCATTTCAAAATTATCATAGAGTTATTTTCTGATAATTTTCATAAAATATTAGTGTTTCAATGAATATTGTAAAAATGATTTTTATTGAAAACTATCATTTTATTTAATGAATTTAAAATTTTATTTTATTTAAAATATATTTAAATATAAAATTATAAAATTTAAATTATTAATAATCTAATTATGTTAATTATAATTAATGTTTTGTTTGGTTTTGTATAAAAACTTATTATACATAAAAGAACATTTTTTCCAAAAAAAATTAATTTCGTCATGTTTTTATTTTGATTTTATATTATGTTATTCCAATATCATTATTTTAATTTTATAAAACAGAATCATTATTTTGAATAATAATTTCTAAATTTTTTAATTATTCCACTTTCATTTTTTTCATAATGATTAGTAAAAATAATAATAATTTGTTACCACAGTAAAGGTTAAAATGGGTTTACCCAGGGGTTAAACCAAGAGTAAGGGTACTTTTTCCAATAAACTTGTATAAATATTATTTATTGGACATATGTTAACCACATCCTATCCTATATTCAAATAAATATCGATTTAAATTTTTTTTCTAGAGAATGAAATTTTTATATTTTAATCTTATATGAAATTCAACGTGTGTCCTCTACCCCACTTATAAAATGTCACCCCTTATTTAGATTCCTTACATCACTTTGAGACTTATAGATTAAAAAACCATACAAAATTTATTTATTAAATTACCTATATATGATTTATAGGTTCTTTTATTTTCAAGAGACTATTTCAATGGTTCTTAAGAAAGGATCTGATGGAGTCCAACTGAAGGAGTGGTACTCATCCTACACGATCTTGTTGAAATTACTTCTTTTAAACCGTTCTATAAATATATGGAATTCACTATTAAATAATAAAATTCTTATAATAAATATAATTAAATGTTATTAGGATTATGGAACCACTATTATAAACCCTTTATTACATGAAATGGGAAGTGAAAGTATCACTTGTGCGTAGATGTGGAAAATCACCTCCATGCAGTGATACAATTTATTTTCCATCACCATATTTCATGGATATTAATTATGATTATTTTATTGTTTAATTATAATTTTTATTATATATGTTATTCTTCTAGAATTATAATATCATTTCTACCTTATTACATTCTAATCCTATTAAAAATGATATTATTGCTTGTGCATATGTGTGGACCGACCCCTCCATGAAGAAATGTGATTTTTTCCAATTTCAGTATTACATATATGGTAATAATGATATATTTAATTTATATACATGATATATAAGACATAATAATTTGTTTAAAGTTGTATTATTATTGAATTTTATTTTTTTCCATCCTTTGAAAAGTGATAACAACGTTCATGAGCATGTATGGCCCACTATCTCCATGAAGGATGCAATTATTTTTTCTATATATACCATTTATAGTTGACTATAAATTTTTAAATAATTAATATATATGATATTAATATAATGTATAAAATTTTTATATGATATCATCATGATCAATTTTAAAGGACTATAACCACTAAAATTAAATTCTCATGATACATGAAATAGTTAACACCCAAAAATGGAAATTTTAATAAGGAATTATTAATAATTAGGTGATGAAATATTATAAGTAGATCATATATGATATTATAAGTATTTATATGACTCTATTATAAAATTATAATAAATTTAACTTTATTATATAGTATGTTAAATTTCTATTGAGCCAAATCAAACTTGAGGTAAAATATTTATATTGTAATCTCATTGTTTATCATAAATATTTATGATTATGTTTTTGATAATGAAATATTATTACCAATATAAAATAATAAAAATAATTTTACTCTCTTATAGTTATTAATATAGATTACATATTTCCCTTTCATTTTTCTCTCTTTAATAACTTAAGATCCCAAAATAATGTTTTCAGGAAAACCGAGTTTATTTCTATCTTTGATAAAAAAACATTTTTCTTTCAAATATATGTTTTATTAAAAATGAATTCTAAAATTTATTTATATTATACTATTATTATTTATATTCATGTTTACGTATGATTGATTTTTTAAAAAAAAAATTAAAAGTAATATTCTTGTCGTTTTCCAAATGAGGTACTTTTGAGTTTTTATCAAAAATATGAAAGTAATATTTTTTTAAGAATACACCAAATGAACAACATTTCCCGCCATCATGACTACTGAATTATTTTAATACATATTTAAAATTTTCCATTTTTAATTTCAAATAAAATGATTTTCTTACTATTTGGTAATTTTTTAGATTTTAAACAATTGATTTCAAAGAGAAAAAGTAATTTTCCTCAAGAAATATTCCCATGATATTTTAATGGTTTTTTTCATTTAAGATAACATCCTATGATTTTGATTACACTTTAATGGGAAAATGATCCAATGATACCATGCAATTTCATTATTTGGGATTGATTATGATGATGATGATTTAAGGATGATTCAATGAAACTGGTTTCTTCTTGAAGAGTTAGTTATGTTATGATGAAACCTCTAGGAAACTCATTAATTATTCATGGGTTATTCTATTATAAAATGATGAAATGTTTATGAAGTCCATTTCCTTTAAATTTTTATGATATAATGAGTGTTTTATGATCATATGTAATATATAATTATGAATTTAAATATTTTATGGTTGGGAACATAATGTTACATCTTTCCAATTCATTGGGTAAATATGGATGTCTAATTAGATAATAAGTATTGAGACGAGGAGTGAACTTATTTTAGTAAGGGACTCTATCAACTATGATAGTCTTGGGAGTGAAACTTGACCTGCCTTAAAATAAAATGAGTAGTGAACCCAATCCACTATGATAGTATTGGGAGTGATTTTTAGTAAGGAAATGACTTTCTATGCTTACATGTATGCAACTAACTTATGTATTATACTAATTTTATGATCTCATGGATTATGTTAATTGATTTATTTAGGATTCATGTCTTATAAAATACCAAGATTTATTCCACAAGTCATTATTATGATCTATGATATATTGGGTATAGTTTTAAAATGATAATCTCTTGTTATCATACCCTTAATCTCATGGTTTATTTAAGATATCAATGATATATCCATTTTTTAACCTCACAAAGCATTTTATCCCACCCTTTCTTGTGTTTCCATTCCCTAGGTTATGAAGAAATTATTTAAGTATGATATATATTAGAAAGGTACATGTTTTGAAAACTTTTTTATGGAGATTTTGTAGTACTTATATGAATAAATTGGTTTGGTATCCATGTTTCCAAAGACACTAATCCTATGTGATTCTAGAACATATCAAAATTTTTTGTAATTAATATTCATCTAATAAGACATAATATATATGTATAAAAATAATGGTTCATTATATTTTGTATCAAATAATATTTTAGTCATCTTTGGAAACTAGGATGAAAAATATTTAGTGATAACCCTTTGGATTATCCTATGTATAAGAGAATGTCCTATGTTATGGTAGATAATAGAGTGTTCTTTTAATAGAAAAAGATCCCTATTTGAATACAAAATGTTGATATGGTATTATAATAGATTCATCTATGGGTATTAACCCAAAAAAGTGTTCATCAATTATATCTTGTCTATCATTCTAGTGCACAGTGAGAATTGCCATACTATTAACCTGGTTTGACACTCTTAGGGGATATTATTTGGTTAATTAAAATTTTATTTATGAACTATTATAAAGTATTTTAATATAAGATGATTACTATTGAACTTGGTTAATCCTAAGGTGTCATAGAGTAAAATTAATTTATCATGATTTAAGCATCATATTTTTTTTCAAGATTACACGATTTCCCACTATGATTTTTGTTTCCAAAAATATGTTTTTTTGTTTTACTTGTTGGATAGAACCAAAAGTAATTTTATTAATGCATAATTTTATAAAAAATAAAATGATTATACACTAGAGAAACAAAATTTTATGGGAGATATAATAAAAAATACCATTTTTATTCTTACAAAACATTCTTAAGTCATGAATATTGTTAAACATCCAAATGAGAAAAGGTGGGAACCAAGTTCTACATTAATTACTTCATGAGTAAATATTCACCATAATTTAGTGGGTTTTCTAATCTATTAGTTTCGGAACAATGGATCAGTACCAATGAAAATATATTTTTTATTATCCAGTTTTTAAAACTTGAAATAATTATATTTACTGTTTATCATTTGAAAGTAGAAGTATATCAACGGCCGAATCTTATCAAGAACATGAGGCAATAAGTAGAAAGTGAATCTACGTTTTGGGATGAGTTTAAGTGCTTAATTGTCAATAGTTAATTTTCTCATATTATTCATATCAAAATAGATAAGTAGTTTTGTGCGCTAAGATAGGTGGATGATGAATCTATTAATACATTTGAGTAAAATTTTACAAGACTTGTGAGGTATGATTCTATTATTATCACCCATCCTGAAATTAAGGTTGATTGATTCTTTAGTGGATTAAATCCAAGTCTCTAAAGATTGTAAGATATAAGAGAAATTAGTAGCATTAAATAAATATTTTTATGTGTTATAAAGGTGGAAATAGAGATTAGAGTTTCCCATCAATCTCACAGTTTTTATAACAAATGAAATATGGAATTTAAATGAAATACTAAAAAACATTGAGATAAGAATATGATCGTTCATTTATTCTCAATATGTGGAAGTAAACAGAGAGAAAATTGTGTTAAGATTACTAATAAATGTTTTAAGTGTGGAATAGATAGTTTTTAGGATTTATAATGCTGATGTAGTGGGAGGAATAAATTAACAAATGATGGAGAAAAAACACCAGTAAATGCACAACTCACACTCCAGTGTTTCAAATTAAAGAAGTATGGGAAATATGATAACAGGTTCTCAAAAAAATGTTTAATAATTTTGATCAAAATTGGAAACCTATTAATTATAGATAAAAATAAATATCTCTTGAAATCACTATTACTGATGTTGGGTATGATAACAAAGTGGTAAACGGTACACATACCTTCCACTCTAGAATTTTTAATGCCTTATTTGATTACAGATCTACCCATTCATTTATATGTGAATAATTTTTTAAGGATTTTACAGTATCACCCTAATTATTTTATTTTGAATTAAAACTGAAAAATTGTAATGGTACAATGATTACATATTATGTTTGTGATTCATATCTAATTTAAGTTTATGGGAATGTACTTATTTCAAATCCTGTTATTCTCCCTCTAATGGAATTTATGTTATCGTAGGAACGGATTGAATTTATTTAAATACATCGCACATAAATTTATAATAATGGTAAGTCACATTTTATATTCTAAACCAACCAATGATCATTTATAGGTGCATCGATAACTATAAACTTCTAATTAAAATTATATCAATTATACGGGTCTTGATTATTATTTAAAAGGGTGAATATCACGTATTGTTGTGGAGAAATTGAACATCAAAGATATTCCTATTATATGATATTTCATTGATTTCTTTCTAAAATAAATTTCTTCTCTTCCTCAGAATCAAGAATTTGTGTTTCCAATAGAACTTATACATGGTTCTTAACCTAATTTAAAGACTCCATATAAAATGACTCTGATTGATTTGAAGGTATTGATGAAGAAACTCTAGGAGAATCATGATAAGGTATTCAATTGTCTAAGTTTGTCACCATGGGGTCCACCTATTAATTTTATTAAGAAGAAATATGGAACAATGAGACTCTTCATTAATTATTAGGAACTAAACCTGCTCAAAATCAACAAAAAGTACCATCTTCCCCATATTAATGATTTGTTTGATCAATTAAGTGTTTCTAAATATATTTACAACATTTATATTCAATTCAGATACTTTCATTTGAGGGTCATAAGTGAAACATTCCCAAGATAGACTTCCATACGAGGTATGAACACTATGAATTTATGGTGATTCCATTTGGTCTTATTAACTCTCAGGATATATTTATGGATATAATGGCTTAAGTATTTAGATATTACCTTAAACAGTTTGCAGTAGTTTTTTTTATTATATTATTATATATTCAATGATTAATGAAGAACATGAAGATTATGTATGGATTGTTCTAAATTCTCTATGGAAGGTTAATATATATGTAAAGTTCACCAAGTGTGAATTTTGGTATCAAAAAGATTCATTGTTTTCATATATTATCATGAAATAGTATTTTGGTGGATCCATCAATGATAGAAATTATTTAACTTTGTCCTAGAAAACCACTGTGATAGAGAAAAATTGTTTTATTGATTTTTATTAATATTATCAAAACTTTTTAGAGAATTTAACATGGATATATAATTCTTTCACTAAGTTAAATGAAAAGGGAGATATGTTTTCTTATATAGATGAATTTGAAATAAATTTCAATAAATAAAAGAGTATGTTATTCAGCACAGCTATACTTACACTATCCCTAGCTAAAGGCTCCAAACAGTAAGTTAGCAGAAAAGAAATTCCTCTGATACCACTTTGTAACGTCTCAATTTTGGGAAGTGCCCAGTGACGCCCCGTACCCATTTGTTCAAATAGCCTCAAGCGCATTTTCCCGAATCCCAGATATAAGGCCCCAGCCTTAAACCTTACTTAATCTTGAGTTATTACAAAATTACACATTGAGGATCTTTTTAGGTTTAGAGTTTTAGAGAATTAGATCATGAAACTTGCATTACATTCCACATTTAAACAAAGTGGTTACATAAAAGACAGTATTCATTCTTCTCATCAACGGAAACATATTTAAAATGAAACATGGATTCTTTCTTGACACATCCTCGACACTATCATCACATCATGTACCTTTCCCTTGACCTGTGAAAAACATTTCAAAAACTTGGGATGAGCATAAAAAGCTCAGTAAGGGTTATAAAAATATGGAAAGGAAACATGATTTCGTATATACATAAGAATGAAATCATACTTTACCCATAAAATATAGGCATATCAAATCATGAATAAATCATAGAAAACATAAGACATAAAGGTAACTTGAGGCATTCATAACATTCTTACGTGGGGAGTAACCCTCTTGGTTACGTTTGGAATACCCATCACAGTATATTCCCTAAATCTCTTTGGAGAAACCTTAACATTTCACTCCTTCGTGTTACCCAATGCATTGGAGAGCTATATCGGGCTCACCCGCCCTTAGTTTATCACGGAACCACCCGTTTTCATAAAAATGCCCAAGAACCATAACATAAATGTGTCACATAAAACATGCATAAAGGAACCATAACATTTTCACATTTCAATCACAATATAACATTTTAGTATATTGAAATATTGAATCCATTCAAAAAGAAACCATTTCCAAAACCATTTAAAACATTTAATAAAGATATTTTTGAATCAAAGTGTCTCATACCACCTTGAAGCTTAAAATTTTAAACCATTAATATCCATATAAATAAATCCTTAAAACCATTTTGAAAACATGGATATTAATAAGAACAAATAATTAAAACATTTAAAACGATATTTTGGTTAAAGGGGTTTTACCAAAATTAGAGACACTTGAATACAATAGTTGAGGAATAACATTTAGTCAAAACTTTATAATATCATGAGAATAAATGGATTCATGATATAATACTCCAAAGGACAGTATATACACCATATAAGAGTGAATTGGTGCATAACAACAATGAACCCTCAATAGAAATGTCAAATGTGATGAAATCCCTTATAAAGAAGGTATCCTTAAATTAAGGACAAATCAATCTCAAAAATATGTGTGACAAATATAAATACACCCAATATAAGTGGATATTAAGTGTAAAAAATTCCATTCACACATATTCAATGGACGACATATTCAATGACTACATGTTGAACCCAAAGAAATCGAAATTGGGTTAAAAAGTTCCCTTGACAGCCTAACGGCATCACATCAAAAGGCGTTGATGAGAGATAAAAAGAGTATCTCATCACTTGGAAATAAAATTTACATCAATAAGGATATATGAGAACATATCCCAACATAACAATATGTAAATTAAAATACCCAACAAAAGAAGTCTTTTAAAAAAGAGGACGGTGAAAGGTTCCCTTACCGACTTGGGTATCTTTCAAAACATACACCCCATGAAAGAATGACAATAGATCATTGATGTAAATACTCATAAACGAAAGTATATTACACAAAGAGTAGAATAATGGGCATTAAATACACCACTCAATGGAATTTGTGGCAAATGTAGCATAAATTTCACGGAAATAAAAGTGAGATGAAAAATCTCTTACGAAAACTCGGCAGCCTAACGGCGCCACATAAAACTTCCGAATATGGATTGATGAGATCAAATAGGGTATCTCATCACATTAAAATAAAATGTACAGCAAGAGGAATATAAAATAACATCCCCCAACATTACAAAGAGGAGCTTAAAAGAAGTGACATAAAGGAGAGTACTTAAAAAGAAGAGAGAGGTTAGATCTCTTACGAAAGTTTGGCAGCCTAACGGCGCCACTCAAAACTTCCAAAATGGATTGATGAGAGAGAATAGGGTCTCTCATCACATGAAAATAAAAATTACAGTAAGTGTAATATAAATTATCATTCCAATAACAATAAAGATGAGCTTTAAAAGGAATGACATAAAAGTGTGTACTTAAAAAGAAAGAGAGGAGTAGGATCCCTTACCTTGGGTCCGACTTGACTCGATCGTTATTTAATCTCCTGAATAATAAACTTGAGTTAATTTCTAATTCCTTAAGAACCTTTTTCAAGTTCATTATTACTTTTATACCACTTATTACCATGTCATAAACATTATGTAATCATTTAAGTTAATAATATTTGTTTTGCCGATATTTGGTTCTTAAGTCGAAAGTGGACTTCTTACAATTACATGTTGTTCGTGTGGCCAAATGTTTATTATATCCAGAATTTTATTCATTATATATTTCATATATATCCATTACATGCATTCATTTATAACATTACATAATCATTTAGAGGTAAGAAATGAAATGCACCGTTCATGGAGACGGTAAGCCATACGTACGCATGAACGCTACTTTCATTTCTATTTCGTATTTTATAGAATGGAATAATAATGATATAAATGTATATTATAATTCTAGTACAATATCATATATAATATCATATTTCCATCCTTTATACATCCCACATATGGTATTTAACGAATCAAATCACTTTGAGGGGGCGGTAGTCCGCACTTCCTTAAATGAAGATATCGCGTATACCCATAATGGAAGCCATAAAGGTAAGACAAAAATAAAAAATACAGAAGAATAAATAACACATAAACATATTATATATCATATATAAAAATAGTGACATCATAATGGACACCTTTGAAGGTGTTAAATGAGTATTGAACAATCATCGTTTCGGGAGGCAGAATTTCACCATCCACGGAAACTGTATGTTCTTTAACCATTTGATGTAGTTTTGTGAGAGTGTAGCTCGAATAAATCTTATAACAACATCCTAGTATATTTAAGATACTGGTTTTGTTACAAAATAAGTAAATAAAAAGAGTTTATGGGGTTGGAGAAGCAAAATAAAACAAATGAACATGAGAGAATGAATTACCTTTAAAAGTGTAACTCCTTTTGATTTGAGCCTAAAGGCTTCCTTTGAAAGGATTCTTCCCAAAGGGAATCCTCTAGGATGAGGAGAGGGATTTGGAGAGAGTAAATGGGCAGGGTTTGGCCGAGCCAAAGGCTTGAGGAGTGTGTTAAATGAGGTAGAGGTGGGGGCCTTTTATAAGAGGAGAGGAGGGGCACTTTTGGAAAGTAAAGACATATTACTTTATTTGAAAATGTGTTTCGGTTTCAAAAGGTCTCACATTGATATAATTCGTGGATAAGGTGATAAGGCTTCTAAATCCACTCATCCAATAAGTTTTGGACATGTGTAGTTTATAGATTTTACATTATCTTTCCATTTTATTTAAATCGTCAAATAATGATGTCATCGCTGCATCATTATTATGTCATAAATAATGTAATTTATTTAATGTCTAAAAATTATAAAAAAAATACTATGATGTAGTAAATCTTTTTATATTTCCAATGAATATTTATAATCAAAAATATGACTTGTATAACCCCACTTAAAAATTGTTTTAGTAAAACATATCATGTTTGTGTCAATTTTACTTTTACATTAAATAAAATGTTATTTATGTCATTTCCCAACAAAAGTGGATCCATGGGGTCCCCAAGTTGACCCATGGCTTTTCTTGGTCGTCCATGATACAAACAATGAGGGTAAGACATGTGTTAAGCACATCTCATTTTATTAAAGCATTATTTTTACCTTAAACTACACTAATTACCACTAATCACGATTAAAAACTTAATAAGTTACTATTCACCAAAAAATTATTTTAATCTCATTGAACCGCATTTTACTTCTTAATGACAACAATTTATGTCGGATTTTTGAAAATCAAAACACAATGATGGCAAAATTTCATTTAAACGGAAAATCAGTTTTTATAAGTACCACTTAGTGGTTTCACTATTCATCAAAAATTGAAGTTTTTCAGAAAAATCCCAAAAATTCACCCTAAGCTATATTTGATATTCTGAATTAAAAAATGAAGTCCATTTTACAAAATTCAAAACATATAAGTCACATTAATTAATTTAATAATTAATTCCCGCTGTCATGTCAAATAGCGTGTTTTATGAAACAATAAGTATCAAAAGATTGACACTAGTTTAAGTCTGATTTCAAAGTGAAATTGATTCCAATGAACACTATTGGATTTAATGGTAAAAAATATTTTCTAATTTCACTTTAAAACCAATTCAAAATATAATCTAATCATATAAATAAATTAGATTAAAAAGAGGTTTTGAATTAAAATACAACATTTTACACTATTCATTAAAAAAAATGAACTTTATCGGAAAAATACCAAAAAATTACACAAAGTAAAATTTGATGTCCCGATTCTTAATAAGAGTTTTATTTGGTCCAAAATAATGTTTAAGAGTGAAAAAAGCTATATTTAATGACAGTTCTCCATTAAAAGGCGATAAGTGAACCTTTAGTGAAAACTAGGGCATATACGCCTAAAATTGAATTCTTTCCATATTTTAAGCCTTTAGCTTTTATTGGATAAATGTAAAAACATTTAAAAAACATATATAATCATATTTTAGTTATTTCTATCCATTCCCGCCAATACAACGGCTACATGTTAACTACCATTTGAATTAATATTATTTTATTATTAGAGTGCAACGTAAGATTCCCAAGAAACTCGTTGTTGCGTGTTGGGTACGCCATCGAGCATAGAGTCCCCTTTAAAGTCATATTAATATTTTATTCACAAATATGGATAAATATGAAAATTCCATATTCATTATTTACCTGGGGTGTTACACCAGAGGCTGCCGACTAGTAGCAAGGGCCTTGGGTGTGATAGTGGGGAAAGTATGCCCTCATTGGCAGAGTACCATAGTGGAGGAAAAAAAATATACAATAGCGAAAGTAGTAAACATACCCAACAACAGTAAAAAACATAAGACTAAAATAATAAACAACACGAGCACATATATTAATGATGCATGATACACATGTTTAGGAAAACAACCAAACAAGTCACAATGCTAAAATAAAGTACTAAACCAAAGTAAAAAAGAAAAAAAGTAAACAAATCCTTAGCATCTGAAGCCCAAGCTCTGTCCCATGCTCTCCAGCTCTGTGGCAATCATGTACCTGAAGTAGAAGGGAAATTGACCTTATCTATACTTGCAATAATATAATCTATTTGGGCCCAAATTCATGACCAAAATAGGGTGGGAGTCTAAATCCTAGTAGGAAAACACCACAAGATCTGTGCCTAACTGTAAAGGAAAATTTGGAAAGCAAAAAGTAAAATGATGCAGTAAACAAGGAAGTACTCAACAGTAAACAATCTACAGTTTCAATTCAATCAGTTCCATATATCAAAAACTAGCTAATCAATGAAGGTAACTCTATGGGTATTACTCTTAGACTAACCCCTCTGGTTCAACCAAAATAAGGATAGATATTCCCAAGACTCTCTGAGGAAGAACTAACTTTCAATTCCCCCTATAGTCATGTATGATTCAAAGTCTTTTTGAGGATGCAGTCACCGTCAATCCCCCCTATAGTCATGTGTGATTCATAGACTCTATAAGGAATCCCTCACTTTCAATTCCCCCTATAGCCATGTGCGATTCAAATTCTCTCTGAGGAAGCACTCACAATCAATTCCCCTTATTGTCTTTCAGTGGTAACTACAGGCGTTCTGAGGAAGCACTCAATGTCAATTCCTCCTGTGGCATCGTAACGTATCTATAGACCCTCTGAGAGATCACTTAACATTAATCCCCCATATGGCCTCAACATGTGATAATTATAATGGACACTATAGGAAATCCATCAACGACAATTCCCCCTATGGTCCCATACAACAGGTTCTCATAGCCACTTTTAAAACAACATGCACAAATGATGAAAAACAACCGAAGTTAACCCCTAGTACTACTTGGCTAACAATCTAAAACATATCAACATGTCAGAACAACAGTCACACCATCCTACAATACTAGGCATTGGAAAGAACAAGGCATCCTACTAGGATAATCAGAACCAAAAGGTCATAACCATAAATGCATGGGCAAACACTTCCAAAGCATAGAAAAATAACTATATTCACATTCAATTTAACCTCTACTCAAGCATAAAAGAATAGCATGCAAACAATAGGGCTAAAACAAAAATTCCTCAATACCCTGTTCATGTGTATTGGGTATTTTGAACATATAACTCAAAAAATTTCTACGGAAAGGCACAAACCACCTACCTCGACATTGGGAGATCAATATACTTGTGTCTCAGGGCTTGTATCACATTAGAACACCAAATATCAACAAAAACATCTAAAACATTCAACTAAAGATAACTTGAGAAAGAGGAAGAACCAGGAAACAATGCTCAATAAGAAGGACGAGATTACCGAGGCAATTACAACGCAATCGACAATGATCGATTCGGAGAACAGATGCTTGCTCAGATGCTCGAAGAAGATTCCCTGTTGTACAGGAGCTCTCAGATGAACTAGGTCGAGAATAAGGGATTTCTCCCAATTAGATGCGACCCCAGTACATTTAGTGGAAAAAAGGAAAATATACGGCATGTAATTTAGAAGTGCACAGCATGTACTTACTATTTCCATACTTCACTTTAGGTGGTCTCTAGGTCACCACAGACGGTGGTGTGTGTGGCTGTCACACAGCCATCACACGACTACCCACGGTAACTAAGTACATGGTGTGTACTAATAATGTACATGACATGTACTTAAAAAATTTCTAGAAATTCCTTTTTTTCTAAAAAATGAAAATAACAAAAAGAGATATCTGAAAAAGGAGATCCGGGTTCTTACAAACTTTCCCCTTAAAGAAATTTGTCCTATAATTTCCCTAGAAAGGTGGCATAGAAGAAGAAACCTCAAACAGCTCCGGCCACTATGATTGTACATTGGTCTCCCTCTCCCAAGTCTCATTCTGCACTCACCCATGATACCATAGCACTCGTTCCAGAGGAATAGACCAGCCACGGAGGAACTTCTTACTTCGATAAACAATGCACATAGGTTTCTCCTTGAATGATGAATCCACTTCCAACTCAACATCCTTGCATTGGAAGACATGAGGTATGTCTGAGAAGTAACGTCGAAGATGAGAAATGTGGAAAACATTGCGCATATCCCGGTACCTCTGAGGTAACTGCAACTGATAGGCAAATGACCCAACTCTCTCCAACACCTCAAATGGAACGACATACCTTGGCGAAAGCTTACCCTTTATCCTAATCCTTAGGTTTCCCAACCTAGGTGTGTCACGCAGAAAAACCTAATCCCCAACCTAAAACTCTAGAGGTCATCTCCAATGATCAGCATAAGACTTCTGCCTAGACTGTCCAGTAGCCATCCTCTTCCAAATCAACTCTATCTGCTCTTTGGTCTCCTGGACAAGACGAGGTCCCAACATACCTACCTCTCCTACCTCTATCCAATATAAGGGTGATCGACATGGCCTACCGTACAAAGACTTATAGGGTATCATCTTAATAGTTTCTTAAAAAATATTATTATAGGAAAACTCTACAGGAGGTATTTTCTTCTCCGAAGAACCTCCAAAATCCAAGATTCAAGCCCGGATCATGTCCTCAAGCACCTGAATCATACGCTCAGACATGCCATCTGTCTAGGGATGGTATGTTGTACTCCAAAGTACCTATGTACCCAAAGCCTTCGGAAAACCCTACCAGACTCGAGAAGTAAAACATGCATCCCTGTCTGAAACAATGGAGTGTGTAACCCCATGTAGACGTACAATCTCTTGGATGTACAGTCTTCCCAACTCATCAACACTAAAGGTATCCTTGATTGACATGAAGTGAGAAACCTTCGTGAGTTTGTAAATTACAACCCAAACTACATCATTTCTTTGAGGCGACCTCAGCAACCCTTTCACGAAATCCATCCCGACATCATTCCACTTCCACTTGGGAAAGGGTAACTGCTGCAAAAGCCCTACTAGTTGTTGATGCTCTGCCTTCACCTACTGACAGGTGAAACACCTCATGACGAAACCAATAACATCACTCTTCATGCCTGTCCACCAATACTGATGGTGTAGATTACAATACATCTTGGTGACACCAGGATGAACTGCCCAAACTAAGGATTTAAAGTCCCGCATCAGCTCCTCGCTTATGTCTATTGTCACCCAAACATGCCCATGAAAATGAAAGATCTCATCCTCGCCTATGGTCCATCCAAGAATGGGGTCATCTCCTGATATGCTCTCCCATAGGAATATGACTTCATAATCTAATAGTTGCCTCATTCACAATAGATCATCAAGGGTATAGGTAAAAACTATATAAGAAAGAAATGTCTGCCCCTATCTGTCGTGCACCTCTAAATGTATCTGAGAGAATAAGTTCATAAGATTCCACTCACTGCTGGCATTCTGAACTGCCTATATCTGAGTCCTCCTTCTCAACGCAACAGCCACAACATTTCCTTTCCCAGACGTATAGGCATGATCGAATTCAAAAGACGGAAGGTACACAACCCACCTTCACTGTCTCAAATTCAAATCACGCTGAGTGAAGATATACTTGAGACTTTTTTGGTCAGTGAAAACCACAAAATGATCTCCCAGAAGATAATGTCTCCAACAACGTAAATTTTGAACAACTACAACCAACTCAAGATTGTGCGTCGGGTAATTCCTCTCATGTGGCCTCAACTGCTGAGACCCATACGCAACAAATCCTTCATCCTGCATACGAACAGCTCCCAGCCTGATACTTGAAGTATCACAGTAAATAGTATAACTCTTGCCCATCTCTGGAAAGACTAGTATTGGTGCTGAAGTCAGTCTCACTTTTATCTCTTGAAAGGATGACTCACTAGAATCTGACCAGAAAAACTTTTCACCATTCTTAGTCAAACCCATCAGTGGTGATGCTAAGAGTGAGAAGTCCTGTATGAAATTCCTATAGTATCCATCTAGACTTAATAAAATTCAAACCTCAAATAAGTTATTCATATACTCTTAGGAAACTACATCTCTCTATTTCTCTAGGTCTACTAATACTCTCGACTCTAAGATAACATGACCCACGAAGTGAATTTGGTCCATCCAAAAGTGGAATTTTGAGAGCTTAGCATATAACTGATGCTTTATCAGTGTACTCAGAATGATCTCAAGATGGGTATCATGGTCGTGTCATGTGTGAGAGTACACCAAGATATCGTCCACAAAGTCCACCATGAAAGAATCCAATTATGTATGGAACACTCGGTCCATCAGTGCCATAAAAACTGTAGGCACGTTCATGAGACAGAACGGCATAACCACATACTCGTATTGACCATACAGGCTCTGGAAAGTTATAAGAGGTATATCAAATGGTCTAATATGGAACTGAAGATAACAGGAACTCAATTAAATCTTCCAGAATACCCAGGCTCCTCGAAGCTGATCAAAGAGATCATCAATACTTAACACGGGATATCAGTTTTTGACCGTCAACTAGTTCAGCTTCTGATAATCCAGCCACAGTCGGAGGGTACTGTCCACCTTCTTCGCAAAAGTCCTCTGGACACTGGTGCCACTCCTGGCATGATCTCAATAGAAAATTCAACATATCACTACAGAGGTTAACCTAAAAATTCCTCTGGTAAGATGTCACTGAAATGATCCACCCCTAGAGGAAAGTCTAACTGTGAAGTCCCCAGGTCATCGATATATATATACTAGAAATATGGCATGTAACTCCTCCCAACCCATGATGCTCGGGTCCCGCTCTGCTTTCCTGGACATCCCATTCGCCCCTATGAAGAAACGATCCACCCTCTGGTGATTTGAAACTCACCCTACGACGATAATAGTCGACAATTGCATGAAATAGAACTAACTAGTCCATTCTGAGAATGGCATCACAACCTGTCATCTATAGAACATAGAGATCCCATAAGAAGTGACACCCACCAACACTTAGAGGTAACTCCTTACACTATCGCACACTAGCCATTCTCATCCCTAACGGAGTGTCCAATGTCAATATATCAGCATAAGAAATGATACATAGCTCAAGGATCACCATAAAAACAACATATATAAAGCTATAGGAATCCCATGTTTTGAAAAGAGAAGAATCTAAAACTGAGGAGACTAAGATCGTACCTTGAAATATACAAGGTACGACATTCTTCCCTTTCTGGGTCTACTCCACTACAAAATCCTAACATGCTCCACGGCCCTATGACCCTGACTATCCACCCTGAGCTGATCCACCCTTTTGTCATTGAAATCGTTGTGACTGACTACCACAACCACGGCCCCCACCTCGGCCTGAATGGATAAAAGAACTTCAGTTCCCATACTGATGGGAAACTGGTGGCACTGATCCCGGATGAGGAGTAATAGAAGAACCCATGTCACTAGCTGCTGGTGAGAAGAAATGATTAAAGCACTGAAGATGACCCATCTTGCTGCAAGATCGAAACTCCACTGGGTCGCTCCAACAATATGGCCTCGTATTCCCAACCTTCTCGCACTGGTAGCATACCACATGGATACCTGAAGGTGCATCTTAGCTACTCAGATCTCCACGTGTATTCTCTCTATGACGTTTCCTGCTATTAGCTGGTGAAACACTAACCTTGGATGCTGAACTGACCTAGCTCACAGCTCCATAATCCCTCAGATTCTGTTTAGTGATCAGAGTCTGGTTGACTATTGAAGATATCGAATTAAACCTTAATATGATCACCTAAGATCAGATGTCAATCCTTAGACCATCCTAAAACTTCCTTTCTAGGAATAACTCATCACCTCCTAGAAAGGGTGTAAAGCACTACAGCTCTGTGAAGCGAGAGGAATAATCCATAACTAAAAGAGTACCCTACTCGAGACTCAATAAATCTGGGGCTCAATCAACCCTCAAGGTCTCTAGATAGAACCAGTCGTAGAAGGCACACTGGAACTTGTCCCAAGCCATAACCTACTGGCATCCCGCCTGTGATATCACTTCCCACCATCTATTGGTGGAATCTCACAACATGTATATAGAAATCTTGACCCTCCTATCTAGAGGTATCTCAAGATGCTCGAAGATTGTCAGCATGTCTTATATCCATGACTCTGTATCCTGGGGTCCTCAATCCCCTGAAAAGGTGGTAGGATGTTCCTGCTGAAAGACTGACATCAATTCTTCCATCGATGGGGCAGGAGGTGGTGATCCATGAAAGGTCTGCATCATCCTAATAAATCCCTCTCTGAACTATGAATCATCACCTACGTTAGGTATAAAAGCTGGTGCCAAAACTGGAATGACCAAAAGATCTGCTGGAATTCCTTGATCAGCCATGTCCGGTGTCTGATCACCACCTAGCAACTGGTGTACAACCAGAGGACGTCTCGGTGGCATGACTCTGCAAGGTCAAGTACACACCTTAGATCAAAATTATCATGTACTGAAAGTTAGAATCATAAGGAGGAAACATGAGAAGAAAATATTTCATGTTTTACAAAACATGTATACACGGTTTGTATGCATACTACATGACATTTACTTGAATCCTATTCCCCTGTCCAAGTTCTCTTACACGGCTAAGCCACATGGTTCTCCTTTGAACGAGACTACACAACGTGTTCGTGTCAGACACGATGTGTACTAGACAAACTTCACCAGCCCGTGTTGTTAGTTACATGGCCGGTTACACAGCTGACTCTACACAGCATGTTCCAGACACACAATGTGTACTTAGAAGATTTCACTGACCCATGTTGTTAGTTACACGACTGGATTATAGGATTACACTATATGGCATGTTCAAAACTAACATGGCGTGTATTGCTTAATATTTATCCATCTGTGTTGTTAGTCACACTGGTAAACACAGGGTCAACACAACATGGCGTGTACAACTGGTACACGGTCTGTTCCCACAAGAATTTCTTTATCCTGTGTCTCTTCCCACACAACCTATGGCATGGTTAGATATTACATTGTGTGTATATACGGTACACGGCATGTACTTACGAAAAACGATTTATTCCCAAATAGAAGGATATACGGTGTGTATTCAAAACTACACGGCATGTATTCTGGGTTTTTTCTACACATTAAGCCTCAGAAACTACTTCAGAGCCCAAAAAAACACTGAAACGAACACCAAAGTGCCAAATTCAAATCCATAAGGGCCCATACTCCATGAGAATCAAATCTTGGCATCTTATACAAGTTATAAACAAGGAAGAAATGGCAATGATCCACAAAATTCCGGTCCATGAGGACCCATAACACCTCAAGAACCAATGTTAAGCATTCAATCAAGAAAACCCATACACAAAACAATACCAAATCAAGCAGAAGGTATTCTATCATTGCATCTATCACAACAACATGCATGTCTAGCACAACACCTATCATAACAACATACAATCTCTAATGTACCTTAAATGGAATGGAAAGATTGCATGACATGTGATCTCTAGCAAGTGCCTATATAATGCCTGAGATGGCATACCCTCATCTTATCGGGTTGAAATATAAATATAACCTCAATAATATAAACAATAACAACACAAGGCATGTGAATCACCCATCAGTGAAAATCCATTCAACTGTAAAATTGAAAAACAAGAAAACATGAAATATATGAGGTAAATTGGCTTTTCACTGTACAGAGGTTATCTACTCCTAGGCACAACTTATTAACAAGTACTTATTTCATCCTATACCTAGATAATGACTCCAAATAGTAAGTCAAGAGAAAAGAAATTCTTTTGATACCACTTTGTAATGTCCTAGTTCTAGAAACCGCCTAGAGACGCCCCATACCCGATTAGTCAAACAGACTCAAGAGCATTTCCCCAAACGCCAGAGGCTGCCGACTAGTAGCGAGGGCCTTGGATGTGATAGTGTGGAAACTATGCCCTCATTGGCAGAGTAACAAAGTGGATGAAAAACAAATATACAATAGTGGAAGCAGTAAACATACCCAACCACAATAAACAATGGAAGACTAAAATAATAAATAACTTGAGCACATATATAAATGATGCATGATACATATGTCTAGGAAAATATCCAAACAAGTCACAATGCTGATATAAAGTACTAAACCAAAGTAAAAAAAGAAAAACAAGTAAACAACTCCTCAGCAACGCAAGCCCAAGCATGGTCCCATGCTCTCCAGCTCCACAGTAAACCAGTACCTGAAGTAGAAGGACTCTTTCCCTTATCTATACCTGCAACAATATAATCTGTTTAGGCCCAAAAGCATGGCCCAAACAGGGTGGGAGACTAAATCCCATTAGGCAAACACAACAAGATTTGTGCCTAAGAGTCAATAAAAATATGGTAGGTAACAAGTAAAAGGAAACAGTAAACAAAGATGTACTCAACAGTAAACAATCCACTGTTTCAATGAAATCAGTTCCATATATCAAAAAATAGATAATCAAAGTATGTAACCCTCTGGGTAGTACTATCAGCCTAACCCCTCTGGTTCAACAAAAACAAGGATAGATATTCCCAATACTCTCTGAGGAAGCACTCACCGTCAATTCCCCCTATTTTCATGTGTGATTCAAAGAGTCTATGAGTAAGCACTCACCATAAATTCACCCTATAGTCATGTGTGATTCAAAGAATATATGTGGAAGCACTCACCATCTATTCCCCCTATAGTCATGTGTGATTCAAAGACTCTCTGAGGAATCACTCACTGTCAATTCCCCCTATAGTCTTTCAGTGGTAACTACAGGACCTCCGAGGAAGCACTCAACATAAATTCATCATGTGGCCTCATAAATTATCTATAGAACCTATGAGGGAGAACTAAACATCAACCCCCCTGTGGTCTCACAGCGTGATAATTATAACAGACACTCTAGAAAATCCCTCAATGTCAATTTCCCCTATGGTCCTACTACAACTGGTTCTCGCAGCCCCGTGTAATACAACATGCACAAATGATGAAAAATTTCCAAAGTGAACCACTAAGAATACTTGGATAACAATATAAAACATATCATCATGTCATAACAATAGTCCCACCATCCTATAATTCTAGTAATGGGATAAAACAAGGCACCCTAACAGTCCAAGCAGTACCAAAAGGTCATAACCAAACATGCATGGGAAAACACTTCCAAAGCATAGAAAAATAACCCTATTCACATTCAATTTAACCTATACTGAATCATACAAGCATAGCAGGAAAACAATAGGGATAAAACAGTAAATATGCAATACCCCATTCATGGGTATTGGGAATTTTGCACATATAACTCAAAGACTTTCTACGGAAAGGCACAAACCACATACCTCTGTGTTGGGAGATCAATATACTTGAGTCTCGGGGATTGAATCAACTTAGAATTCCAAATATATAAAACAATGTCTAAAATGTTCAATAGAAGATAATTTGAGAAATATGAGGAATTTTGAAATGAAGCTCAAGAAGAATAAATAGCTTACCGGGGCGATTCCAAAGTAATAGATGGCAATCGATTCAGAGAAAAGACAGTCGTTCGAAGGCTCGGAGAAGATTCACGACCATACAAGTGCTCTTAGAAGAACTA
This sequence comes from Viscum album, assembly GCA_963277665.1. Taxonomy (NCBI): domain Eukaryota; kingdom Viridiplantae; phylum Streptophyta; class Magnoliopsida; order Santalales; family Viscaceae; genus Viscum; species Viscum album. Next base: position 1,150,515,727 of record OY728137.1, read on the forward strand.
TATTGAGAAGAAGGGCTTTCTTCCAATTATATGCGAACCTAGTACGTTTAATGAAAAAAAGAAAATACATAGATTGTACTTTAGAAGTACACGACGTGTACTTTCCATTTTTGTACTCCGCATTAGGCGGTCTCCAAGTCACCACACACGTCCGTGTGTGTGTCCATCACACGACCATCACATGACTACCTGCAGTAACTGATTACATGATGTGTACTCATAAAGTACATGTCATGTACTTCAAAAATTTCCATAAATTCCTCTCTGTCTCAAAAATGACCAGAAATGAAATACATACCTGAAAAAGGAGATCTGGGTTCTTATAGAATTTAACATGGATCTCTAATCCTTTCACTAAGTTAACTAAAAATGGATATAAGTTGTTTTAGATAGATTAATGTGATGAAAATTTCAATTAATTAAAGAGTAGGTTAGTTAGAACTGCTATAATTACACTACCCAACAGTGGAGAAGGGTTTGTGATCTTTAGTGATGCATCGAATAAGGGATTGGGACGCATCATCATATAAAATTATATTATTATGGCATATGACTCACCAAAAATGATGGTTCATTATAAAAGTTATCCAAAAAAAATTTAGAGTAAGTTTGAGTAATTTTTGTATTAAATATATGGATGCATTATCTCTATAGAGAAAAGTATGATATGTATACTGAACATAAACATTTAAAGTATATATTCAATTTGAAAGAGATAAATATGTGACATAGAATATGGTTTATATTGATTAAAGAATATTACTTATCAATACCTTACCACATTTTGAAAGAAAAAAAGCTATAAGATGCTTTTAGTCAAAAGAATCATGAAGGCTTATCTTTGATGAGGATCACAAAAGACCCAATATTTCATGATTTTTAAAGGATATATCAAGAAATATTGAAGGAAGGTTAGAAATTTTATCTTTCACAAATGGATGTTTGGCCTTCTATCCATATAAAGATTAAATAGGTGCAAAGGGATGGTGTAGTACAATAAAAGAAGGTAATAAATGATCATGATTTTAACATTTTTTGTAATGGAATGATAAGGTTTTAGAATCATGTATGTGTTTCTTCAATACTATATTTGAAGGAATTATTTGATGAAGCTCATAGTTTATAATTATATATTCATTCTAAAAGTAAAAATATTTATAGATATTTGAAAGAGTATTTCTGTTGGCAGAACATGAAAAGAGATATTATAGATTCTGTATTTTAGTGCTTAGTATGCCAAAAAGTTACACCTGTGAGACTAAATTCTAAGGGTATGTTACAATCATTATCGACACCACAAAAGAAATTGTAAAAAATCGCCCATATTTTGACATCAAAATTCCAAAAACATTTAATGGCCATAATTCTATTTGGGTTGAAGTTGATCACATTATTATGTCAATAAAATTCGTTGATAATAGATAATATTTCTCTCTTAATTATATTTAAATAACTTGTATTAATGAATCAGTAATGTTTTATAGAGTACCACATTCTATTATATTTGAATATGATATGAGGTTTACCATGAAATTTTGGTGAATTCTTTTGTAGGATCTGGATATAGAGTTGATTTTTAGTTAATCTTATCATCCTTAGATATATGTTCAGTCTGGGAGAACCATTCAAACCCTAGAGGATATGTTGAGATATTTTTCTATGGATTTCAAAGGTGGTTATGATCAACACCTTCCTTTATTAAAGGATTCTTACAATAATATATTTCACTCAAACATTCAGATGGATCCTTATAAATACTTATATTGAAAAAAGTATAGAACACAAACATGATGAGATGTTGTTAGTGAAATAAATCTTTTAGGACCTGAGCTATCTAAGTAAATGGCATAAAAATAAAAACACATTTAAGAGTACATCAATGAATCTTATAGTCTAAATAAAAGTTATACTGACAAAAATTAGTGAAATATTGAAATCAATATTGGTGAGAATGTATTTATATATATTTCACCATGGAAGAAGTTTATAAGATTTAGAAATAAGGTAATGATGATCCTTAGGTAGACTGGACCCTTTGAGATTTTTGATTTAGTATAGACGGTTTCTTATCACTTGTAACTTCCACTGATCCTCTCTCAAGATCACAATATATTCCATGTATCTCTCCTAAGGAAGTACATAACTAATCCTTCACATGTAGTGAACTTATAGGATATAACACTGGAGCATGATCTTTACAAATAAGAATAACTAGTATAAATCTTGAATTATAGAGATAATTGCTATCGAACAAGATTAATCACTTGGTTAAAGTTCTTTGGGGGAATCAGAAATTTGAAGAACCTACTTGGGAGCTTGAGGATATATTGAAATAGAGATATCCCCATTTTTTTATATCAGGGTGATATTATTTTTGGTGAAATTAATTTTAAGAGGGTGTAAAATGTGATGCCATGAGATTTTATGACATATATCTCTTCAAATAAATTTAATTTCTTTGATACCTTGTGATACATGCAACCTTTAGTCTAAATGAATTATAATATAGTATATCAAAATAAACTAGATTTTTATTTTGATAGATAATCAGGAATATGTTTTTTTTTTAAAATATGTATAATAGTTTTAGATAAAGAAAATATATTGTTAAATAAGTACTCAACTTATAGAAAAGACATTATATGCTTTAAAAAACATTTTTTCCTCCAATATGGATTTTATTTATTTTTGTGGGAAAATAATATAGTTAATTTCTCCCACTTTTAAAAGTTTCATTTAAATAAAAGAATATTATTATTAAAATAATCATGTTAGAATAATTTTAGAGTGAATTTTTGATAATTTTCTAAAAAGATTAAATTTTTTTATGAATAGTGAAAAATACTAATTTATACTCCAAAAGCCCAGGACCCGGTAAAAAAAACCGGCCCTAAGAGAATTTATTAAATAAAAATATAAATGAGTCAAACAAATAGGGGATCATTAGAAAACTGAGAGTACACAACACCCATCATATTCGCTTGAACCATTAGAGCACAAAAATCGGGGGTCATAAAGGACCACATCATGTCCTTCTTCGAAATCGCCTGCTTGGAAAAAGCATCTGCCACCGCGTTGGCTTCCCTATAAGTATGTGAGACCACCACTTTCAAATTAGCAACCTTGTGGAGACATTCAACCCCGTGAGGTAACACTATCCATAGGACATTTCACGTCTTTGATGCCAAGGCATGAACCGCAAGCTAAGAATCTGATTCAATCCATAACATGTTCCAGTTATATCGGACATCATAACTAACAGCGTGAATTATCGCCCATAATTCAGCCTCGTGTGCAACCCCAATATCAGTAAAGTGGTAGAAGCACCCCTTGAAAAATCCATGGTATGTTTGAAAGACGCCACTGCATCCTGATAGTCTTGGAGCACTAGAAGCGGCACCATCCACGTTGACCTTAAGCCATGGACTGATTGGAGGTATCCATCATATGTATTTACGAACCTGAGGCTTCCGAGGCCGGCCAGAGACTCCAAGCAGTCTAAAAATCTGTAATTCAGAAAAATAATTATGCATTGTACAGGTTTGAATCTGTGAGGTAGCATGGACCTCTGAATGTATCGCAACCATGCCGCATTGAGTAGGGGAAAACATTCCATCAATGATAAGAGTGTCGTGAGCAGCCCATGTGGCCATGATTATAGCTACAGTGGCCACATGTATGAGATTCCCTAGATGTGCGCCGTAGCGCACCTTGGACAGCCCATTTAACAGATCATGTAGCAGCAGATTTTTTTCAATTGCAATTCCAAAGAGTGTTCCAAAATAATCCAACAGCCTCCCAACATAGCTGCAATCCACAAAAAGATGTTGGGAAGTCTCCTTAGTAGCCATGCAAAGATGACATGCCGATGCAAATTGAAAACCATCCCACTAGATCCGGTCGTGAGTAGGCAGACGATTCGTCTATAATCTCCAAATTAAGAGAAATATAGAAGGCTGGATAAAGTCAGTCCTAAATTTTAAGAGCCAGGAAGGTGCATAGCAGGACCCTCCACAAATCATCTGTTAAAAGTCCATGCTCATGAACTGCCTGTTGTGATTGTGCTTCCATATCACCGTATTGCGGTCCATGAAGGTGTAATTTTGAATTTCCATATCCACCTATTGTGGAACAATATTGGAAGAACATTGCAAATATGGAAGAAAATCACTTATGGAAAAATGACCTGCATCCGGAGGAACATCCATACTTTCTTGCAAAGGCCTCTCAAGCCATGTCGTACTCAATTAATTGAGGTGAGAGTCCCTGCAAACCATCCATTTAATTTCATGACTGAGTTGCATAAAATATTTCTTGAGAGATGCCCAAATAGATGATGCAATATAGTTATTATATCCATTAAGCATCCTTGCTCTAAATCTATTTACATGAAAATCATTCGACCCATCTTGAGAGATCAGACCCCATGTGAACTTCCAGATAAGACCATCATTGAAAGTCCGGAGATCTTTGACTCCTAGGCCACCCATCTCAATCGGATTGATACACTCTTTACAGGAAACAGTGACAGTTTTTCTTTGATGAACTGGTCATGTCCAAATAAAGTTCTGTATCATACCTTCTAAATCTTTTATGAGTCCCCTAGGCCAACGATAAATATAAAAGGAGTAAAAAAACATAGAATTGATCACCGAGTTGACAAGGAAGATCCTCCCAGCCATGGGCATCGCCTTCCCTTTCCAGCTAGCAAGTTGGTTCACAATGTTAGAGGCTATTCCATCCAGGTGCTACCTCATCACCCTACCCCAGAATAAAGGGACCCCTAGATAATTGAAGGGTAACGATCCCTTTTTGACACCAAGACATTTAACAATCCTATTTTTCTTACCAATCATAGCTCCATTACCAAACACAATGAAAGATTTTTTCCAGCTTATTGCTTGTCCAGCCACCTCTTCATAATGCTCAAAGAGGGCCTTAATAGAAGAGATGATTCTCCTTGAGGCTTGACCAAGCAAGAGAATGTCATCAGCATATAACAAATGAAATGGGGAAAATCCATTCCTCCCAGCCTTGATTTGATTGAAAAATCCTATTTGAGCAAAATCATTAATGCATCGACTGAGATAATCTTCAGAAATAGCAAAGAGAAGACCAGAGAGCGGGTCACCTTGTCGTACACCCTTGGAGCTGGGGAAAATCCTCTAGGTGTGCCATTGATAAGAATGGACAACCTTGATGAGCATAGGATAGCATTAATCAGCTTGATAAACTCATTGAAAAAAACATAACTTTTGATGAAATCTATGAGGAAGCTCCATTTTAATGTGTCAAAGGACTTTGAGATGTCGATATTTAGTGAAAAGTTCCCTGCCTTCGACTTTTTTCTCATAAGATTAATGCTTTCTGAAGCAATGTAGAGACAATCCTGGATATTCCTCCCAGGGAAAAAGCAAAATTGGTTGGTAGTGATCATGTCACTAACCATTGGTCCCATTCTGTTCATGAGGATCTTGATTATGATTTTAGGGATAGTATTTCCAAGAGAAACTGGCCTAAAGTCCTTAATATCAAGGGTGTTATTCTTATTAGGCAATAGAGAAATGAAACATGAGTTCATTCTATACGGAATGTAAGATTGAGTGAAGAAGTCATTGATAGCTCGGGTAATATCATCCTGTAAAATATCCCAATAATATATGAAGAACATGTTAGTGAATCCATCTGGGCCAGGAGAGATGTCCACATTAAGAGAGAGCAGAGCTGCTCGAATTTCCTCTTTAAGGGGGGGGGGGTGAAAAGATACTAATTATCATTCCCTTAAATTATTGGAGTTATATTCCCAACCATTTTGTGAGTGTTGACATGCCCATCATCAGAATACAGTGCCTTAAAGTGATCCACGACTGCCACAGAAATCTCACAATCAGACGTATAAAGAGGACCATTGATGTTGATTGATTTTTCCCTAGCTCGAGCCCTTTTCTCTTTATGAAATCTGTTGAAAAATTTATAGTTCGTTCTCCTTCTTTAAGCCATATAACATTCAATTGATGTCTGACCAACCTCTCCAAGGATAAAATCAAGTCATCCAGCTTGTTATGTGCAAGAATTTCATCCCGAGATGGAGCAGACTGCTGTTGATTTTGAATCTGAATGCGATAGAGCTTTGCCTCAGCATCCTTGATGTTACATTCTAGGTTATAGAAGGATTTTCTGCTTCAGTCCGTGAGAAGTTCTCTTAGATGCTTTAACATCATAGCCAACCTCTGAAGAGGACTTTCAATAGGCTCAAGCTTCTAAGATTCCAGCACAAGTTCCCTACATACATCACCCACCCACTGTTGAATCTGAATGGGATGGGTCCTGACCGTGCCAGTTGAGAGTCAAGCTCTAAAACATGCAGATTGTGATCAGAGTGGTGTTTGGGTAATGTAAATCCAGATATTCCAGGAGCAGTACCTTGGTCAGCCATTTGATCAAAAAATCTGTCAAGTTTACTTGATTTCTTTCCATTGGAGGTGTATCGACACCATGTGAACTCATCTTCAGCAATTGGGACTTCAACCGGATTGCATTAATCAAGGAATACAGAAAATTCAGAGGCCACAGTTCTATTAAATTACCTCCAGTTTTTTCCTCAGGTTTCAGCACCACATTAAAATCTCTAAGAGCAATCCAGTTCTGCTCCATCTTTCCAAAAGCCTCTTTGAGCTCCTACCATAACTCCCTTATCTTTATGTATAAATTGGATGCATACACAAAAGAGACTGAGAAATAAAATGCATCAATGCTACAATAAATCAACACACTCTGAGATCTATTCACACAAGACTTCATTTGGATGGATTCAAGCCGTAGCACCCACAAGTGGTCCATCTCAAAATCATGCAGATTTTTGGACACAAACTGATACCCAATGGATCCCCAATTGAATCCACTCCATATGCTAAAGATAATATTTGGTTCAGTAGTGCCAACAAGCAAAGTCTTTTGGGCTAAGATAAAGTGTCTAAGGGCTTTGGTCGTTCGGGAATTTCTCATCACTTGACAGTTCCAATAGAAGATCTTCATTTCATATGGGTCAATCCCCATGTCTGGGGACCACCCTTTTTTTTCATTTCCACTTTCCCCTTCCCTTGTTTCCCTTTACCATTCTTCCCTTTCCCTTTTCGGTTGTTGTCCACCCCAGAGATCACAGGTGAGGCCACAAGATCCCTCCCTTCAGATGCTTGCAGTGTGCAATCCATAGTATGTTGATTATTAGCTGGGAATGCCTATCCAAGGGGGGGAAACCGCTGAGAAAATAAATTTACACTGGTCAAGAAATGAATCAGTGAGAAAGCCATCCCTAGCCTCAGGAGAATCTGTTGAATTAGGTGGTTGTGGGTCCTCAATATCATCTGACCAGAAAACACCACTCAAGGATGAAAATGTGTTCTATGATTTTAAGTGAGATTGGTCACTGCTCACATTTGTTGTTCTTCGAGCAGCCTTAGAAGTGGGTGTATGTATGAAATTCCCCTCTGGAGAAGCTACAACCATTGCCTCGCCACTCATGATTCTACCTGCATCATCATGGGACAACACAAGGGCTTAATCTTGAGCCAGTGGCTGGGGAAAGGCTTGCTCTGTAGTATCCTGGCCGTAGCAGATTGAAACCACAGATGGCTTGGCCACATTGTCATCTGCACAATCTAGAGTAACAGCCCCCTGCTGGGGACCTGCCACACCATTTGAGATCGTGACCCTTGATCCAAGACCTTTAGTAGAGTCCATACCTACTGCACTGCATTATATCGGTGCATACACCATGAGCTCACTTGGAGCCACATATGTTGTCAAAACCGGATCATCAGCACAGCCTAAATTCCCAGTTCCCAGATGAGAATCTCCAGCACCATTTAAAGCCTCAACCCCTGAGCCAGTGGCATCTAGAGTAGCCCCCTGCTGGGAACCTGCCACGCCAATCAAGAACGTGGCTCTTAATCCAGGATATCCTTTAGCAGAGTCCCTTCTTGCTGCATTTCATTCCACCGGTGCATCCACCATGAGATCACTTGGAGCCACATGTTTTGTCACAATAGGATCATCAGCATAGCCTGAATTCTTAGATCCAAGATGAGAACATTCCGCACCATTAAAATCCTCAACCCCTGAGCAAGTGGCATTCTAAACAGAATCCACTTTTGACATATGAAACTCCTCCACCAGTGCCTGTACTCCAACCAGAGGCTACCCAAAAGTGTCTGTCACCTAACATCCAGATGAGGCAGGCCCATCCAGCACCCTGGTAGCAGCCCCATTTCCTCCCTGAGAACCATTGAGGATCTTATCCTTTCCCTTCCTCCTTCGACATGCAGCATCTTCATGCCCTTTTACTTTTCATACACTGCATTGCTTGTCCCTTCTACACTCAAAGTAAAGATGACCAAAAATCATGCACTTTGAGAAGAATTTCAGTTTTCTTTCGTAAACAATATCCAGTTTCATTAGAATTAATTTTATGTTTATTTTCGCATAAAATATTTTTATACATAAGACCATATTTTTTTCTTGAAAATAGATTTTCATCACGTTTTGAATGTATAGTTTTTAATTAAATTCTTCCAAATAAATGAATTGAATTTGTTAAAATGGATTTTTTATTAGGAATCAAAATCTAACAATTTTTAAATGAGTAAAATTTTCTTTTTTATAAGGAATAGTAAATACAGTTAATACTTGTCACTGTAATTAAGCTTTAAATGGGTTTATCAGGGTTTAAAGCAAGATATAAGGGCAATAATAACAATTAAACATGACTAAATACTATTTTATGTACATATTTAGATCTCATTTTATCCGAAATATTAATCTATGTCCATTTGGAAGCATTTTTCTTGATAATTACTTTATTATATTTTAATCTTTTAAGAAATTTCATGTGTGTCCAATCCCCCACTTATAAAAGGACACCCCTAATTTATCTTCTTCACACCAATTTGTTCCTTATATCTCAAAAAAAAACCTTCCCAATTCTCTTATAATTTTTTTATCCATGAATTAGAGGTTATTTTATTTTTAAAAGACCATTCCAAGGGTCCTTAAAAATGGATTTAAAGGAGGAAAACCGAAGGAGAGGTAATCCTAATGCCTGGAAAATTTCAAATTACTTCTTATTATACCCCTACTAAATATATGGTATTCATAATAAAATAATAAATTTAGTATTCTTAATATTCTGAAATGTTATTGTGATATGTAACCACCATTATCCACCCTTTAATCAATCAAATTATAAGTGAATGTATCATTCGTTCGTACTTGAAGACTACAACATACACATAGAGATACTATTCATTTTCCATAATTATCATTCATGGATGGTTATTATATTGGATTTAAAGTTTATATATGAAATTTGTGAAATAATTATGATTCTTGAATTATAATATCATATATACCTTCTTTCCTTCTAATCTTTTAGAAAATGATAATGTCGCTCATGCATACGTGTGGACTACCACCTCCACGAAGCGACATGATTTGTTTTTCATTTATGTTTTTATTAGATTATAACAAGGATATATTTGACGAATATATATGATATAAATTATATAATAATTATTCATTAAATTTGAATTATTTTTCATTTTTCTTTCATTCCATGCATTAAAAAGTGAAAGCAATATTCAAGGGTACATATGACCTATCATCTCCATGAATGGTTAATTCATTTTTTTATATCTAACTTTTATGGATGATTATAAATATATTATATTGAATATATATTATATTAATATAATTATTAATATTTTGGAGAATATGAAACCTTATTTGATGTAAAAGTACTATAACTAATAGACCAAAATTCTCATGAAAAACAAAACAATTAACACTTGGAAAAGACAATTTTAATAAGGAATTATTAATAATTAGGTGTTGAAATGTTATAAGTATATAATATATGCTATTATAAGTATGTAAATAATTTTTTATAGATTTATAATATATTTAAATTTATTGTAAAGGAGGTTAAAGTTCTTTTTAATCAATTTTAACTCAAGGTAATGAATTTATGTTACAATCTCATTGTTTATCCAGATTATTTATGATTAAGTTTCTGATGATGAAATATTTTGACCTATATCTCATGAATTAATTGAGTTCTATTATCCTATTTTTATTTATATAGATTATATATCTTCATTTAATTTTCATCTAGTTAATAAATAAAGACCCTAAATGATTTTTTATAAGGAAAAACTATTTTTTTTTACTCTTCGGTTGAATATACTTTTTCTTCTATATCCATGTTTTCTAAAAAAATAAATATTTTTTTATATTCTTCTATGATTGTAAGAAATAATTTTTACCAATTATTTTATTTATTTCATAAAAAATTTTAAGGAATATTTTTATCATTTTATGATTGAATAAATTTTAACCTTTTACTAAAAATGTGAAAGAAATATTTATTTAAATGTAAAAAGAATAAATAAAATTTCCACCATCATGAATGATCTATAATTTAAAGTTTACGTTGTAGGTTTTCATGTTTTTTTTAAAGGAAAATTTTTTTCCTAAATATTTGGGAGTTTTTTAGATTGTAAATTAGTGGTTTCAATGTTAAATGGGTATCTTCTACTACAAATGTTTGCGTGATCCTTTAGAGGAATATTTCATTAATGATATCACGCTTATACGTTACTTATGATTTAATGGGGATATGATCTAATGAAACCATCATCTTTTATTATTTGGTAAGTCTTATGATGAGGATGATTTTGTGAAACCCATTTCTTTCCCATGGGTTAATTATGTTATGACGAAAACACTATGAAATCTTCTTCTTTACCGTAAGTTATTCTGTGATGAAATTATAAAATGTTTATAAAACATGTTTTCTTTTCCATGGGATGTTATATGATGAATTTTTTCTGACCCTATTCCACACATATGTCTGATTTTCATTATGTGATGGGTGTGATCAAAATTATATATCCCTATAATACATTGTGTAAAAATAAATATCTCATAAGATAATAAGGACTGAAATGGGGTGTGATCCTTCTTTAGTAGGGGACTTTATCCACTATGATAGTCTTTGGAGTGAACTTTGACTAAGGATAAGATGATATTGGGAGTTAACCCAGTCCACTATGAAAGATTTGGAAGTAATACTTAACTAAGGATATTATTTTATATACTTATGAATATGTTAAAAACTTATGTATTATTCAAATATTATGCTCTCATGGATTATGTTATTATACTCCTTTATTATTCATGTCTTATGAACAATCCATATTAATTTCATGACTCAATATTTTGATCTATGATATGATGAGTATGGTTTTAAAATGTTAAGACCATGTTTTCATTCCATTGTACTAATGTTATGTTTATTTTATCATTGATATATCTCTTGTTTACCCTTAACATTCATATGATATCACCATTCCTTATGTTTCCTTACCCATGGTTATGAACAAAGGATTTAAATATGATATATCTAATAATGGTTATAGTTATAAATAACTCAGTGGGAGATAATTTATATCTCATATATACATGTTTTTAATGTATCCAAGTTTCCAAAGACACTAAAACTATTTTTTTGGTGTATATCGTAATTTAATGTAATGAATATTCATCTAATAAGATTTAATATATATGTATTAAATGTATGGGTCTTTATAATCTAAAAATATTGACTTTACCATCCAGGTAGTGAAGATAATAGTTAGTTTATAAAGGCTTTTTAAGACATATATGAGAATCCAATACCAGTTAATAATGTGATCATGATGTAGACTCTATTCAACATGAGGCTATCAGAAGGTAGACCAATGAAAGATCATGTAAAGAACATCAACAAGATCTGAACTCAGTTTTAGTCAATTAGGGTTAAATTTATGGATAATATTTTGGATTTTATACTTCTTTAATCATTTCCAAATTCATGGGATGAGATAATAATAAGATATATCAATTCATTTGGGAAAAATAACTTGGTTTTTATGCTATTAGGAACTTATTCATGATTGAATAACTCAAATTAAAGTAAGACCAAGAACCTTCCAAAATAGTGTTACATGTCAAATGAAGAGGATGATCACGTCTATAGAGAAATCAGAAGAAATTAGATGATGGGTCCTGAGAAAGTATCCAAGGTAAATCAATTAGAATGGGTCATGTATGTTGAAGTATGGGAAGGGAGGATATCTCAAAAAGGAATGTAACGACTGAAATACATTTTTTTGAAGTGAAAATTCAAATATTTCAACGTCTTTTAATTTAACTAAGTTAAGTATTAGAATTAAACTACGTGTAATAATTCTAATGGATACATAGTTGATTTAATCCATAACATTATTTCATTCAATTGTAGATCAAGGGTGTATAATGAATTATGTTTTTAGAAGATTAATCCAAGTGTAATTGGTGAAGGATGAAGCTCAATATTTTTTTGGGGAAAGGTGATTCCAATATCATGATTTTGTATGGGAGGATCTTGAAACTAAATTATGCGAGTCACATCCCAACTCTATAGGAAACAAAATTTATATAATACATCTTGACGAGGCCGATTGTTGAACAATCTTCATCAACTATATATGGATGGGGACTTGAGGATCCATGGTTTTGGGTGACGTTATTAAGGATGGAACCCTATAAATAATCATAATATTATATGGAGTGATAATTACTGGATCAAAATATTCAAGAAGTCTATCTTGTAATATTTTCATCTCACATGACCTAGTGATAAGAACATGTAGGTTTCAACAAAAAAAGTTATTTTAATAATCGATACCACTGAAATAAGAATGTGTGAAAGTTATGTTCTATAGAAATAGAATAGTGTGTTGTTCATTTATAATTATAGGAAACCCAAATACTAGAAGTTATAAATTGTTCACTTGGATGGTGGGGGGCAACCTATGTCCCATCCCATAGAGGATAACTATACTGTATGATTTTCATTGATGATATAATAAATAAATTGTAGTTTTACTTTCTAAAACATTACTTTGATGTATAAAAATAATTTCATTAATGGAATCCATTGATATAAATAGAAACTATTAAAAAGATAAAATTACAATTATTTGGAAACATTTTTGAGAACAATAGAGGTTACTTTCGTAACATCTATCATAAGAATGGGATTAGGATGGATAATGGAATTGTAGAGTTAATGATCTGGAAAATAATAGAGAATTTATAGAGCAGGATGGAACACTAATAAATACCTACTTAAATTTTGACAAAAGAAGTGAAAATGATAATGTACTTGTTGAAGAAAAGTGTGTTGGCTTTATTGGGGTAGGAATTATGGGAATGGTTATAGTTCAAAAAACAATTGAAATTTAAGCACCTCAAAATCTTTTTAAGACTCACTTATTTCCATGTCAATTACATGGATTATGAAAATCTTATTGGACTCTTCATGTTTTAATCATGTTTTAATGATCAAAAATCCTGTTACTCCAGTTTAATCTATCTCAAATCATGTGTAGATATGGTTGGTTTCATTATGCTTTAAATAAAATATCTTGATTCCTGTAACTCATGTTTGATTATTGTAAACTATATTTAATTTTTTCTATAATGATTTATTTTATGAATTATTAAGTCGAATTCATTTTGTTCATATTACTGCTTAAGTATGAATATAGATATTTGGCTTAGTCTAAGAAACTATGAGTCTGCCACCAGTTCAGGATTTTTGGAAAAATCCCCAGACACCGTGACCCAAACTCCATGACCCAGACACCATAACCTAGAGACAGTGACCCGGACACCTTGACCTAGACACCATGACTAAGACACCCTGACCTAGACACCGATTTCTTGCTACCATTACCTAGACATCGTTTAATGATTGGAAAATCACCAAACACCATGATTATAACACCACATATTTGCTACGAGTTCCTCATATTTACAAAACTATTCCATCATGACTGTCTCACTGCTCAAACGCAAAGAAGAAGAAACCATTTCGTAGTGACGCCATTTCCGATTGACCCTATTTCTAGACAGACTGTGACACTATTATTTAATTTGTATTGTCATTTTCAATTTAATTTCTAATGGTCATATTTGGATATTTCAAATACACTGAAATAAATAATATTTATTTTTAGACATGTCACTTAACAGTACGAGGTATGAGGTGCATGATACATGAATCATATCGGCTCCAAAACATGCACTCTAAAATAAAAAGAAAGGTGTGTCACTGTAATGAAACAGATGAGAAGTAGTGTAAAGTAGAAGCATGAGCATTTTAAAAAGTAGACTGATACATGAAATAATAAACAACTAATGAACACACTACGCACTCATGATTCTAAGGCTGGACTGCCATATATCAGAACCCAAAATAATTTTCACAATACCAACTCCGCAAAGAACATGAGATAGATCTAACTGGAAACCAGAGCACCAGACTTGCGATACTTTGTTTTTCACAAGAGTACTCTCAACTTGCATCTGCTTCATTCTACAAGCCCATAGATACATAGAATAACACTCAGATCCCTTCTAACCTTTCTTCATCATCATTGATCTATTGTGTATTGTTTTTAGCTTTCGAGAAGTCTGATTTTTTCTGTTTAAAATACACACACTTTCTCATCCACTAAATTTAAGGATACAAGATATCCTTCCTCTCGTATCTTTTTACACTTTTTTACTCCGACGGATAAGTGTGTAAGAGGTACTTGTGTGAATTGGTATTTTTAACCCATGAAGAATAGTGGAAGTGGTCGTGTGACCTGGACAGTCCTTTGAACTGTTGTTTACCCCCAATCCAGGGTGTGGATCATGTTTATTAATATAAACCTCTTGGTTGCAGTTGATCACCAAGTAGAGCGGATTAGGTCTTGGCTTGATACTGAACCACTTATTTTATCTGTTGTGTCCTTTATTTTAGTTTTTCTCTGCTTTATTGTATTTCATAAGACACTAGGTTTTAATTTGATATTTAGTCTTGGATATAAGTTATATAGTTGTTTTTCCTTATTAGAATAGATTCAAAATTAATATCAATAACTCATAATGAGATTACTGAGAATTAATCAATCTTCGGAGACGTTATTTGAACAGTCAAACAAACATAACTGTATTACCTTAATTAACTGGGATGTATTAATTTTTATTGGAGAAACTTTTTATGAAAACTTTTTAAGAGAAATTTTTATAGATACTCAATTCACCCCCTCTTGAGTAATCTACTCCGACCAACATTTGGTATCAAAAGAGTTCTTTAAAACTTTGTTTTTCAAACTATTCAACTATGATTTTAGTTATAATTTAAATATCTATTAATTTCTATTAATTCTAAATTTCTATCTCTTTAAAAGTATTTATTTATTATGGATAATATACTAGAAGGTGCTGCAACAAACATACCACCATTATTTAATGGAACCAATTATTTGCAATGAATGGTTAAAATGAAAATGCATTTAAAAAGTATGGGTTTTGAAATTTGGTCTTCAATTCTAGATGAATATAAGATTCCTGCTACTGATAGAATTACTTGGGATGACCCAACCAAGAATGATTATAATAACAATTGCAAAGCCATGAATGCTTTATATTGGTCTTTAGGAGATGAGGAATTTAACTAAATTTATGCACGTAAAACTACCCTTGAAATTTAGAATACTTTGTCTGTCTCACATAAAGGAACTTCTAGTGTGAAATAAATAAGAATTAATACGTATACCATTAAATATGATAACTTTAAAATGAATCCTAATGAGCCTATTTTTGACATGTATCTTAGGTTCAATGAAATTGTCGACACACTGATTTCTCTAGGAAGAGAAGTTACTGCCAAAGAAAAAATCATGATGATACTCAGATGCCTACCTCATAGATAGAGATGAACCTATATCTCTATTATAGAGTAATTAGATATTATAAAATTACCTGTAAAAGAACACATTTGGAAACTGATGATGTATAAAGAGGAGATAAAAGTCAACAAGGAAGAAGAGGATGAAACCAAGAGAAAATATATTGAATTAAATACCACCACCTCTTAACACAAAAAAAAAGGAAATTGGAAGTCTCTTTAGAAAGATATAGTAGTGAACAATAATCACCTGATAGTGAGAAAGGAAAGATAAATTAGCCAAAAGGTTTAATAAATTATACAAAAGGAAGAAATTTTTCAGAAAGCCTAACTTAAAAGGATGATATGATCAAAAGGGAAGCTGGAAGAAAGATTGAAAATGAAATGACAAGTATGAGGAGATAGTATGTTATGAATGCAAGTGAAAGGGACATGTAAATGGTGACTACCCTAAGCTCAAAAATAAAAAGAAATATGAGGACAAATACAGAAAGTACAAAAAGGCATTTAAAGTAACTTGGAGTGCTTCTATGGATAGTTTAAGTGACTAAGAGTCTTCACATGATGAATAGCCTAATAAAGCCTATATGTGTTTCATGACAAACACATCTGAGGTAACACTGACATCTCCTATACAAAATTCCTATTATTATGGAGATAAAAGTGATTCAGAGAATATTTCTAAAGAATAAATGTTTGAGTATTACAACATGGTTGAGGATACATGTAATGAATTAAAAGATAAATACAAGTCTTAGAAAATAGCATGCTCATACCTCAACTGTTAAATCTGAAATTACTATAGAAAGAGTGAAAAATGATCAATTACATGAAGAAAACAATGAACTAAAGCCATCTAATAAGAAATTGAAAAGCAACTCGAATGGTTTACTAATGGTAAAGATAATTTTGTTCAAAAACTAGGTAAACAGACTACTTTTAAATATACTATTGGTATTGGATATTAACCTAGTAAAAGAAATTTTGGAAAAACCATTTTTGTTTCTAAATTAAAAACATACAACATTACTCTTAGTTTAGAAAAACATTCTGCTTGTTCAAATTATGATACACTCTTTACTATTTAATGATTTTCTGGACCAAACAGTGTTTATTTTTCAAGTACTTTACATAATTATTATAGGAAAACCATAAGGTAGATGTGGGTTCTTAAAGCACTAGTTACTAATATTACTAGACCTAAACAAATATTGGTACCAAAGCTTGTTTTTGTTTGACTATTTCGTAGGAAAATAGAATAAAGAGATCTTGTGCAAGTTTATGGTTTTTGGACAGTGGGTGTTCAAGACACATGATAAGAGAATATTAATACTTCAAGAACTTAATAAAAATTGATGGTGGATATGTCACTTTTGGTAAAAATGACAAATAAAAAATCATTGGTCTTGGACAAATTTGTAAATCTAACTTAGTTTTAATTTTCAATGTACTTTTTGTTGATGGATTGAAATATAATCTATATAGTATTTCACAACTATGTGATGATTGCTTTCATTTGAAATTTTAAAATGATGCTTGTAATGTTTTTAATTCTAAAGATGAATTAGTATTTTCTGCATTGAGAAATAAAAATGAATACTTTGTTAACTTATATTCTTTAGTTTCTCAAAATGCTTCATGTTTAAGTGTATTTCACAAATAGTCTTGGATTTGGAATAGAAGACTAGGACACTATAATATTCACTCCCTTAGAAATATAACTAGAAAAATATTAGTCAAAGATCTACCCAAACTAGAGTTTCCAAATGATAAAGTGTGCAATCCTTGCCAAAAGGGAAAGAAACCCAAATTTTCCTTGAAACCAAAGAAAGAAGTTTCAACTTCTCAACCACTTTAATTGGTTCACATGGATTTTTTTAGACCATATAGAGTTTCTAGTTTAAATGGTAATCACTATGTTTATGTTCTTTTAGATGATTTTTTTAGATATACTTGGACTTTATTTTTGGCTCACAAAAGTGAAGCCTTCTCTCATTTCACCAAATATTCTAAAACTGTAGAAAATATTAGTGGACTTGGAATTAAATTCTTAATAAGTGATCATGGTCATTATTTTGAAAATAAATAGTTTGAATCCTTTTTCTCACCAAATGGCTAGAGTCATAATTTCTATGCCCCTAGAACACCTCAACAAAATTGAGTCGTAGAAAGAAGAAATAAGACCTTGCAAGAAATTTCTAGAACCATGCTTAGTGAATATGACTTACCTATTTATTTTTGTGATGAAGATATAAATAAAACTTGATATATTATTAATAGAGTGTTGATTAGACCTATTCTTAAAATAACTCCATATAAATTGTGGAATAATAGAAAACCAAAAGTAAACTACTTTAATGTTTTTGGTTGAAAATTCTATATTCTTAATACTAAGGACAATCTTGAAAAGTTTTCATCCAAGAGTGATAAATGAATTTTTCTACAAAATTAAATCTCTAGTAAATCATATAGAGTATTTATAAAAAGAACTAAATGTGTGGAAGAATCTGTCCATATCATGTTTGATGAGATAGATCCACATGAGCCTAAGACCTCTATAGAGAACCTGGAGGATGATATGTCAAATCTGAACATCACTGGAAAATCCAATAACCATCCTTTAAAGGAATCTGTGAAAACTCCCAGTTCTGGAAATTCTCCAGATTCAAGTTATAATGAACCCGAACCTGTTGAAGAACCTGAAATCACTAGCCCCTCTTTTTATAGAGATATTATAACCCTTAAAGACCATCCTTTAGATGTTGTTGTAGGATATTTAGATAAAGGAACTCAAACTAGAGCATCTCCTAGAAATCAAGTTGAACATCAAGTTTTCTTATCACAACTTGAACCTAAAAACATTAATGATGCCATCAATGATGAATTGTGGGTGATGTATATGCAAGAAGAACATAATCATTTTGAAAGAAAAAAGTTTTAAAACTTGTGGATAGATCCAAAGACATATTAACCATAAGCACTAATTGGGTGTTTAGAAAGAAGGTAGATGAAGTTGGTAACATAGTTAAAAATAAAGCAAGATTGGTTGCACAAGGCTATAGTTAAGAAGAAGGAATTGAATATGAAGAGTTCTTTGCACCAATAGATAGACTTGAACCCATTAGAATTTTACTTGCTTATGATGCCCATCTGAATTTTAAACTATATCAAATAGATGTCAATAGTGTATTCCTAAATGAGTATATAGCTGAGGGTGTCTTTATTGAATAACCCCATGGTTTCACAAATCCACACTTTCCAAATCATGTTTTATAATCATGATTTGTCTATTTCCCTCATCCAGCATGGCTTGGGGGCTTGGTACTAGCATCTTCTAGATATTGGGTATGCTCGGTGATGGTCATATGGATCTCATCTTGTATCAGTAGTGCTTGGGGATCGGCTTGGTGATGGCGTATTTCAGTGGCTTTACGTCCTCTATCGCTGCTCCGTGTTCATCTCTATCCCGACATCACCCTCGTTCTAGTTTGTCATCAGATCTTGCGAGTTCTAGGTTCGGCATTGGTATGGTGTGGTTATAGTCCCAGCATCGATATTGTCTAGCTTGACCCGGATCTAGGGTACTTCTGGTTTCGGGCATTGACTCTAGTTAGGGGTTGGTCGGTGGCATGTTCCAACGATGGATCTGATGTGTCTTGGTTCATCTTCATCTTCAGATGGGTGGTTCTTTGTCGCCTTTGGCATGACTCAGTGGGGGAGGAATTGGTCCCTATTCATCTTTAGGGTTTGGCTATTTGTAATGGTTGTGATTCTTTTGCAGGTTGTGAGTGTTGGCTATGAAGATGGGGTTCTTATGGTGTCTTCGTTACCTGAGCAACCCCTCCTTGTTGATTCTTTCACTTCCTGTGGTTCGACCATTTTGGAATTTGGTGAGGGTTCTTCTACAGTTTTGAGATGGCCGACTTCATGCCCAGGGAGGCACTTCTAGTTTTGATCGGATCGGTCCCCCTCAATAGATACATTCCATTAATGTGATTTTCAGTCTTCCAGTCTTGGGTGATAAAGACTCAGATTCACTTTCATGGTTTGTCTTCGTATTTTGGTTTATGTGTGTGGTGTCGGAGGTGCCTCCTGGATTGGTGGACTTATGTGGCTTTGATTCGAACATTGTGTTTCTCATATTTTCTTTTGATGATTTTTTGTCTGTTTGATTCTACACATGGTCTGTTAGAATGGAGATGCACCATGGCTTGATATCATGAGGCTAGACCCATAGGAGGTTCCAAAGCTTGGATTTAACCCGTTCATCACTTTATGGATTTATAAGTTGAGAGGGTATGACGTCAGCCATAGGATCGGGCATGTGCTTTGACATAGGACACTGGCTTGTCGTACAGCCATGCAATGGTGGGGGATTTTTATGACAAAATTCTGGGGAGAGGTAACTCCCTGTTTTCAGGTTCGGTTGTATCTATATACCTATGGGTCGTGATTTTTCTTACGTCCTTGAGGTGTTTTCAGGTTCCCCCATTTATCCTTTAAAAGGGGGTTCTGTTTTAAAAAAAAAATTGAAGGCCTTAGGGCCGTTGGATTGATGTACTTTTCTTATTTCTAAAGGTTTTACAAAAGGTGTAGATGATCCTACCCTTTGTATAAAATGAATTTCCAATGATGTTTTATTAGTTCAAATTTATGTAGATGATTTTGTTTTTGGATCTTCAAAAAATTCTTTATGTCTTGAGTATTCTAAAATGATGAAAAATGAATTTGAAATGATTTTAATTGGTGAACTAAAATTCTTTATTGGATTTCAAATCATTCAAAATAAACATGGTATTATTTTAAATCAAAGAAAATATAATAGAGATATTATAATACTTTTTTTCTTTGATAGCACTAAATGTAGTGACACTCCAATGAGTAATAAGTGTAAGTTGGATCTTTATGAAGATGGAAAATCTGTTGATCAAATCACTTATAGAGGAATGGGTGGAAGCTTACTATACTTTACTACTAGCCGATCTGATATTATGTTTAGTGTATGTATGTGTGCTCGTTTTCCTAAAAACCCTAAGTAATATCATTTAAATGATTTTAAAATAATTTTCAAATACCTTAAACATATACCCAATCTAGGACTATTATATCCTAGAGGAAAATCATTTGAGTTAGTTAGCTATTCTAATGCTTAATTTGGTGGTTGTAATTTAGATTGAAAAAGTACCTCTGGAACATGTCACATTTTAGGAAAGTCTCTGGTATCATGGTGTAATAAGAAACAAAACTTGCTTTCATTATCTACTGCTGAAGATGAATACATAGATGCTGGTAGTTGTTGTGCACAGATTTTGTGGATTAAGCTAACAGTACTAGATTATGGATATCAATTCAAGAATGTACCTATAAATTGTGACAATACAAGTTATATTAACATCTAAAAAACTCATGTTTCGCACTATAGGACAAAACATATTGATGTATGACATCACTTCTTGAGAGACCATTATCAAAAAAGAGATATCACTTTGGAATTCATTAGAACTGAATATCATCCTGCTGATATATTAACTAAATCATTAAATTATGAAGGGATAGGTTACATCATACATGAATTTGAAATGATAAATCTTAAGTAGAAAACAAACAGATTTCAAAACTTACTATCTCACAGCTTACTATTTTACAGTTTACAATTTCACAAGGCACTGTATTAGAAGTACTATCTCACACTTACAGTTTTGTAGGTTACTGTATTAAAGATGTTGTCTCTTGTTTATAGTCTCACAGTTACTGTCTCTTGGATACTGTTTTACACTTATTGTTTCAAACAATACTGTTGCTCTGTTTTGGAGTCACACAATAGAAATGGCACCATGAAATCATGTTCTGTTACACCGTGAAAGTCTGTTCCAGTCTCACCGTGAAATTCTGTTCTGGTCTCACCATAACAACACTTTTTTGTTCTATTTAATTGTTATTACCTATACCACTGTAATTTATTATTTTATTTGTTTTCAATCCCGAACTTTTGAATTTGCGATTCTTGATATCCCTAAATGATAAAAATGAAATATTCTTTACTATTTTCGTCACTCAAGTTCTCTTCTATCAAACCATAAGTCTTTCAACCCTAAAATTTTCTCTCTCTCTCTCTCTCTCAAACCCCCGTTGAATGCTCAGAATGAAATGCATATAATTCTCAACTCTTGAGAAGCACAGATCAAAGAATAAAATGAAAAGAGGACCGAAGATTGTGCCTGAAGGTCCTTTGAATCTAAATCTTATTGATAGAATAGTGGTACCAAAAAAGTAAATCATCCCTAGTTGGTTACTGTCAAGTAAGTATTTAGTGTTGAATGTACTGAAAGAGTAGGGATAGCTGGCTTGGTTCACAAAAGGGAAAAGGCTGATTTACCCAAAGCTAGTTTCTCAGTTTTATCAGTCTGTTCAATTCTCTTTCAATATAGAATATGATTTTGTTGTAAGAATCTGGATCAATGGGAAAATATGTACATTTTCTACATGGTTATGGGATTATTGCCAAGGGATACCTCATGAATAAATTTTTGAGGACTACTAGACAGGTCCTTCTCCTCCTAGTGATATCTTTGTTATAGAAAAATCCTTGGGAAACTTGACTGGAAATAAAACAAAGTGAATAGATTTATTTGCTGAGCCAGTTTGTGAAACCATATTGTTGTTTAATTTTATTCAGAATATGATTAGTCTAAGAAAAAGAGATTTTTCTACCCTCAAATATCAAGATATATTTTTGATACATCTTATGATGTATGGACATAAGATTAACCTATGAAATTATGTTACACTTCATATGCGTGAGTTGATTAAGGAAACCGCAAAGTATATCTCCTTATTCTACTCAAGGTTAATATCTACTACGCGGTATGCTAAAGGAATGGTTGGACCGAATGAAGAATTCAACAAAGACTGTGTATTATGTATCTCAAAGGTTACAGTCAAAAGAATGAAAATTAGTTGGAATCCATGGAAAAAGGATTGGGTGGGGGATAATGAAAGGTTGTATGAAATGTTTAATCTTATTGAGAATTATTCAATACATAAGGACATATCTGATCCTAGTTTGGAACCATATGAAATTTTTGACTATCCTATTGAATAAGAAGAGGAGGAGGTTGTTGTACCAATATGGGAAACTGTCTTAGACAAGGATAACAGTGGACCAATTGCTCAAGAAATAGTTGAGAAGGAAGTACTTGTTCATGAATAAATTGTTGATTTGGAAGAAGAAAATTCTTCTAGACAAGATTTTATAGTTAATGTAAGGGAAAAGGATGTTCTGGAATAACATCTAGAAAAAAAATTCTCTTGAGAAAGAAGCTACTTTTTAGGAATACTTAAAGGAACCAACTGACCCTAAGATTATCCTATATACTGAGGAATGAATGGGGTAAGCCTTTCAGGTTGCTAGAAAATAAATGGGTGAGTATATTCGAGATGAAATTTTTGAAACAGATGAAAGTACTGAATCTCTTATTTCTATAAGAGATGCAATTATTGAGGGGGAGTAACACCCTAGTCTAGAAAGTGTTGAAATTACTAACCCTGTTGATCAAAGCACTGTGGATACCTGGTACAAGTTCCCTAGCTACTTTGATGTGAATGACACCCAAGATGCCTTATTTAAATGAATAAACTTTTCTAATGTGTTTCAATTGAAACCAGTATATATTCTAGAGGTAATCTATGCAAAGGAACCTGAGCCTGTCTCACATCCTATTCATGATCCTTCAAAAGAACCTCCAACTTTCATGAGTCGGGATAATATGAAAGCCTTTGGAGATAATTTATTGGTTGGAGTTGAAAAGCTCATGAACACCCAACCTGCTCCTATGACAAACATATGTGAAGGAGATACTGCATTGTTGTTAGAAAAGTTCATATGGAAGAGTCAGCCTAAAATTATTCATGAGATTCTAGAGGTCATAATTCATAACAAAAAGTTAAGTGATGGAGTGAAGTCTCTTAGAGGTGTGGTTTAAGATATGGATAAAGTGTTGAAATCAAGACCAGATTCTATTACTCATCCTATTGAGGATGTTAGTGGCCAGATTACACATGAAGTTTCCTCTCTGATTAAACCGAACCTAGCATCCTAAGCTTACAAGGTGGCTGATAGAAACAATCCTATAATCCAAGAGATGTCTGAGCTCATTGTTGGTCTCAACAAACTGACTGATGAGTAAATGGGATGTCTAAAAAAATTTCTAAATCATCTCAAGTCCCTCGCTATATATTTTTAAGCCTCTAATGCCCCTGGAAATTCATCTCAACCCTTTGATAGTAATATGCTCAGAACTACTATTCAGGAGGAACTTCAATCAGTGCTAAGTGGCTTTGAAAATGAGAGTCTATATATGGTTTTCAAAATAGTGACAGAGTCCTTGATTTGTTAAGGATTCATTCAAATATTTAAAATGTTTCTCAGGAAGAAATTACTTAGAAATTGAATTTATACTTCAATGGAATTTTTTCTTAGGATGATATGAAAAACCATTTCAAGTACCTTGCAGATAATTTGAAAATTCCTCCTGTCATTCAAGATTTTAAGACTCAAGTTTAATAGATGAAAGATTTCACTCCTTTATTGGACCAGTTCATGGGTAAAAAATATGATTTTGACAAAGCGATGTAGTATTGTGGTGAGATTATTACTGATTTTATCATGTTATTGAGGCCTTATCTTCATGTGTAGAGCAATGATATTATAGCTTCAGTAGCAACACATTTGTGTCCTGGTTTTCCTACTTCCTCATCCACTACCTTTGCCGCTACCTCTATGTTTGTATCTCAAGCTCTGAATCAGATCATAGCTGTTATCCTTGACCAAAACTTACCTCATTCTTCCACCAAACCTACCTTGGGACCTTTTGTTTTTGAAGGAGTCCCTCTTCCTTCCCAAATAGTTGAATCTATTTCCTCTTCTACTTCTACCTCTGCTCGTGTGGCTTATGCTGATGCGGCTTCCAAGGGAAAAGAAAAGATAGCTAGTGCTAATGAAATGTGAACAATGTATTTTGATAAGTATGTTTTTCCTTTTTTACAACTATTTGTAATGACCCATCTTTTTCCATCTAATGCAATGTGAACTATTATTTTCTCTTATATTATTTATTTTTAGTATTTTCTGATAATCCCAATGGGGAAGAGACAAGTAAAATAAGGTAGAGAATGAAAAATAAGAACAAATATCTAATTCATATGATTTTTGATCATCAAAAGTGGGATCTTGTTGGACTCCTCATGTTTTAATCATGATTTAATGATAAAAAATATTGTTACTCCTATTTAATTTATCTCAAATCATGTGTAAATAAGGTTTGTTTATTTATTCTTTAAATAAACTATCATTATTCCTATAACTCATGTTTGATTATTGTAAACTATATTGAATTTGTTCTATAATGATTTCTTTTATGAATTATTAAGTCTAATTCATTCTGTGTGTATTACTACTAAAGCCTGAATATAAATATTCGGCTATGTCTGAGAAACCATGAGTCAGTCACCAGTTCTAGTTTCTTGGAAAAATCCACAAACACCATGACCCAGACACTGTGATGCAGACATCATGACCTAGACACCGTGATGAAGACACCATAACCCAGACACTGGTTTCTTTCTACCATTACCTCTACACAATTTGATGTTTGACAAAGCACTAGACACCGTGATTGTAACACAACATCTGTGCTACCAGTTCATAATCTTAACAAAACTATGCCATCATGACTGTCTCACCGCTGAAAGGAAAAGAATAAGACACTATTTTGTGGTGAAACCTTTTCCAAGTGACACCATTTCTAGACTGACTCTAACACTATTCATTAATTTGTTTTTTTCAATTTAATTTCTAATAGTCATATTTGAGTCTTTTAAAAGAACTGACATAATTAATATTTCTTTGTAGACATGTCACCTTACAGTACAAGGTATGAGGTGTAGGATACATACAAGTTGTCAACTCCAACACATGCAATCCAAAATAAAAAAAAGTCATGGCACTAGAAATAAACTGAAGAGAAATAGTGTGTATCATAAGAGCGAGCATTTTGAAAAGTGGAATGATACATGAAACAATAAACTACTCAAGAACACATGAAGCACTCGTGATTCCAAGGCTGGACTACCATATATCAGAACCCAAAATCATCTTCTCAATACCCAACTCCATGAAGAACACAATCTAGATCTAACTGAAAACTGGAGCACCAGACTTGCGATACTCTGTTTTTCACAAGAGGACTCTCAAATTACATCTTCTTCATCCTACAAGTCCAAAGTTGTGTTGAATAACACTAAGTGAACTTCTAACATTTTTTTATCATGTTTTCTCTATTGTGTGTTGTTTTTAGCTTTCGAGCAGTGTGTGTTTGTCTGTTTAAAATACACACACTGTCTCCTGCACAAAATTGAAGGATACAACATATCCTTCCTATCAAATAATTTTACACTTGTTTACTCCCACATATAAGTGTAGAAGAGGACCTTGTGTAACCTAGTATTTTTACCCAAAAAGAATATTGGAAGAGGTTGTGTGACCTAGATAGTCGTGTGAATTGTTGTTTACCCTCGATCAAGGGTGTGGATCAAGTTTATTAATATAAATTACTTGGTGTAGGTGATCGCCATGTAGAGTATATTAGGTCTCAACATGAGACCAAACCACTTTTTTTATCCACTATTTACATTAATTTATTTTTTCTCTGCATTAATGTATTTTAGAAAACACTAGGTTTTACTTTTATAGTTAGTCTTGGATAGAAGTTATAATTGTTTTCCTTATCATAATAGATTCAAAAGTAATATCAATAACTCAAAATAAGATTAGTGATAATCAATCAATCTTCTGAGAATTTATTTGAACAGTCAAACATTCATAACCGTTATACCTTGATAAATTAGGTTTTATTCATTTTTATTGAGGAAACTTTTTAATAAAACTTTTTAACAGAAATTTTTATAGATACTCAATTCACCCCCTCTAGAATAATCTACTCCGACCAAAAAATCTCAAGGAAATTTCCAAGACATGATTATTTGTGGGTTATGGTGTTGAAAATTTTGGATTATATCTATGGGATGGTGACCAAAAAAATATTATAAGGATCCATGATTTTATCTTCAATGATATGGTATTATAGAAATAATGGAACTTGGTTGAGAAGGATCTTTAGAAAAAAAATTAATTAATTAATTTCAAGTAGTTATGAATGAGAGTACCAAAAGAACCTATGTTCTTCATATATTATATGGAATCCTTGAAATTATGGAAGATATATTGGTAGAATATCTACCAAAATTAT
This sequence comes from Viscum album, assembly GCA_963277665.1. Taxonomy (NCBI): domain Eukaryota; kingdom Viridiplantae; phylum Streptophyta; class Magnoliopsida; order Santalales; family Viscaceae; genus Viscum; species Viscum album. The sequence continues at coordinate 1,150,542,853 of OY728137.1, forward strand.
TAAGGTGTATTAAAAAATGAGTGAGAGTTTTGGACATTGGTGTTCCAAAATATAAAACACAGAAATATGAAGTACTAAAAATAGTAGATCTACATGATGAAGTGCATAAATCTACCAGCATAAAAAATGGTTCAAATGTTTTGAGATGATAATAACTTCTTACTTATAATGGAAGGGGTATATATAAAAATAATACAAGAATAAAACTCTCATAATGATTATGAAAGGATAAATGTATCTGTAATATTCTAAAAAACATGATATCTAACTAAGATACCGTAAGGGAAGAAGATACTTGAGAATAAATGGGTGTTCCATTTAATGTATGAGGATGGTGGTTGGAAAAGGTACAATCCATAGCTAGTGGTTATGTAATTTCAATATAATAAAGGTATCAAATTATTAGAAATATTCTTAATATTATTTAAGCATGTTACTATCTAGATAGTGGTGAGCATTATTTTTGCCTATAATTTTCACTTAGAATGGATGAATGTGAAGAAAAAAATCAATAAAGGTGACTTGGAGTAAGAAATTTACTTGAATAAACTGATGAGTTTCATGAATAAAAAGTACAAAGAGTTGATCTGTAATCTAAATAGGAGACTCTATGGCATGAAGTAGTTAACAAGATAATTTAAAAACACTGATGGTTCATAGATGAGGTAGGTCTCATTTAGTGCAACCTGGATCATCGTTGTTATTGGAAGGCACATAAAGATGGAACATTCATCTTAATTATTTTGTAAATTTATGTTATATTGTTTGATAATCTATAAATTAATAGTATTCAGGATCTGTAGTATGTTTTTTTCATAATATTTTAGTTGAAAGTTCTCAATTTGGGAAATAAAATATTGGGAATAATGATTGAGAGAGATAGAATGACAAGACTTGGTTTTTATATTAAATGGATTACATTTGTAATATTTTGAAGAATTTATTTTATGCCTGGATATAATTCATTCTTGATTAGATTGGTTAGACACTTCAAATTATAAAAGTGGAATACATCTATAATGGATGGTAATGTTGATTATATGGTGAAAGAACTATTTTCATCACTAATATGTATCGTAATGTATTCTGGGATATATATAAAGAAAAGAATATCATTTTCAATAACAATTGAAATAAGTTTCATTTTAAATATTTTTAAGGAACACTATAATTTTATGAAGTCGATTATTAATCACTTGAAGGGATCAAGATACAGCTTTGTTATTTGGGAAAGATGATCTATTTCATGGTTATAATGATCCTGACTTTACTGGGGAAAAGGAAAATATTGTTTTAGGGTTTTTTTCAACATTAATGGAATAATATTTTATTGTATTTTGTAACTATAATTTGTTTTCACCCATTAAAAACAAATGTTAATTATGTGGAATCAATGAAAGTGGGGAAGTAATTGGTTTGGATGATTGACATGTTATAGGATCTTGAAAAAAAATTGGGGGGGTGGTTTTCTAATGTTTCAATCATAGTGAAATACATTTTTCTAAGAATGTAGTGTTTTAGGAAAAGAAATATAAAATTAACCTAAAATAACATTTCATATAATATATGTTTTAGGATAGATTATTGGAGTTGAAAAAGATAGATGGAAAACCTAATCAAGTAGAAATGTTCACCAAAGTGCTTGTATAATAAATTCTAAGGCAACAGTATTCCTTGGTGGGAATTATATTAATAGAAGGAGATGTAGGGAACTAATTGATATCATTTCATAATATAATAGGTTGAACCAAATTGTTTGAGGGTTTCCATGGTTTCTTATAAGTAGTCTTATAGTGGAAGATTTTTAGGAATAATGTATCATGTTTATGTTTCAAGTAAATAAACTAAAAGAAAAAACACTTGAAGATATATTGGACCTATTTTTAAACATACATCAAAATGAAACTCCAACAAGTGTAATTTGATTGGATGTTAGTATCTTTCAATGGTGTAATAGTGGTGGCCTAAAATTTATGGTGAACAAAAGTTATGGTTTTTACATTAGGACATATGAATAATGAAATTTAATATTAATCATATGTAAACTTGGTATAAATGTGTTGAAATAAACATGTAGTTTAGAGAAATATAGGTGTAACATATACTATTCACTAGATGTCAGTAGACAAGTAATGATTTCTACTAGTGATCGAAATTCTCCATTCTTAAAAAAGATATTTTCGAATATATTGGATGTTGGAGAAATTAGATGATCGATTAGAACCCACTATAAGTGGGTGGGACATCATGTACACATTTTTGAATTTTAATAGGTGATTACTTGTAATTAGATATTTAATTTTATTACCTATAAAAATTGATTATAATTATTGTATTTTTATTTTATAATGAGAAAGGTACCAATATTTTTTTCATGGGTGTTGGGTGCAAATCTGAACCATGTAAACCAAAGTTTTATTTTCATTACCAGTCCTTCTTGTATGTTTTTATGAGTCATGAATTTTTCATGAGTGTTTGAATGGTTGACAAGATGGTTTATTTAGGGTGTGAGGTTATCCTTTGTTTAGACACACCAAACTCGAGGGATTCCATCTAATTTATGAGGTTTTATAGGATCTATTTCTATTGTCGTGTGCTTATTGTGGAAAACTTTTAAAAATCACACTTTGAAATATTTGTAACATTATTTTCATAGTTTTTAATAATTCATAAAAGTATGCAATAAATGATATATATTGATAATAATCTTAAATATAAGGAATAATAAAAACATCCATGGATAAAAATATCCAATGATATATATAACATGTGGAATTCATATTGTTGGATCTTCCCTCACAAACTCCTCTCTTAGAGATTACCAAGTTCAAGATTCATGGGAAGAAGCCTCATCCATTTATGATCACCCAACACCTAATAGTTAAAATATCATATGGGGCTGGTTAGAAAATATCATCTTGGACATATGACATATGTTTAAAAATATTTTCATAGCTTTTCCAGGTTAACATCATAGTGGGAAACAACTATAACATTTTGATGCACCAGATACTCTAAGTATATTACCACATTAATATTACGTTGAAAAAAAGAATCATATTATAATATATTTATTAATTTTTTTGGTAATCAAATATATAAAGAAGGAAGTTTCTAGGGAACCAACTCCAACGTGACTATAATAGGTAAGGGCACCTTACTGTATCCTTATATTATAAAAAACAACATACCCATGAATACATATGCTGCATGGTTTTCTTTCAAGTCATATTCAATGACTAGTTATATTATACCATATGATATAACTTATATATGTCATATCTATATAAACACTTTTATACATATCTCCTCCAATATATCAATAATGTAACATCACAATAATTTATTATATACATTTTTTCTTTAAATAATATTGAGCTCAATATCTTTCTTCACACACAATAGAATGAAGGTTATGATACATTATTAAATTAAAATAATTTTATTGAAAAGATAAATATAAGAAAATATAATATATCTTTATATGATATAAAATGTTAAAATTTATTGAATTATAAAATTGGTATGAAATAATAATAGAAACACATAATGTTTAAGAAGGTCTTTTTTCATCAAAATAAATTTGAATAGTGATGATTTATTTGAGAACATTTTTATAAAAAAAAATTGGATTATCATTTTCTTTAACATGATTATTTTAAAGTAAAAAACTAGTAATTGTATCATACCAAGCTATTTGATATTGTTTAAGTTTGTAGAGTGCTTTGGTAAGTTTAAATACATGTTTTAAAAATTTCAAATCTTCAAAAAAAGGTTTGTTAAAAATAAAAATCCCCCTAAACAAATCCTTTTTGAAAATAAATTTTAATATCCATTTGAAATAAAGTCAAATTTAGATGTTCTGCAAAGTATAGTAATATCCTGATGGAATCAATTCTAGATACCAGTGTAAAAGTTTCATCGCTGTCCATGACTTCTTATAATAACCCTTACCAACGAGTCTTTCCTTATTCCTTACTATTGTTCCATTTTCATCACGCTTATTTATAAAAATTCATTTTACCTTAATCATTGAAAATTATTTAGGATTCTCATCTAAAGTCCAAAATTGATTCTGTTAATTAGCTCACCCTACAAATCTATTATCAAGATTTAATCACCCAAGGCATCAAATATAATTTAATGTTTAAATTGAGATAGGAATGCATGATTATCACATTTATTTCTCAATGAATTTCTAGTTTTAATCAGTTGGATTATATCTCCAATAATGTTATCAATGGGATGGTTCCTTAAGATTGACTGGTTCTTAGCTAAAAAGGTAGGTTGATTCACAACTAATAGTTTTATATCTTTTATTGAAGTAGATTTTTTATTTTTAAAATCTATTGACCTTACTTTTAGAGGGTTTACTACCAGTGGTTGTGAATCATCTTTCAATAAACATAAATGAGTGAATTAAAAACTATAATATATAGGATTAAATTCCAAAAAGTTAAAAAATAAACTAATAGAGTTTCATTAAAATTTCATGAATAGTTTCTGTAATAATATTTTTGAGTTTATTAAAAACTCTATAGGTCTTACTAGTTATAGAATATCTAAGAAAATTTGCTTCATCTTCCTTGGGATAAAATTTGTATAGTTTATTTTTGGTATTCAGGATGAATAATTTATATCCAAAGACTTAATAATATGTAAGTTTTGGTTTCCTTCTAGTTCAAAACTCATAAGGATTCTTTTTAAAAAAATAGTGAAGTAAAACTTGATTTATACAATAAAAATTAGTACTCATAGCCTCATAAAATAGTTTAAGTAATTCCCTAAAGAATTCTATTTCTTTATTAAATTACACAATTGTGTTATGGTGTTCTAGGTGATAAAAAATTATGTTTCATACCTTTATTACTAAAAAAAGTTTCTAAATATAAGGTCACAAACTCACTACAATTATCACATTGTATAGTAATCAAAGGTAGGTTTTTCTAATTTTTAATAGAAGCATGAATATTTTAAAACAGAAAGTTATTTTTTAATTTTGTGTGAGAAAATAAAGCCAATTTAATCTTCTATAATCATCAACCAAGACATACTCATAGTATTTACCCCCAATTATCTATGTTTTTGTAGGACTAAATCAATACATGTGCACTAATTGTAAATATCTAGAAGTTGATACTTCACTTTTAGGTTTAAAACTAGACTTATGTTTCTTACCAAATTGACCAGGATCAAAAAATATAGTTTAATTAAAGATAAGTTTCAGTAAATCCCTAACATGACCTTCAATAAATTTTTGTTGAAGTATAAATGTTACAGTGACTTAAAATTTTATCCGACAACCAATAAAAATATTCATTTTTACTTAAATAAGGTAATCTGATGTCTTAAGTCTTCTAAGTCAACTATATATACATTCTCATGCCTATCAGAAGATAGAATGAAAGTACCTTATAAACTTTTAACAGTGCATTTATAATTCCAAAAGTTCACAAGATAGTCTTCATCTCATAGTTGGATTATGCTAATAAGGTTATGCTTAATCCCTATAAGATATACAAAATTTTAAATTAATATTTCTCTAAGAAAATAAACATCACAAACTATGAATATTTCACCCTTTTTGTTGTCACCAAAACCGACTCATAATCCATTTAAAATTTTTAAAATCCAAAATTTGGACTTTCCACTTTTAATGTGTCAAAAATAACCACCATTTATAAATCAGTAGTTCTATTTTCTCGTACTTAACTACTATTCCTAAAAATAATAAAATAAAGTTCTCGGTAACTGAAATTTCTTGGGTCAATTTACCTTATTAAATTAAATTTTAGGAACCCATATCTACATTAATTTTTTATGTTAAATAACTTTTAGTTATTTGTAAATAAAATATATATGAAAAAAATTATTGAACTTGGTTTAAAGATAAATATTTTCTCTAATGACCTCCCCTTTGGGTGTAAGATCCCAGCCTTTTCGAGATTTGTCTCAGGAATGTTTCTAGTTACACTTTTTTGTGTGGTTTGAATACTTTTCATTTTGGTTTTATATTGGGGTGTTTTGGGAGGAATTTTTGATAAAAATGAAAGAAAGAGGGAAGTATACGGGTTGCGCACTGTTAGGGTAAACTGTACACCCCAACCTAGCAAATCATAAAACCCTTGGCAGTGGGTATTTTCACTATTGATGTGTGGTCTGTCTGACCATACTCCCTATTATAATTAACTATTAACCCCTATAAAACAGCCACACCGTTTAGTTCTATGGTTAGGGGAAACCGTTCACCCCTTATCAGCAAACCATGCATGGGAATTTAAGTCACCCAAAAATTAGATTTTAAATCACCCAAACCCCTAAAACTCACACCATTCAACCCCCATTAGACCCTAGGTGATCTTTCATAATTTTAGATCCTTACAGATGAATTACAATCCTTACTAACATCCCTTATTTATTATTGGAATCCCAGATCAAATATCCACTACCCTCCTAGTAAGAGGATCCTATCTCATTGCTTTCTCATTCCTATTACCTTGTTCTAACTTTATTTTAGTGGTTTTTATCCTTTTTTTTTGTTATATCTAAATCTAGATTTGATGAATATAGATTTATTATTGAATATATATATATATAAATTTATTTATTTATTTAAGATATATTTATTTTTTTAGTCTTGATTTAGGGTTTTAGATCCTGGTATCATTCTGTGTTGTTGTGCTGCTCAAATTTTATGTATTTTTGTTGGGAAATATTTCATCAACAAATTGTGGTAGGTGGTCTATAATTCAAATCCCATTATATTTATTGAAATTGATTATATAAAATCGTGGGATTGCTATCAGATATTTATAAATTGTGTTCTTTATTTAAAATATTTAATTTTGTAAATTGATTAATTGATGAGTTGTGAATTGGGGATTTTGGAAATTGTGGATTTCAAGATAGTTAATTGTAGAATTAATTAAGATATATATATATATATTTATTGGAGATAATTAATTGATGAATTAATTATGAGTTATTGAGATTGAGAATTAAGATAATTAATTATGTAATTGATTATGGAATTTTGAGTTTTCGGTTTTGATTAATTAATTGATGGGTTAATTAATGGGTTTTACATACATAATTAATTGGGGAATTAATTAAGGGGGTTTATGTGATTAGTTAATTATTTAGTTAACTAATGTAAATTATTTTAAATAACTAATTGTGGAATTGGTAATGGAATTGATGTGGATAGTTAATTTTTGAATTAATTATGTGGTGAATGGTAACGTGGTCATTTAGTTGTGAGTTAAAGAATGGGAACATGGTCATTATAATGTGTAAGTTATGAATTGTAACATTTTCATTTAGTTGTGAATTAAAGAATGGTAACATGGTCATTCTAATTTATGTGGTATGAATGGTAACATGGTCATTTATTTGGGAATTAAAAATTGGGAACATGGTCATTCTATTGTTTAATGTTTTAATGGTAACATGATCATTCAAGTATGAATTAAATAATGGTAATAATGGAGTTTTGAGATATTATATAAGTTGGGAATACTTCAGGCTCCATCATGAGCCGAATTAGGGATTGATGCATGAGTGTCTACGGGGACATAAGGGTTATGTGGTTAAATAAATATTTATTGACAATGTGATAATTGTTTACTTATGGATTGTAATTATTTTCTTTATACAACTTTTTAAGCTATTATTTTACTATATATGATTTTATACATTGTTGGTGGTGGCCTAATGAGTTTTACTCACATCCTACTCAGGCTACCTGATTGGTACCTGAATAGACTTTGTGTTTTCTAGATAGGTTAAGAGAAAAGTCCTTGAGATAGATGGATGAGTTGGGATATAGCTTGGATGAGGGAACCAGACATGGTTCAGAACCCACTTGGGGTGTTTTTAGTGTCTTTATTTTGGTTTTCATTTTATACACTTGAAAAGTATATTGAAATGGCATATTTTATAATTTAGTTTTGATATTGTATTTCTAGTTTTTTTATCATGATATATTGGTAATGTTTATGGTTATATGTTATTCTTTTATTGATTATTTATGTCTATTGGTGTATCACTCTGATAATAGAGGGTATAGTCTCCCCAGGACTGATATTAGACCCTCATTGCTAGTCAGCAGCCTCTAGCGTATGGGGAGGTGTGATTGAGGTCATGTGACTGACCGATTAGGGGCATCAGTGTGTGGAACTTATGCCAGGATGTTACAAAGTGGTATCAAAGGCAGATTTTTTTTTTGAATTACTATTTGGGAGAGGTAGAGAGGATACTAAGAAGATTAGAGCCTTTTTTATGATCTCATGTATGGGAGTAGATAACCCATATACAGGGATAATCCAAGTACCTAGGGTGGGAATTATTGTTATTATTGTTTGTTGTTACAATTGAATATTATTTCACCTTGGGTGATGCACTTGTTGTGTGATTTGATTATTGTTTTTGATATTTTTCTAGATTTGACTCATATCCCATCAGAGAACAAGATTTGAGTTTACATGAATCATTCTTGGCACTCGGGGTTATTATGACATGCATCATTTTAGGCACACACAGAAAATGGGTTATAGGTAAGTTCTTAAACATGAACTTTTTTACTTAATTTTGAATTGAAATGAAAATGGTTCCTAACATGAAATTGATAAAGATTTATAAATGATTCAAGATCAAAATAAATGGGTATCCAAATGAGAAACTTGAATAATGATAATGTGTTTACCCATGTTAACCAAGCCCTGTGTGTAGGATTGTTAAGGTTAGTGATAGCACATAATTTTTTGACCATGTGGTAAGGGTTTAGGAAAAGAATTATTGTAGATTTTAGTGATTCCCTCTTATGTAAATGTGTTGTTTTTGTGAACTGTGTCCTGAGAAGCATATTTAACATTGTAAATAGTATGCATCCATGACGATGCTTGTTGAGAGGATGACTAGAGGACATGTCTTGGAATGATCCTCAAGTGATGGAACCTGAGGCACCGATTGTACTAGGTGACGAAGCAAGAGAGAATTTTTGAGATAACTTCACTCAATTCATGAAATTCATGGGAAGAGACACAATGTGGGTTTTGAAGAGTAGGTATGATCTGATGAGGGAGTTCGAGTTGCAAAACCCGCTAACTTTTACTAGATAGGGTGGACTTGAACGAGTTGGTTTATAGGTTGATTCCATCGAGGCTATACATGACCACTTAAAGAATCCTATATAGAGAAGGTCCAAGTTGTATTCTTACATGCTATGATGATTAGTGAAGTGTTTGTGGGACATTCGATCATGGACTGGATAGGCTGATGGTATGTTATGGAAGGAATTTTTTGTGAGGTTTTTGGAACACTTCTATCGAGATGAGGTAGGAGAGAGATTCTAAATTATTGAGGTTGACTCAGGGGAGTATGTCATTGATGGACTATGCTAAATGTTTTACATATTTTTTATTCTTTTATCTAGCATTAATAAGGGATGAGAAATCTATGGTGAGATGTTTTAGGATGGGTTTAAATGTGAGATTAAGTCCCAAGTTAATATTTTTTTATTAAATAAGTTTACTAAGTTGGTGGATCAGGATCTCATAGTTGAGGCAAACATGAATTAGGATTACAATATAGGAAAGATAGTTCCAATTGAATGATCAGGATGTGTGGCTTCTGAGAGTAGGAATCATCACTAAGATAGTATCAGGCAGGACAGTGGGAAACTGAGTACCCATACAAAGGGATAAGTTACAGAGGACATTGCTCGAGTGATCTATCACCAGTGTGGTAATTCAAGTCACTTTCATCGATATTGTCACTGAAGACAAGTATAGTTCCAGTCTTGTGGAAATATGGGACATTTACAGAAGTTCTGTAGGACCTAGCGACAGATGGGCAGTGAGGGTTCAGCTTTGAAAAATCATATTGTAAGAAGGGGATCTTCTACACCATATCAGTCTGGCGGTAGGAGTTCTACTGGCCAACGAGGTAGAGGTGGTGGATGTGGAGCATCAGGGAAATTGAACCTATATCAACAGAGTAGTGCAACATAGGGGATTCGTACAATATTACAGGGAATAGGGGAGGATAGTTTCATGTGGTACAGTATACATTTATGGATATCTAAGATGGACCATTAACAGCGAGAGTTACTATTCTTGTACCTTTTACTTTAGCTAGTGCCTTATTTGATATTGTCACCTCTCATTAATTTGTTTTAGAAAAACTTTTGAATGGTTTGAACCTGGAAGTGGAGTTTTTGATTGGGGTTATGACTAAAAATATGCCATTAAGAGTACACTCTAGAGACATTTTTTATGTAAAGTGTGTTCTCTCAAAGTCATCAAGTATCTTTTTATGTGGGATCTCAACATCCTAGACATGTCAGTATTTTACCTAATTCTAGGTATGTATTGTCTAGTAACATACCAAGCCCACATTGATGGTTACCAGGGGAGAGTAACTTTTATGTCTCTTAATGGTGACAACTATATTCACTATAGAGAGTGGGATATCTCAGAAGGCCGAGTAGGTCCAATTACTCAACAATCGAGAGAACTCATAGCCTAGGTTTCTAGTCTATTATTGGATGATGTAGATGTAGATTATGATTTACTCCTACCTTTAGTGTACTAGTTTTAGGATGTCTTTCTGGAATACTTCTTGGGGTTTCCACCTAAGAGATATGTGGAATTCACCATTAATCTCTTACTAGGGGAAAATCCAGTTTCTATTCCACCATACAAATTGGCAATGAAAGAGATTCAAGAGCTCAAGAATCAGCTAGAGGAGTTGTAGGATAAGTGATTTATCCATACAAGTACATTTCCTTGGGTTTTGCTTGTTAGTTTTTCAAAGAATTCTGATGGGAGTTTTCAATTACGTGTTGATTACCAAAAGTTGAACCAGACGACTATGAAGAACCAGTATCTTCTTCCACATATCGATAATCTGTTTGACCAGTTGAGGGAAGATTGTGTACTCTCAAAGATTGACTTGAGATCAAGGTATCATCAGCTAAGACTTCACACTTATGATATACCAAGGATTTCTTTCAAAATAAGGTACATCCTATATGATTTCTTTGTAATTTCATTTGGGTTGACAAAATCACCTGCAGTGTTTATGGACTTGATGGAGAGAATATTACATCTATACCTAGATCAATTTATAGTAGTATTCATGGATGACATCTTGGTATACTCCAAGACTCCTGAGGATCATTCCCAACATCTAGAAATCATCTTGATTACACTAAGAGAGCATCGGCTATACACCAAGCTATTTAAGTGTGAGTTTTGGATCAATCGGGTACACTTTTTAGGTCACATAATCTTGGAGTAAGGTGTGTCAATAAATCCATATATGGTTCAGGCAGTGGTTTCATAGGAGTATCCCAAGAACATGTTCAATATCTATAGCTTTTTGGGATTATTTGGATATTATAGGAGGTTTATCCAAGACTTTTCTCATTTGGAAGCACCACTTTCGGGCTTGACCAAAAATTGGATAAAGTTTGAATGGTTAGAATCATGTGAAGATGCCTTACAAGAGCTAAAGAATCATTTGAAAATGGCACCAATCTTAATCCTGCCTGAGGTAGGTGAGGAGTACACTGTGTATTGTGACAATTCTGGGATTGGACTTGGAGCTGTGTTGATGCAACGAGATCAAGTTATGGTGTATGGGTATCAGAAGTTGAGGCATCATGAATCTAACTACACTATGAAAGACCTTGAGTTGGATATAGTGGTTTATTCCTTAAAATTTTGGCGGCACTGTCTTTTGGTAGAAAAGTTTTCTATTTGTAATGATCACAAGAGCTTAAATTACACCTTTTCACAGAGAGATTTTAATCTCTAGAAGTGGAGATGGTTTGAGTATATGCAGTCATTTTATTTTGAACTAGAATATACACCCAAAAGGGGGAATGTTGTTTCTGATGCTTTGAGCAGGAAAACTCTGACTCATGTGGTTTAGGAGTCTAGTACTGATTGGAAAATGATGACCATACTGAATGAAATGCATTTGGTGGTTTAGGAGAGTCAGTATTAGATGACTCTCATGTTAGTTATTGTGGATTCTACACTTTTGAGATGCATTAGAGATATACATTATGAGAATCCATAATATTTGACCTTAAATGAAATCTTTGAAGGTGGGGAGACACCTTCAGAATGGATCATAGATAAGGATGAGATCATCTATGTTAGTAATCATATTGTTGTACCTAGGATCATGCGAGAGGATCTAATGTGTGAGTTTCATGCCTCTAAGTGGGTGGTACACATATGTGTAACCAAAATGTATCATGGCCTATGAAGATAGTTTTGCTGGCCAAGAATGAAAAAGGAGATAACAGGATACATGAAACAATGCTACACAAGTCGGTAGGTGAAGGCAGAGCATCAACAACCTAGAGTATTTCTACAGCCATTTCTCATTCTAGAATGTAAGTGAGATGACGTTACCATGGACTTTGTGGTAGGTATCCCAAGGACACCTTGGAAGAATGATTTTATTTGGGTGATTATTGATCGACTAATGAAAATAATACATTTCTTGTCTATATGGGAGACTTTCTCAGTAGAGAAGATGGGATTTTTGTATGTTTAGGAGATAGTATGTCTGCATGGGGAGTCATGGACAATTATTTCAGACCATGAATCATGTTTTACTTTATGCTTTTGGTAGGACTTAAAGAAGGTGCTCGGTATGTGGGTTTTGTTTAGTATGGATTTCCACCCACAGACAGATGGGTTGTTGAAGCATATTATATGGGTTCTTAAAGATATGTTGTGATCATGTGTTCTAGAATTTCATAGATCTTAGGAGAAGAACTTGGATTTATTATAGTTTTCCTATAATAATAATTTCTAGGAATCTATATAGATGGAACCATACGAGGAACTTTATGGTAGGTCCTACAGATCACCTTTATGCTGGAAAGAGGTAGGTGAGTCAAAGTTGTTGGGATCGAGTCTCGTGCAGGAGACATTGAAGCAGGTACAGATGATTCAGAAACATATGGATACGACTCATAGTTGACAAAATTCATACACTGATTGAAGTCAATGACCCCAAGAGTTTATGAAGGGTGATCATGTATTCCTTCAGGTGTTGTCTGGGTTGGGTCACCGTAGGATACAGAAATAGGGAAAGTTGGAACCAAGGATCGTTGGACAGATTGAGGTGGTGGAGAGAATCAGGCAGGTGCATACCGATTGGTTCTTCCACGAAAATATGGTTTTATGCTTTACCATGTGTCACAATTATGGTGGTATCACCCCATCCCTTCTTAGGTGATTTACATGGATGATATTGAGTTTGAGATAGAATCATCCTTTGAGGAGCATCGGATACATGCATTGGATCGCAGTGAGAAAGTGTTGTGGGGAAAGGTTGTGCCAACAGTTCATGTATTGTGACAACATGGGAATGTGAAAGATGAAAAATGGTAAAGGTAAGAGGATATGAGGGCTCAGTGTCCTGATCTTTTTAACTCGGAATCTTAGAGATTCTTGGGAGTACAGCTCGAGGATGAGCTGTTATAAGGTGGGGAGATTGTAAGATCTTAACCTTTCCTGGAGTTGTATCAGGCTTATTTATTGGTACTCTTTCGTTTTGGGTTGAGTACTTTTCATTTAGGATTTATCTTGTTCTATTTTCGGGAGGAAATTTGGAGAAAAATGAAAGAAAGAGGGTTGTACACGATTGGTGCACTGTTAGGGTAAACTGTACAACTGAGCCTAGGAAACCTTGAAACCCTAGATAATGAGGATTTTCAATATTGGAGCATGGTTTGTCTAACCATGAACCCTCTTATGATTAACTGTGCACCCCTATAAAAGAGTCACATAGTTTAGGTACACAGTTAGGGGAAACCATGCGCCTCTACCTAGAAAACTATGTGCATTAATTTAAGCCACCTAAAAATTAGATTTTAAATCACTCAAACCCCTTAAACTCATCTGATTCAACCCCCATTCAACTCTAAGTGGTGTTTCATGATTTTAGAGCCTACCAAATGGATTCAAAGCCTTTTCAGCCTCTTTTCATCATGATTTAAAGATTTTATTAATGATCTACTGACCTCCCAGTAAGAGGTTCATATCTCATTTTTTCCCATTCCTCCCCCCATGTTCTAACTTTATTTTGGTGGTTATTATCCTTTGTTTTGTTAGATATAGATCTATATTTAAGAGATCGTAATTTTTTTAATCACGATTTAGGGTTTTAGATCTAGATCTCTTTATACGTCATTATGCCACTCAAATTTTAAGTATTTCTATTGGGCAATCAATCTTGAATGAATTGTGGTAGGTGGTCTATAATTAAAATCACATAATTTTTATTTAAATTGAGTGTTTGAAATTTTAGGATTAGTATTAGATATTTATAATTTTTTCTTTATTTAAATTAATTAATTTGGTAAATTGATTAATTGAGGAGATGTTAATTAGGGATTTTGGAAATTATGGATTTAGAGATAATTAATTTTAGAATTAGTTATGAGATATATATTTGTTGACTGGAGATAATTCATTGTTGAATTAATTATGAGGTATTGAGATAGAAAATTGTGATAATTAATTATGGAATTAATTAGGGGATTTTAAGTTGTTGGTTTTGATTAATTAATTGATGGGTTAATTAATAGGTTTGACGTACTTAATTAATTAATTAATTAGTTAAGGGGGTTTATGTGAATAGTTAATTGTTGAGTTAACTAATTTAAATTATTTTATTTAACTAATTATTGAATTAGTAATGTTATTGATGTGGATAATTAATTTTTTAATTAATTATGTGATGAATGGTAACATGGTGATTTGGTTTTGAATTAAATAATGGTTACATGGTCATTCTAATGTGTAAGGTATGAATGGTAGTATGTTCATTTTTTTGTGAATTAAAGAATGGTAACATGGTCATTCTAATATATGTGGTATGAATGGTAACATGGTCATTTTGTTTGGAATTAAATAATGGGAACATGGTCATTCTATTTTATAATGTTTAAATAGTAACATGAGAATTAAAGTATAAATTAAATAATAGTAACAATGGAATTTTGAGATATAATATCACTTGGGAATACTTTGGGCTCTGGCACGATTTGAAGTAGGGATTGAGGCTTGGGTGTCTATGGGAACCTAGGGCTTATGTGTTTAAATAAATATTAAATGATAATTTGATAATTATTTACTTATGGATTGTAATTATTTTCTTTATACAACTGCATATACTATTATTTGACTGGATATTGTTTTATACATCGTTGGTGGTAGCCTACTAAGTTTTACTCACACCCAACTTGGGATTCCTGATCAGTACTTGAATAGACTTTGTGTTTTCTGGACTGGCTAGGGGAAAAGTCCCTGATATAGATGGCTAAGTTGGGATGGATCTTGGATGATGGAACCAGATGTGATTCGGGACCCACTTGGGGAGTCGTTAGTGTCTTTATTTTGGGATTAATTTTTTACACTTTACATGTACATTTCTATGGCATATTTCCTTCCTTAGTTTTTATATTTTATTTCTAGTTTTTTTTATCATGAGATATTGGTCATATTCATGGTAATATGTTATTCTAATATTTCTTATTTATTTTTGCATTACTCTGATAATAAAGTGTATAGTCTCCCCTTGACTGATTTTATACCCTCAATTCTAGTCGGTATCCTCGAGCATATGGCGAGGTGCACTTGAGGTCATGTGACTGACCAGTTTGGGGTATTGGTGTATGGCACTTGGGTTGAGATGTTACATTGAGATTTAGTGAAAAATAGTGTACTTTTAGGTCCAAACTAATATGATAAAAAATTATTTATCAAAATTAAATCCAATTCCATTAAAAGTTATGTAATTTCATAGTCGTTTGTTCATTTTTTTCAAAATTTTATTTATCGGAAGTGAATTTTGATGAGAGTTTTTGAAAACTAATGACATTGGATTTAATTTGAAAAACTAAATTATGATCATCAAATTTTATACTAGAACTAAACTTTGAATCTAAGTTCAATAAATGTTTAGAAACTTTGGAAGTTAGTTTTGAAATTATTTTATCATATTTAATAAGACTTTATTATACACAATCATATTTATTATTTAAATTTTTATTTTTTTTCTCCATAAGATTTACATATCTAGACGTTTCTTCAAAAGTATACAATTCTTCCTCGTCATTTTATGAATTTAATTTTTGATCATTTGATTAATTATATTTTTCATCATCTAATGAAGTTGAAGAATCATCATTATCAAAAGTATAAATTTAGAATATATATTTAAATTTATACGAGATATTGTGGTTTCCTTTTCCATGAATATTTTTTCATCCTTCAAAATATTTGAATAAAACCTAGTAATCTTCTGACTACCACTTCCATTATCTTTCAATGAACTATCAGAAGTAGCATCACATTTACTTTCACTCCAGGTGTCCAAATATTTAAAAATATTTTTCCTTTAATATTAGAGTATTTATTAGATTTTTTATCTTTATTATTCAATTTTGGACAATCTAGTATATTTTTACATGTATTATTACATTCATAGAAAATTACATCTAAATATTCCTTCTGGTCACATGTATCTTTTCTTCCTTTTCAATGAAAACACAAGAAATTATTATTTCTGAAAATTTTATTCATTCTTATAATAAGATGAGAAATTTTAGTCTCAATGTAATTTAAATACTACAACCATAATACTTACATTTTTTTATTGAAACCTAATATTTAGAAGTATAACCGCAAGAATTAAAACCACCAAAAATGGGATTACTAGAAGTAGATAAAAAGGAACTTCAGTCTTCCTATTATTTTTCTTATTATCTCTCTTTAATATACTTTTATATTATATGAATGTACCAATAAATTAATAAATAATAATCTTAATAAATTGTTTAGTTTCACCAATAGTTTTCCTCTTTGATTCACACTCCTTCGCATAATATCTATAATTTTTTCAAAAAGTTGATCAATTGTTTGTTCTCTCTCAACTGAAGCTTTTAAACTATTTGCAATAATCATAAACATTGATGCATTTGGGACATTGTTTCTCCAAGATGAAAATCAAAATCCCGATAGACTTCTCTAATCAAATATATTTTATTTTCAAGTAATTTATAAGTTCCAAAATGAGTAATCTCTAGCTTTATCTAATTTTTTCATCATATCACATTATGATATCTAAATTTATATATTACCAGTCATGGAACATAAAAATTATTATAAACTCTATGATTTACCTGATATTCTATCTTTTCTTTATGATAAAAATAAACAATACCTTTCTCTAGAAATTTATAAGTTCCGGTCATCATGGAAAAATTTCCAACTCCAATATTAATGATGAATGTCTCAATTCAATAACATAAATATTCATAATATTCTACTTCCTTAGGATATTTTATGTTTATAGGTTGGTACTACATATCCAGGGTTCTCAGTTATTTTAAAGTTCGGTTATTTGAAGCCATGATTTCTTGGGTTTTATTTAGTTTAATTTTTGATTGGTTTGAGACCACTTGAGGTTACAGAATGGGTTCCTTAGTGTTACTTTATTTTCCTACTCTATATGAAATAATTTTTGAGTGAATAATCTTTTAAATTTCTGGGTCAAATTCAAGTAGTTTTTCAATTTCTAATTGGGTTATGAAAATAAGTTGTGATGTTTATTTTTTTGGTGTTTTTTATGATTAAAGACGGATAAAACAAAATCACTTAATAAGGATGAAAATAAAAAATAAAATAGAATTTTATACTTTATTATAAGAGAAATATAGGGAGAGAGATGAAGAAATATATATGTAATAAGAAGACACACAAAAACAAACAAAATAAAAAAACAAATAAAAATCAAAAGGGATGGGGATATTTAAAGAAGTACACATTAATCAGTAAAATAAATAAATAAAATGAAATAAAGTAAAAAATGATTTGGATCCCTAAAATTGGTGCCAAAATTTGATCGTGTTGTCGATCACATCAAATTAAATGTTTAGTTTTTAAAATAATTTCTACAGTATAGAAGGAACACTAGGTTGTCTCTCAATGAAGCCTTAGGTCATTAATTTTAAAAGAAAATTTTGATTAAGAAAAATGGGAATGATATTGAATTAAATTTGGGATTTTTTATTTAGGATGAAAACATATAAAAGAATGTGATACAATAAAGCATAAATTGACATATTTGATTAAGCATTATTAACTCGTGGAAATCTCATAATGCTCATACTTCATCGCTTCAATATATAGGGTTATGATCTTTTAATACCTAGTTTGTGTAATGACCTAAAATTTAATTAATGTAAATACCTCTTGATATAATTAAATGTATCTTTATGTAAAATGTTTATATAAAATGTCAAATTATTTGGTTTTATGTTAAAAATTGTGACTGTTTCTAATATAGTCTTTGAACAATGATCACATGATTAGTATAAATATAGGGCTTTAACAAATCCAATTTACATAGACAAAGAAAGCGATGGCCTCATCCAGTAGACGTGCCCCACAAGAATCCCATTTTTCAGAGCTCAAAAATTAGGTGACGTCATTGGGCTTCACTCTTGACCAAGCCCAAGTCAAGCTTGAATATGTTAATCTCAAGTGGGACCGCCTACGAGAGAAATAGAAGTTGATAGAGATTACCACCTGGGAAATGTTATTCGATCCACCCCAAGAGTCTGTCACCATCGTACACATTACTCTTCGGTCTTATGCGGGTGTTATAAGGGGTTATGTAACAAAACATTAGCACTACGGTTATGTACATTATTTTTTTATATAATAATGAATATACTTTCATTTTATTATTGTTTCCTTGTAAATAGTTTTTAAAGCTTAAATAGTATTTTTAGTTAAAGTTCAACTAAGAAATATATTTTGATGAATTAATGGAATTTTGAATTAAATAATATTTTAATAAAATATTATTATTATTAAATTAATTTTTATTAAATATAAATGGTCATATAATTTTATAAATGCAATTATAATTCTTATTAAGGTTTGAAAGCCATTTTTCTCAAAACCCGTGAATTTTCGATAAATGTCGGTTTTTATTTTAAAAGTAAAAATTAAAAAATTTAGAAAATTATTTATATAAAATAAAAATTATTTTTGGAATCAGGACATTGAAATTATCCAATGGTTAATTTTTCATAATTTTATGAGACAATCAAATTTTTGGGTAAAAATTAAATATCGTTTAAATATATAATGTGTTTTATGACATCATAATGACCAAATAGTGATATAATAAAATACTATAAGCTTTATTTTCGGCCAATATATGTTTTACCATTAAAATAATATGATTTTGGGTTTGTTTGGATTATTTTACAAAGCATTAATGGACCCTTCAAGACTTATTAAACATCTTGTCATTTTAAATTGTTTTCCTTGGGAGTGTGACTCGCCTCCACATAAGCAACCCCATTATTTTAAGAAGTTCAGACTTTGGACTTATAAAATATTTTTTTCACTTCCCTTTTCCAAAAACCATGTTATGTTTTTTTTTTGGATTAGTTTAATGTGAGGTGTCCCAAACCTAAATAATAAACAATTCCCTCACTTTTCCTATATAAACCCACCCAAGATCTCACTTCCTACTCACACAAAGCCTTTTTATTTCTTCCAAACTATTCCATACTTTATCTAGAATCCTCCCAAGGTGCCCCAATCTCCCAATAATCCTCTATCAAGCCTCTGTCAAGCCTTTGGAAGCACACTTCCAAGTAAGGGTTTTTTCTTCCTTTCTCATTTTTCTCCAATTTTCTTAATGTTGTTATGCCCTTTTAATTTCAATTATAAATGTTGGGGTATGGTTTCTAACCTCCCCCATACTTCCCTCTTTATGTTATAATGATTTTATACCCCTTTCTATCTAATTAAATGCCTCCCATTTACACTCGTTACTATGCCGAAATTCCGAAAGAAATTTCTCTCTCCTCATTTACATTCAGGAAATTCTTTTGTATCATGAATATAAATTCCATTACAATTTTTGAGACATGTATCTATATGATCCCCTTACTTTCCATTTCATGTACATATGATGAGACACCCCTTTATCTCTCATCAACCATTTTTATTAATTCTTACGTCACGCTGTTATGCTGCCGAAATTGCACCGATTTTCCAAGCCAATGTCATTGTGTAGTGAATACCATGCCCATTTCTCTATCAAGGGTATTCACCTTTATTCACATTTACTTATTGATTATAAATTTTCATGTATGAATTCCACATTCCTTTATCGTGGAAAAATGATGATGTTTTATGAATCCATGTTATATAATCCATGTGACACACTTATGCATGAAATGAAATGTTTAATAAGGGTGCGCCCTTATAGCGCTCCAATGCATTGGGTAAAGTATAGTATCATGATAGTCATGTGAAATGGGTGTTTACTCATGTTAATTCAAGTGAAACAAGGATTTACTCATTCTTCATGTGCAATTAGGATTTACTCATGCTCTATGTGCAATGATCCTTGGCTCATGCTAATTCCATGTTAAGTGTTGTTGTCACATTTCCATGTTATGATTATCATGATTTATCATGCCTTTATGTTTATGCTTCCCTTGTTCTCTATTGATATGCCTATTGTATAACATTTATTTTATTCCTTATGTTATTCGATGATTATTCCCTTACTAGGCTTTATAGATCACCCTTTTCTTATGCATGTCCTTAGGTTATCCCATAAAATGCTAAGTATGAGGGAATGTAGTGGTAATGTAAAGGAATTTTTCGATAAAGATGTTGTATTTCATGTTTTAAGTTGTTATATAATGATCATAATCCCCAAATACCCTATACATCTCTATCTTCTATGTTTTATCAAGTGAATTTTATGTAATAAATTATGTTTAATTGTGTAATAAAAGATCAGGGTTGTCATAGTTGGTATTAGAGGATAGGTTTAGATATTTTTGGTATTTGGATTAGAAAACCCTAGTGAAGCCTTAGAAACAAGACTAAGTATAATAAAAACATCCCTAAGTTTTGGTGAGTATTGAGTAAGTGGTTTATCAAGAAAATGCATCTCTGTCTGGATACGAGTAGGTAGAGGCGGATCTGGCACATATGTATCCTAGGGGTAAAAACTGAAAACACTGCTTTGAGCTTGACTCAAACAGGAATTGGTGTATGAAAATGGGTCTTGTTGTACTCTTGGTTATGAAACTCCCAGGGGATATGCTTTGGTAAATTCACAAGCTTAGTATGAACCCTTATTAAGGGAATTAAAAAAAATTCCCCCAAGAATATATGTTAGAAAGTAGATCACGGATAACATAGATTGAAGCCTATAGATTCATAAGTTAAAGAAATAAAAGTTATTTATCAGTCATCAGCTTTTGTCTTTGGATTACCCTTTATTTTTTAACCCTAAATCTTCTTTTATTCCATCCAATGGCCGGTAATATGAGCACTCGGGCTAACAACCGATGTGAAGATCAATGTGACTATTGTACTAATGAGATTCCCAATCCAATGGGAGTGGGAATCGCTAACTTTGTCATGCTTATCTCTCAGTTAACTCAAGATTTGAATAGAAAAATGGGTCAGGAGGAATGTTCAACCCCCCTAATAAAGAACAAGTCTCTATGAAGAGCTTCATGAGACAAAGGCCTCCTACTTTTAATGGATCATCTGATCCCTCAATCATTGAACAATGGATCAACTCCATTGAAAAGATATTCTCCATCCTTCAAAGTTATGAAAAAGAGAAGGTTCTCTTAGCTGCTTATCGTATGGAGGTTTAAGCCGATCAATGATGCACGTTGATAAAAAATATGAAGCCTGAGGAGGAGATCGAAGCATTTGAATGGAAGGATTTCCAAAATATTTTTTTTGATAAATATTTTCCACGCACCCTCTGGATTAATATGGAAAGGGAATTCCTTTACCTCAAGAAAAAAGATGATGAATCTATTAGAGCGTACGAGGAGAACTTCACAAGGCTTACACGATACGCTTCCGGCTTTGTCGTTATCCCTTAATGCAAGGTTGACCGCTTCATTGGTGGGTTGAAACCTAGCCTGCGGAAAGATCTGGCGATCCGCGACTTCGATAGCTGTGAGGAAATTTTCCGATGTGCCCTCAAGGTTGAAATGGAGATCGGAGAATCTCAAGGGTATCATAGGGATAATAAGTGTAAGGTGTAATTCAATGATGTTGGTCTGATGGATAAATCCAATGGTGATAAGAAGATCCAACACCCCACTTGCCAAAGGTGTGGAAAGAAGCACCCTGGAAATTGCCTGAAGGGGAAGAATAAATGCTTAAGTGTGGAAGAGAAGGGCACCTAGCTGTTAACTGCTGACAAGAAAAACTCGTGGCTGCAACAGAGGAGAGGAATGCTCTATTCAAACCACAACGAGTTGTTCATTACTACAACTACAAAGAACCAGGGCATCTTTGAAATCAGTTCCCTAAGCCAAGGGTTTTCGGAGGCAACCAACAACCTCCAAGGCAGCAAGGGAGATATTTTTCCATCACTACTGCCGAAGTGAACCCCAAAAACTAAGTGGTGATAGGTACGCTAGTTATTCATTCAAGAATAGAAAACGTACTTTTTGATTAAAGTTCTATACATTCTTTTATATCTCGAAAGTTTAGTATAGCAATCCCAGCACCACCACAAATAATGGAAGTGAAGATGTCGGTGAGTATGGAAAATGGGGAAATAATTGCAACCCATGAATATAACTTGTCCCCTATCATAATCTATGGATTAAAATTCCTAGAGAACCTTTCCATACTCCCTCTGGGGGAATTTGATGCAATTCTTGGCATGGATTGGCTTTCCTTATATAGATCCAACATAAATTGTCATAAGAGAGAAATCACTCTCCATGTGGAGAATCGACCCCCGATTCTTTACAATTGAAAGGAGGAAGATGAATCTTATTTAGCTAAATCATCCCAATCTTGGATATTACTTCCCTATGAGCATGCGTATCTAGCTTAGAAGATTGATTCTAAGGATTCAACCATCCTAGAGGACATTCCTATTGTGAGGGAATTCGCTGAAGTGATTCCCGAAAAATTGCTTGGTCTTTCTCCTAGAAGAGATATTGAATTATCAATTGATCTTATACCTGGGGAATTTCCAATATCCAAGATTCTGTATAGAATGGTTGTTGTGGAGCTTGAGGAGCTGAAGAAAAAACTATAAGAGAATCTGGATAAAGGATTTATACACCCAAGTGTTTCACCATGGGGTGCACCAGTCCTCTTCATCAAGAAGAAATATGGGTCAATGCGCCTTTTCATTGATTATCATGAGCTTAAAAAAATCATGATAAAGAAAAAGTATCCTCTCCCATGAATAGATGACTTGTTCAATCAGCTTCATGGAGCACAATACTTCTCGAAGGTGGATTTGCGGTCGGGATATTATCAAGTAAGGGTGAAAAAGGGAGATATCTCCAAGACTAGTTTTCATACAAGATACGGGCACTATGAATTCATTGTAATGACTTTAAGACTCACTAATTCTCTAGAAATATTTATGGACTTGATTAATAGAGTCTTTAGATATTACCTCGACAAATTTTTGGTAGTCTTCATAGATGATATTCTGATATACACCAAAACCAAGGAGGATCATGAGGAGCATCTGAGAACTGTACTAGAGACCTTATGGAAGGAGAAGCTCCATGAAAAGTATAGAAAGTGTGAGTTATGGTTAAAGGAGGTCTCATTCTTGGTCCATATCATCACAAGCAATGGGATATCAGTGTATCCCTCCAAAAATGATGCAATTGAGGGATGGCCGAGGCCAACATCAGTAACGGATATCTGTAGCTTCTTGGGGTTAGATGGATATTATCGATGATTTGTGAGAAATTTCTCACGATTGTCCAACCCTCTTATCAAGATAACTCAGAAGGGAGTAAAGTTTTCTTGGAGTGATTAATGCAAAGAAAGATTCAAGGAGTTGAAAAGGAGGCTTATCACTACGCCCATGCTCACTTTACCCACAAGTGGAGAACTTTTTGTGGAATTTAGTGTTTCTTTAAATAAGGGACTGGGATGTGTGTTGATGCAAAATGAAAAATTCATTGCCTATTCTTCAAAGAAATTTAAAATTCATAAACAGAACTATCCAACACATGACCTCAAGTTGGCTGTAGTGATCTTCGCTTTGAAAATTTGGCGGCATTCTCTCTTTGGAGAGAAGTGTGAAATATATATGAACCACAAAAGCCTAGAGTATATATTCACACAGAAAGAGTTGAACATGCGCCAACGAAGATGGTTATAGCTGATCAAAGACTATGACTGCTCAATCCATTACCACCCTGAGAAAGCGAACAATGTGGTGGATGCCCTAAGTAGAAAGAACCCAGCGATTATATCATTGATAAGAATCAAAAAGGATCCAATAATATTAGATTTGATGAATATGAACATGGGAATCATAAATAAGGGAACATCATCAATCCTTTCACAAATGATTACTCAACTGTCACTTTTGGAAAGGTTAAAAGATGCTAAAAAAGATGATGTGGGAATTTAGGAAAAAGTGGAAGCTATAGAAAAAAGGAAATCCTCGGTGTTTAATGTTAATGAATAAATAATTGTGAGATTTGGGAAAAGACTATGTGTTCCATCAAGTCCAGAGTTGAAGAAGAAACTTTTGGATGATGTACATAGTTCAAATTTCTCTATTCACCCAGTAAACACAAAGATGTATCAAGATCTCCGAAGAGCGTTATTGGTGGGATAATATGAAGAATTAGATCACTGAATATACATCAAAGTGCCTGGTATATCAGCAAGTGAAGGCAGAGAGGAAAAATTCTAAGGGAATGAGGTAACTATTGCCCATAACAGAATGGAAATGGGAGAACATCACCATGGACTTTGTCACCAGACTTCTGAAGACATCCAAAGGAAACAATGCAATCTGGGTTTTTGTGGATCATCTTACAAAGGATGCGCACTTCATTGCTATTTGGTAGGATTTCTCCTTGAATAAACTGGAACAGATATATAAAAGGTAAGTGGTAAGGCTTCATGGAGTACCACAATCTATTGTGTCTGATCGAGATCCAAGATTCACCTCTAAGTTTTGGAAGAGTCTTCAACATACTCTGAATAATGAACTAAACTTAAGTACGTCCTATCATCCTAAAACTGATGGAAAATCCAAGAATACTATCCAAACACTTGAGGATATGTTGAGAGCATGATCAATAGACTTTAAAGGAGGATGGGATCAACATATTCCTCTGGTTGAGTTCTCTTATAAAAATAGTTTCCACTCAAGCATCCAAATGGAACCATGTGAAGCCCTTTATGGGAAAAGGTGCAGAATACTGTTGTGTTGGGATGAGGTCGGTGAGTATAAGCTAATTGAACCAGAAATGGTCGAATAAATGGTGGAGAATGTGAAAACCATTAAGCAACATATCAAGGAATCCCAAAGTTGATAGAAGATTTCTGCAGATAACCATCGACAAGACCTTGAGTTTAAAGTTGGATACATGGTATTTCTACACATATCTCTGTGGAAGAAGTTCATGAGATTTGGAAAGAAAGGGAAGTTAAGTCCAAGGTACATCGGCCCCTTTAAGATTCTTGATCGTGTTGGGGTTGTGGCCTATAGACTAGCACGTCCACCTACCATGGCCAAAGTACATGATGTCTTTCATGTATCCCTCTTAAGGAAGTATATACCAGACCCTTCACATGTACTCTCTTCAGAGGTGGTACAGCTAGAAGATGATCTTTCTTATGAGGATCAACCAGTACAGATCTTAGATCATAGAGAAAAATTTCTACAAAATAAGACAATTCCCCCTGTCAAGGTGTTGTGTTGAAACCACAAGTTTGAATAAGCGGTATGGGAATCAGAGGAAATGATGAAGCAGAGTTACCCACATCTGTTTTAGTGTGGGAAAAGAAAATTTCGAGGGCGAAATTTTTGAAGGGGGGAAGATTGTAATGACCCAAAATTTAATTAATGGAAATCCCTCTTGTTATAATTAAATGTATATTTATGTAAAACGTTTATATAAAATGTCAAATACTTTGGTTTTATGTTAATAATTGTGATCGTTGCTAATATAGATGTTGAACAGTGATCACATGATTAGTATAAATATAGGGCTTTAACAAATCCAATTTACTCAGACAAAGGAAGTGATGGCCTCATCTAGTAGACGTGCCCCATACGAAGCCCATTTGTCAGAGCTTAGAAAGGAGGTGGCATCATTGGGCTTTGCTCTTGACCAATCCCAAGCCGAGCTTGAATATGTTAAGCTCGAACGGGACCGCCTATGAGAGAAATAGAATTTGATAGAGAATACCACCCGAGCAATATTATCCAAGCCACCCCAAGAGTCTGTCACCATCGCACACCTTACTCTTTGGTCTTATACGGGTGTTATAAGGGGTTATGTAACAAGACCTTAGCACTATGGTTATGTACATTATTTTTGTATATAATAATGAATATACTTTCATTTTATTATTGTTACCTTGTAAATAGTTTTTAAATCTCAAATAGTATTTTTAGTTAAATTTAAACTAAGAAATCTATTTTGATGAATTAGTGGATTTTTGAATTAAATGATATTTTAATAAAATATTTTTATTATTATTAAATTAATTTTTATTAAATATAAATGATCATGTAATTTTATGAATGCAATTGTAATTTTTATTAAGGTTTGAAGCCATTTTTGTCAAAACCCATGAATTTTCGATAAATGTCGGTTTTTATTTTAAAAGTGAAAATTAACATATTTAGAAAATTATTTAGATAAAATAAATATTATTTCTGGAATCAGGATGTCGAAATTATCCAACGGTGAATTTTTCATAATTTTCTGAGATAGTCAAATTTTTGGGTAAAAATTAAATACCGTTTAAATATACAATGTGTTTTATGACATCATAATGACCCAATAGTGATGTAATAAAATACTATAAGCTTTATTTTCGGCCAATATATGTCTTACCATTAAAATAATGTGATTTTGGGTTTGTTTGACTTATTTTACAAAGCATTAATGGACCCTTCAAGACTTATTAAACATCTTGTCTTTTTAAATTGCTTTCCTTGGGAGTGTGACTTACCTCCACATAAGCAACCCCATTATTTTAATATTTTAAGACTTATGCCTTATAAAATTATGTTTTAAAATTCCCTTTTCAAAAAACCATGGGCAAAAACCATGGGCTAGTTTTCGGTTTGGATTAGTTTAATGTGAGGTGTCCCAAACCTAAATAATAAACAATTCCCTCACCATTCCTATATAAACCCACCTAAGATCCCTCTTCCTCCTCAATAAAATCCTTTTGAGTTATTCAAACCTCTGAAATAATCTCTCTATAATCCTCCCAAGGTTCCCCAATCTCCCAATAATCCTCTCTCAAGCATCTCTCAAGCCTTTGGAAGCACACTTCCAAGTAAGGGTTTTTTCTTCCTTTCTCATTTTTGTCCAATTTTTTTAATGTAGTTATGCCCTTTTAATTTCAATTATAAATGTTGGGGTATGGTTTATAACCTCCCCATACTTCCCTATTTATTTTTTTATTATGTTATACCCCTTTATCTATCATTAAATTCCTCCCATGTACACCTATTACTATGCCGAAATTACGAAAGGAATTTCTCTCTCCTCATTTACATTCAAGCAATTATTTTGTATCAGGAATCTAAATTCTATTAAAATTGTTGGGACATGTATCTATATGACCTCATTACTGTACATTTAATGTACATATTATTAGACACCCCCTTCTCTCTCATCAACCATTTTTATTAATTCTTACGTCACACCGTTATGTTGCCGAAATTGCACCGATTTTCCAAGCCAATGTCATTGTATAGTGAATACCATGCCCATTTCTCTATCAAGGGTATTTTACTTTATGAACATTTACTTATTTATTATAAAGGTTCATGTATGAATTCCACATTCCTTTATCATGGAATAAATGATGATGTTTTATGAATCCATGTTATATGATCCATGTGACACACTTATGTATGAAATGAAATGTTTAAGAAGGGTGTGCCCTTATAGAGCTCCAATGCATTGGGTAAAGTATAGTATTATGATACATCATGTGAAATGGGTATTTAATCATGATAATTCAAGTGAAATGAGGTTTTAATTTTGCTTCATGTGCAATAAGGATTTACTCATGCTTCATGTGTAATGAGCCTTGGCTCATGCTAATTCTATGTTAAGTGTTGTTGCCACATTTCCATGTTATGATTATCACGCTTTATCATGCCTTTATGTTTATGATTCCCTTTTGATATATTGATATTCCTATTGTCTAACATGTATTGTATTCCTCATGTTATTACATGATTATTCCCTTACTGGGCTTTATAGCTCACCCTTTTCTTACGCAAGTCCTCAGGTTATCCCATGCAATGCAAAGTACGAGGGAATATAGTGGTCATGTAAAGGAATTTTTCAATAAAGATGTTGTATTTCTTGTTTTAAGTTGTTATGTAATTATCCTAATCCCCAAAGATACTAGACCTCTCAATCTTCTATGTTGTATCAAGTGAAGTTTATGTAATAAATTATGTGTAATTGTGCAATAAAAGATCAGGGTTGTCATAGTTTGTAACACCTAGAACCATAATGTTACTGATTTAAACTAGTATAACTCCTAGGGTTCAGTTGAAAACACACAATGATTCACCATATATCGCTGATGATTGGGTGATTTATGTTTGACTTCATAATTGAAACTCACCAAGGCAACACATTAAGAACTCAATGTGTTGTCCAAGTTTATATTTTATTTTAATGTGTTACCATAAAATGATATTGCATAACCATGACAATTTTTATGTGAGTTAAATTGAAAAATATTAGCCATAGAAACATCACAATTAAAATATTGAAAAAGAAATGATGAACGATGTGTGAAACATCACGTGAAAGGGTACCCTTGAACATGATCATATGAGTTGATCATGACACACCAGTACATAAATCAATAAAAAAAGAATATAATATGAAGAAAAACAACATAAAAATATAGAATTAAATATATCATTCAAATATTATAAACATGATGCTTGAGATTACATCACGTTCCTCCTGGGGTGATCACAAGGTGTTTAGAACTTCATGGGGGAGAGAAAGACAATGATGATGAAGTAGCATTTTCCATGGAATCAAGAACTTTTAGGATTTAGTAGAGGAATCCTTTGGGACTCCAAAATGGTATCACCTTTCCTCCTGGTATAACATCCAAATGGGGTGCTCAAGGTATCATTTCATAGGCAAAATGGAACGTGGTTTTGAGCCACCATATTTTGAGAAACCAATTGGCCCATGGTTTTTGGACTTAAAAAGTATTATCGTGCTTTGGAGAAAACTATAAAGTTTTATCCACACCTCTTGAATATCTGAATAGAAAATTTGGCACCATTTGGAAAACTACATCTCAATATATCGACGGAATATATAACACCATTTTTGACTTGATGCAGATTTGATTCCTTGGACAAATCATTTAGGATGGGACTCTTAGTGGTTGAATTGGGATTTATTTACTTCACAAGAGTTATATATATCTATGTTTTAGATAATCCAAAAATATCTAATCCCATTTGGATGCATGGATTTCTTGTAACATGCATAATAGTGGACATGTGTTCATGGTCTCCCATGAAATTTGACCCATTTTTCTTCCACTTCACTATGGGTCCTCCAAATCACCTCCACCTACAATGAAATTTTAAAAACAAGTGAAATTGCCCTTTTTAACGGTTATTAACACAAAATAATTAATTTAATCATGGAGTGAAATTTTTTATAATAATTTGAATTTACAATACAAAATCAATTTAATTCAGTGGTGTAAAGGATGAAAATGAATAGTGAATCACAGTGTGATCATCATATCACCCATAATCACTCATAATCACTTATAATCACTAGTAATGGAATTATATATTTACTTATTTAAAATATATTTTCTCTATAGATGAAATAATTAATGAATGAATTAGAGAGTTATATCTCAGTCTCACCCAATATCACTTATAATGTCCAAGAACCATAACATTAAATAAAACACATCAAATATTGAATTTAAATAAATACACATAATCATTTAAGTTAAACTCAATAAATAAAATGTAATGGTTTAACAAATTCCATTTTTATAGGAAATTGAACAAGAATATAATTTTTAACCTATGAATAAAATAAGCTATGATTATAGTTTTGTGAGGAGTATAGAATGATTCAAGTGTGATATGATATTAAAAAGGCATAAATATCCATAAAAAGGGCATATTAGTTTGTCAAAATAAATCATAAAATATAATTAACAATGGTTTCATGGACCACCCCCATTAGGAACCACTCTCATGCCTGTGGTGAAGATGAGAGTGGCCCCTAAATCCCATCTCTAATAGGCCATGGGGTGGAAACTAGCACCAATGATATAAATAACACAAATAGGTGTAATTTACCTCATAAATCCTAAGTACATGATAATAAAACATCCAATAATCCCCATAATATAAAAAAACAAAATAACAAAAATTAATGTAATTTCATACTGATATAAGGTCTCTAAAATAAAATACCAAAATAAACTCCTAGGTAGTAACACTAATTATAACTCCAACTCTGAGATATTAATGTCTCGCTATAATTCCAAACCCATATTAGAAACCAATAAAATATATTTATATATATAGGAGATAGAATACATGTATACTCAATAGGATCCTCCTCAAGACCCCTCATGCAGATGTGGAAGAAGCGTACTAATTCTTTAGTGAATAAATAGTAGAACTAACAAGCACCTACCAAGTCAACTATCACTAGGTCTCACCATGGATTTCTCACTAAACATTTCAACTAAGGATAATAAAATAATATCAAATAATATATCGATAATAGTGCCCCGCACCACTTCCCCATTGGTTTTTCACTCTCACACCCCAAAATAAAATTTCTTGGAACTTCCCTTACATATCATCATAACCATATCCATGGATTTCATATCACATTCTACATCATAATAACATAGCCACACATCCATAAAAAATTCCACATGTCCATATATTAACTACACATAACTTACCATTATAGTAG
The DNA here is from genome assembly GCA_963277665.1 of Viscum album. NCBI lineage: Eukaryota > Viridiplantae > Streptophyta > Magnoliopsida > Santalales > Viscaceae > Viscum > Viscum album. The sequence goes on from OY728137.1 coordinate 1,150,573,937, forward strand.
GGTATAGTGAGCTTGAAGGATATTAATCTCAGGCCCTCCTCTTATTATTCACAACTCCCACTATATAACACATCATCCTCCCATAATCATCACATCAATTTTACTTTTGGATCATGGACATCATGGACCATTCATATAAACCTCTAGTTATCAAAGCTATACCATGTTCAAAAGAGGGAGTGGGGAAGAGGTAGTAGTCATCCATCTGTTATCTCACCAGAATGGATGTTTAGGGAAGATATCCCAAACCCAAAAAAATTGGGCATCCATAAGGTTACCTGACTTGAGTGGGGTGTGTATTAAATCATAATAAAAAAATCATATAATCAGGTCACAAAAAAAATCATAACTTGATGTTTTCTCACCAAAACAACACTATCATAGGACATGACCATCACCACATCGTCACAACCTTCCATTAATAACCATTGCCACTTTTACATCACTAACTAGCCCATTTTTTCACGCAAATCAGCCACAAAATACTCATTTTATCATATTATTTAATATTTTCTATATTTACCATTACCACCCGTATTACATTCATTATTTTTCTCAATTATATATTTAATGAAGAAATTTTCATTATCCATTAACCACCATTCATTCATGAAATTACTCATTCATTTCAAGAAATCAATATTTCATTAACTACCTTTAACTATTCATTTCCATCCCACACTCATTGTTTTATTCATAATTATCTATCACATATTCTACATCCATTGGGAAAATATAATACTATCCCCAAAATACACAAATAAAACACTTATAAACCTCAACACATATCATGTTAATAGCCACCACAACACTTCCTTTCCCACATAACTAGACATACCATCATAACAGCCCAAATGCAACACATCAACAACTACTTCCACCTATGGAAACTAACCGCAACCCCACTGGAAAACACATACCACACCCAAAACCATCCATAACAATTCAACCACCATGGACACAAAAATCACATCAATAACATCATCAACATAGAATAACCAACTCCAACAGCAATGCACCACCACAATTTCCTTTTTTAATATGGATTCATATTAAGATCAACATCTATCATATGGGAATTAACACAACAATTATAGAATTCACACAACCATTTTATTATCATTATTACATTATTAATATTTTATGAAAGGTGATACTAATAATAAAATCCCACTAGCACCACATATAACTCAATAGAAATAATAATTATTTGAAACAACCATAAATAGATATCAATCACATAAGAAATATAAAGAAACATGAAGATACTTGTGAATCAATCCCACTCCCTTATATTTTTTTAGTTCATTTCATTGTCTATATAGGTTAGTTTTTAGTATCCACCAAAATCATGAAAAAGCAAGTTGATTCCACATTAAACAAAAAATAAAAGATAGTTCATGAATCCACTACCTCATTTGAAGATTCACAGCCTATTAAAAAGAATGATGTGAGGAATATATAATCACTAGAACAAAACCATGAAAAAAAATATTCAACAAACTAAAAAAATACCTATTAAAACCATGACCTAGATCCACCAAAACTTAGCTCTAAACTAATTCCACAACCTTCCCATTTGAAGGAAAGGGAGAAAACCCAAGAGAAATAGGAAAGAAACTCACCTTATATCACTACTGTCTGGTCTCCTAAGAATGCACCTCTGATTTCTTGAGTTTTGAGAAAAATCAAAGGAATCTAAAAGAATTCTGAGGGACTATCAAATTTTTACTAGAACTAAAAATTAAGGTGTTACGATGCAATAAATAATGGTCTCACTATAACAAGTATAAGTCATAAAAAATCTCTAGATATATATCTTGATCTCTTATTTCTCTCCTCATTTATATCTTAGTCAATTATTTAATCTAATATATTCAAGGGAGGATTTTTTCATGACCAAGGAGCCATGGAACAACATCACCGAACACAAAACCTCAAAACTAAACCTCGAGGATCCAAAGTTCAATATCTATAGCCACATCATGAATCCCATTCATAGAAAATCCCAAACTCCCAAAGGTACCTTCACACCAAAAACCAAGCTCACACATCATGACTAGTAAGTCATCAAAGGGAAAAAATGAGAGTAAACAAAACTTATGTAAGAGTAAAAAAAATTATAAGTGTCATCCCGAAAAAACATAAGGTTTATCACTTTGAAAAAATTCACCTTTGAACCCCTCATTCCACGACACACTTCTTCCATTAAGTGACCAAAATCCCTCCTTGAAATAGCATGAACTCTAAATATCATGGATTTTTCATCAAATATATAACACCTATTTCACATCACGACTCACCAATCATTAAATCACCCACAAATCTATCCAACCCTTTGAGCTAAAACCCCCAAGGCCATGCCATATCCTCTTTCCTCCAGCTAAAATCTCATCTCCAACTGGAACTCTTTCTCCCTCTTTTCTCTCCTAAAACCCCCAACACCCAAAAGATACAAAGTTATAGGTTAGGAAAATCCAATCTATTACATTATATTCCTATAAAACGAGTCACATCCCCGAGAATCAAAACCTACCAAGAAGAAAAACAATAACTACCAAACCCAAACACTCATTGAGAGATACCTATCAAATGAAAACATCACCACCAAAACAAAAAATAGTTCCAAGGGTATCAATTGATACAAATAATCTATAAAAATATAAAACATTTTAATAGTAAATAAAAAAATCATCATAAAAACAAAACAAGGCTCAAAATATGTCAGGATACTAAGAGTGCATCTGCAATTCATGTTCCCAAGTATATTTATCCAAGCTTTAAAGCCTTAAAAAAATGTGAACCAAAGGGATAACTCACCCATATAAAACCTTCTTCTCGTTATCCAAAATCTTTAATGACCACTACATTAATTCCATGTCATAATCTTCATCTAACTATCCCCAATTGATGATATGATATTCATCATCAAGATATCAGTAAAACTATGACACATGAAAGAAATTATGGATCTGGTCCAACTGTGGGGGGGGGGGGCACTAACCGATACATCACCTAATTGATTCACCCCAACACCTCAAAAGTTATATTATACAAAACCTTGAATAGAGCCATGAAAATAGAAGTGTGGTGGCTATTATTAGAAGAAAACTCAACCAAGGGCAGGTGATTCACCCATGATCCACCAAAATAGGCTCACAGTATATCCTTCAATTTCTGAATGGTCCATTCTATCTACCCATCTTTCTGAGGATGGAGTGAATTACTAAGGTGTATATGCGATAAAAAAAGAACTCTAGAAACCTCCATAGACCCATGAGGTAAAATAAGGATCCTAATCATAGATGATGGTCCTTGAAACTTTGTGAAAATACACTACCTCATCAACATAATGACTCGCCAGAACATCTATTACACCTAACTCCCTGATAGATAAGAAATGAGCTAAATTCATCAACCGATCCATTATCACCCAAATAGTGTCACATCCCCTATGATCTCAGGGTAAATTGGTGAGAAAATACATCGATATTTCCTCATAATTCCACTTGGGTACATCTAATGGATGCAACAACCCTCCTGGAACACAATTATTTTCCTTTACTTACTAAAAGATCAAGAATCATGACATGAACTCTTATATTTATTGATTTATCCTAGGCCACCGAATCTTAATCCTCATGGTATGATACATCTGGGTTATACTACGATGAACTAACTTGGTTGAGCTATGGAACTCCTGGAGAACCTCATCACACTTCACCGATGGGACAAGAAATCTCCTCTAAAACAATATTTAATGTTGACCATCCTCCAACCATCCTTCTGGAGCATCACCATGAAAGACATGATCATGTATCACCTCTAACTTTGGGACTCCCCATTTATACTCCTCAACAAGTTACATCAAGGATTATTTCACTATAATCTAGAACAAGAAACAACTAACACCATCCTCCTCTATATAAATTTTCATCACCACAAACTCATCTATCACTCTGTAAGCATCCTCAAAATCCAAAACAACATCTCCTTGCACATTCATGTTCAATATGTAATCAATTACATTCCCTTTACTTGGGGTGTAGGACATTAGGAACTAATAGTTCCATAAAAACTCCATCCACCATTGTTAACGCAGATTAAGATACCACTGAGACAAAATATACCTCAAGATCATGTGATTTGTAAATACCAAAAAGTGCTCAATGGTGAGGTAATTCCACCACAGCTTCATGAAAAACACCACTACTTCTAAATTGAGATCATGAATGGAATAGTTTCCCTTTTGTGTATGTAACTACCTAGAACCATATGAAATCACTTACCACTACTAGATTAAGAATCATATCTATCAAAGACAATAAGAATCATACAAAATCTAAAACATTCCTCCCTCTTTTGGAATTTAAATAACAGGGGAATTGATCAGCCTCTCCTTCAAGCAGTCAAAAGTTTTCTAACATTGACCAGTATATACTAAATCTTAGTCTTTCTTGGTCATGTTATTCAATGGGTCTTGATCCAAGATATGTTTTACAAGAACCTCCAATAATATACCCCATGTCATGACCCCCCACCCCCTCCCCCCCAAAGGAACCCCTCCTAGGATGATGATGAAGGAAGAGGGATGATGATTCCCAAATCCTACCTCCAATAGGCCACAAGTTAGAAACTATAATTTTTGGTATATCATACTGAAAAATGGGAGGTATTTCCCTCTAATAATAATATGAGTAATGATAGATAATATGAGACCACCAAGAAACTCCTTCACATAATAAATAAAAGATAAAATATCTCAATACATGAATGTAATTTCATACAAAATAAAACACTACAAAAAGGAAACCAAAAGTAACAAAAGAAATCCTCTTCAGTGACCTTTAAGCCCAAACAACTCCTGGACAACTACATGAGGTAGTGATGTCTATCTTGATCAAAAATTATCTCCTGCTGGCCTAAAAACAGTTTATATAGATTGAGGTGAGTATAATAGATATACTCGATAGGATCCTCCCTGAAGCCTCACATGAAAATGTGAAGTGAGCATACTAAATCCTAGTGAATAACCAATGAAACTAACTCATCACCTAATCAGGTATTATAAGTACTTGGCCTCATAGTGAATCTATCACCAAGTATCACATACTAGTAAATCCAATATAAATATAAAATTGAAGGTACTCTGCAACCACTTCCCCACTGGTTTTCCACTCTCACCCCAACGTCGCACATCCTGAGATATCTCTCTCCAATAAGCTACATGAATTAAAGGAAACTATATAATAATATGTACCTCTTTCCTCACATAATCTCATCATCATCACCACATATAAATAGTAAAAAAGTAGTTCCAAAGAGACACTACAACCCGTACATCATGTAATACATATCAACCCATCATAGTTCATACATAGTATGCCTATAATAATACTTAGGATACTATATCTGGAGATACATGTGTATGAAATAACCACAATCCATAAAATTCCTCTACATACATATATAGGATTGTAACTTCCATGCATACCAACATGTAATACTATCAGGAGAAGAGAGAATAGGATAGGGGTAGTCATTCATCTGTCCTCACCAACCTAGATGTTGGGGAAAACACCCCCCCCAAGTCAAATGGGTATCGGCTTCCCAACTGACATGGGTGGGATAGTGTATGAAATCACATAACATAAGAAATATATATAGCTTACAACTAAAACTAATGGTAACTACCTAGCCTTAGGATCAACGGAATTCATCACCTTGTGGAAACTCATCTACCACTACTAAGGAATAGATAACCTATAAGTACACAAGTGAATCAGCTAACTCTTTTTGTTGAATATTTCATATTACATAATTACCAAAAAATTATCTCAAGTCAACCATATATACCCAAAACCAATGGGTTAAAACATTTAATATCCATTACTATTACATAATTATAGGTACTCTAGGACTCATCCTAATCTACCAAAAAAGATGCATAGACCAAGCACAACCAGTTGTGCTAAGCAGTGGGGAAAGGAATTCAGAAATCAAGTAACTCAGGCACCCAACCTAAAATTAAATAAATTCATAATATATAATCAAACTAGATTTCATTAATTAGACACAATAAATCCTAGCTTCAACCATCTCTATCAATCCAGGTGTCATCCCTAACACCACTATGTATATCACCAATCGTCCTGCCATCATTGACGCCAATTGTTGCTACAACCCTAGGAACTCCCACCCATTTCTTACCAATCCACCAACCATCCAAGGCTCACATCATGTTTTATAGAAAGGATTCATATCTAGTGAAATAACACAAGGTAGTAATAAAACAATAAGTAATTAACAGGGCAGCAAGGCCCTGAAACAAAGGCATCCAACATTTATAATAAAATGATCTCTCTCAAAACCAAAAAAGATCTTTAACAAACAATAAAATCATTTTCATATTGAATTAAAAGATTCATCTAACACATTTTTAAACCATAGAAATCATAAGGCATTATCTATTAAAAAACTATAAATTATTTAAATAGGATTCAAGCATAAATTCCATTTCCATTAATTATAAGGATAAATGGTTATAATTGAACATGCCTCTTTATAATTTAGTCATCAAGCCTACCATATTTTTATTCTTTATCCAATTTCCAGTCATAACAAACATGATAAACCACAACATCAACAAGAGATAGCACACTATCTATAAAATTAAGAGGAAAACCATCAACACATCCTAAACACATGTGATCTCTATAACCTAAAACCACAAATTAATTCTTTAATTTTGGTTAATCTTCATTAAGGTTAATTTCACCATTTCCAATGAGATAAATAATGATAACTTCACAATTACACTTAAAGTAATGAAATAAATTTATCCCCTACCTTGAGTTTTTTAAATTTCTTTAGACAATAATGGAACAAAAAACATAGATATATGATCACCTCTATCATAGGTATTCTACAAACATTTTAAGTACATTGTGTAATGAACGCTTTGAAAAGTATCAAAATAAATCCATGAGAATAAAGGAGATAAACTACCAAATCATGGAAGGATAGAATAGGATAAAATAAACCCTAATGGAAAAGAACCATAAGAGAAAGAGGAAAAATTCTCCTCATATCACCATAAATTTATCACAAGAATCATAGAATCGATCAAAATCGAAAGGGATTTAAAACACTATGAAATTGAACCTCTAGCTGCTTGGGGTTTGGGAGAATTTTAAATATTTGAGAGAATTCAAGGTAGAAACAAAATTTATAGGAATTCTAACAAACACAAATTCACAGTGTGAATGTTTCATTCACATCATGAATGGATTAAGTCTAAGGGTCATCGAAAAATGCATCACTTAGATCCTATAGTCTTGGGATCAACTCATGTCATTAAGTACATATTCATACCATAAATTATCAAGGATAGATTCATCAAATCATATCCTTTATCCATTTACATAAGTAATTATGGTTTATGTTATGAATCACACCCCATGAACTACTCCCACTCATGTTGTGAATATCTATTCAGACCATGAGTACCAACTTCATTCCATGAACACCACTTCATGTTGTGAATTCCTCTTGTAACTAGATTTTATCTCTCTAACTCCACAAACATTACTCCAAGATTCCTACAAACACCACAAAATTTCATAACTATCAAAGTAATGGGCTAGAAGGGTCTATTACCTTACATAAAATACCTCACAAATAATTATTTCCCTTTAAAGTAAATCCAAATATAGAGAGAAGGGAAGGAAAAAGGGTCATCTGAAAAAACACCTCATGATAAAACTCTCTAGAATCTAACCATCGTAGGAGCACAACCACCTCACTTAGAGGGAAATGGTGAAAAACTATACATCAATATACCTTGGGATAAACCTCTTAAATAGAATTAAGTATATTAAAAATACATCAAGGAAGATAGAACTATCTCATAATCAAGAAAAAGGTCAACATCAGAAAAGCACCATTACAAAAAGAGAATCTAGAATTAAACAACACGAGATACTGAGCATGTATATATGATTCCCATTCTCAAGTTCTCTCCTCCAAGACACTATTTCTCCATAGGACACAAACTAATGGAATATAATGCTCACATGACACTTTATTTTATAATTCCTAGATATCCATGGGTTTCTTCTCAAAGGTAGAATAATCATCAACATCAATATCTCCACAATCGATGATGTGAGAATCATTATAAAGATAGTAGAGAATCTATGACATGTGAAAGACATCATTAATTTAGCTTATATATATAGGAAATTCAAATTGGTATGTGATGGATACTACACATGTCAATATCCCAAAAGGCCCAATAAACTAGGGACAATGCTTACTCACATGACTAAAACTTCACTACCCATGATGAGGAGTTGCCTTCAAGAACACATGATCTTAAAAATAAAACTTTATAGGCCTCATCCTATGGTTAGAATAGAAATTTTGATGATATTATTTCACCTTAATCATCTCAAAAATCACCTCCTCCATTTATGTGGTGTTCTATACTAGTTTCATCTTGAGAATTATTGACTCTTTGACCCCAATCCACCATAATAGAGAATGGAAAGGCCATCCATAAAATGATTTAAATTATGTCATAGAAATGGTGGAGTGGAAACTATAATTATAAGAAAACTTGACCAAATGTAGGTTTTATACCCACGAAACTCTAAATTCTAGGAAAAAAGAATACAACAAGTCTATAAGAGTATTAATGGTCTAATTTGTGTGAGATTTTTAATGTAGATAAAAAGTAGTGTTGATACACAACTAAGAGAAAAAAGCATGGATAAGACCCCTACACACCCTATAGGTGAAATAAGGATCATGATCATATATGATCATCCTCGGGACTCCAAGAATCCTCACCACACCTCCAGATATTTCATTGATAAAAACTATAATGATCTCAACTCCTTGATTTCTAAGAAGTGATTTGATTTTGTTAAACATTCTAAAATTACTCATATAGCATTATAGAATCCCTGAGATCAAGGGATATTGGTGTTGAATTCCATTTAAATGTCCTCCCACTTCCACTAAGGAACATCTAATGGTTGGATAAACCCACCAAGAACACGGTGGTCAGTATTCACCTTCTGGAAGACTAAATATCAGGACACAAATATTGAAACTGAACTCTTCAACCAAAGCCACCAAAAATAACCTCTTGGAGAAAGGTATATATTTTTCATGATAGGATATACCACTAAGGGTGAACTATGGAACTCACAAAGAACCACCTCAAGAATCATTGAAGTAATGAAGAGCCTCCCCTAAAGAAACACCCGGTGTCGATCATCCTCAGACCATCCATCAGGGGGATCACCACAGACAACTCAATCTCACTAGACTTAAACCTCAGAATCCCCCAACTAATAATTCTCCACCTATTACACTAAAGATCTATCATATGATAAATGAATCATCTTACACCAACCTATAACATATCATGATTCATCACAGAGATATCTTTAATCACCCTCTAAAAATTCCCAGACTCACACACAACACAACTATATGACTTCCTAATTAGTGCATCAATAACAACATTACCCTTTCCCAGTGTATAATAAATCTAAAAGTCTTAGTATTTTAAGAATTTCATCCATTGTCATTTTCAAAAGTTCAATTCATGTTAGGAGAATGAATACCATAGGCATTTTTGATTGGTGAAAACCAAAAATAATTCTCCAATAAGATAGTGTCTCCACAACTTCAATTAAAACACAACCATTTCTAACTCTAGATCATAAGTGATATAGTTACATCCATAGGGTTATGACTATCTACACCCTTAAGAAAAAACCACTCTCTACTTTATCAGGGAGCTACCCCATATAAGGAATGAATCATATTAGTATACCACAAACTAAACTCCCTCTTCTAGAAAAAAATTGACTGGGATGATGAACAACATCTCTTTTAAATACTCAAAAGAATCTTGGCCCTGGAAAGTCCATAAGAATTCCTGAAAATTTTTGGTCAATTCTATAAGAGGATTTGAAATATAAGATAAATCAAGTAAGAACCTTTTATAATAACCTACACGGCCAAGGAAACTTTACACCTCTATAATATTCTTGGTGGCTACCCAAGAAACAACCACATAAATCCTTGAGGGATCCATGGATACTCTATTCTAGGATGTTCCATTCCCCAAGAAATGAACTTCACGAGAATAGATGTAACAGCCAAATGTTTTATCAATGAAATTCCTTTATTATAATTATGTATTATAGTATAATCATATAAGATTACATATATAGCATAATAAAAAACCTTATAAATGAAGAATGAGTAAAATAAAAGGTATCTCTAGAATTTAAGGAATGAATATCAATGAAATAGTAACTTAACCTTTGGAATAGTAGTGTGACCATTATGAATAGTAAACCAGCTAATTGTACAGTAACATCACTAATGAAAGTATAAATTAAATTTAACCGTCTTATAAGTGACAATTTTATATAAATATATTATAGTATAAGTAAGTAAATATTTTAAAAATTATTAATTAAGTGTTGGTTTTTTTGTAAGTCATGTATATTTAATTAAAATTTTATGATTAATTTAATATTTTAAAAGAAAAATTATTTTCATAAAATTTAAGCATAAATAGTAATTTTTATGAATTATAACTATAAGATAATTTTAATAGAACTGAATTAATTTTTCAATGTGTTAGAAAAGCAGTTTTAATTTTAAAATTTTTATTTTTCAAGTAATTTATGACTTTAATTAAAAATTAAATTTATCATATTTAGAAAATTATTTTCATAAAATGGAGTTAATTTTTGAATTATTCATGTTTAAAAATGGTTGGAGTGAATTTTTTGGGTTTTTCTAAAGTACTTGAATTTTTAGTGAATAGTAAAATATGATAATTTATGATAAATGCTAGATAAATGAATTTCTGAATCATTATTGAGTCATAGATGATGTAAATGGAAATTGGTTTGAAATAACATGCTCTATTTACTATTTTTTGCACAAGAATCAAGACTATTAATAGTCTTGATCAAAAATATTAAACTAATGATTAAAATAATGGGAAACCCCTCTTCTCCTCCACTATAAAAATCACCCTCACCCCCCTCTTCTATTCACTCCTCTAAAGCCTTGTGACTACTAAAAATTCTACTCAAATATCTCCCTAATCCCCTATCCCACATACATCAGCCCTTTGTCTCTTCAAAACACCAAATCCTCTCCCATAAATAGGTTATTTAGGAAGATATATTCAAGAGGTAAATTCCTCTTTTCATTTCTTTTATTTTCTTTCAAGTTCCTTTATTTTTATTTCTTAGCCTCCTTTCATCCAATTTTTATGATAACTCCAGTAACTTAAATGTACTGGAATATTTTTATGATAATGGAATAATTCATCGTTATCTTTATTTTCCCCTCTTTTTTTACTATAAATGAAAACACCATCTGAGATGTGTTAATTTATCACATTCAAGGATGACGGGTTTTCAATTTCTATTACCATCTTAAATTCTTGTCATGAAACCATTTTTATGGTTGAACCAGAATATTATATATGTATTATGTATAATTTAAGTATATGGAATATTTTTTATATATGATATTAATTTATAAAGCAAAATGTGTTCGATGTGATCAACAACCGCCAATTAACCAAAATGGTTATCATTAAAGTTTTATATAATGATTCAACTTTACTCAAAATTAAAAATTTAATTTTATAACCATTTAATGTATTGTATATTCACTAATAAAATATAACTCTAGTTCTGGATAACCATTCTCATCTTATATGGTTATCCTTACATGTATATAAGTAAACCAATCATGAAAACCAAGGAAAAAAATGCTTCCAAACAATGAAATTGAACCTCTTAACCAATAAAAAGGGTTATGAATGAAATTAATAAGGTTATAATAAATCAATTACATGAATTATTGGTTCTTTAAATATTAATTAATGAATTAAATTTAGTTATCCAGGATATTAAGATCAATTGAAGGACACCATCAGATTTAAGGTAAGGGGTTCTACCTGAACTTCCATTATTCCTTCAGGTTGCTCTATATTTCTTTTTACCCAAATGAAGTTATCTGTTCTTTTTATGCACATATTAAAAATTCTATTTACATGCTCCAAAATTATTTATAAAGTTCCATTCATCATTCTATTTTGGGGATATACATGTTTTTAAGTGGTTCCCTCCTCAATACTTCCTAATAAGCAAACCCGTTTAAGGGAACTTCCTGAATTATTACCCAATTTCAAGTGAACTATACCATCTATTTTAAGCTACAATTTTTTTATAAAATAAGTATTTTTATTATGAAAACATTCTTGTTTCACTTCTAGTTTTATTTAAAATATTATTCCCTTTTCTATTTTAAATTCTCTTTAGTATTTTACTTAAAACAACACTAAAATGTTTTAATCCTAAAATTTCTTAAATAATACTCTTAAATGTTATCACTTATATTTGAAATAAATTACCATTATATATGCCAATTTTTTCTTATGAATTTCTATATATATTCTAATCTCTTTCTTTCATGCAAACTTGTATGATACACCAATTTATTATGCTTTATGACATGATTATGATACCCATTTCTTTCCATAGGTAACCTTATGTTTGTGTATGATTCTTTATGTGTAAATCTTATTCATGAACATGTTAATATGGGTGCACCTAGATAGAGCTCCAATGAATTGGGTAAAGTTGTGTATCATGAGACTTTATGTGCAATAGTCTTCGTGGTTATCCTTGACTCATGCTACCATGTGCAATGGCATTGGTGGTTAGCCTTGACTTGTGATACTCTATGTGAAACAAGAATTGACTCATGCTAAAGTCATGTTTTATGTTTCTTCCACATTACTATGACTCCATTTTTATATTATTTCATGTTTATATGTTATGATTCTATATGTTCCATACCTTTTTATATCATTATTTTATGCTTTCTAACCCATATGTTAAATCCTTATTCTTATGTTTATTCCCTTACTAGGATTTTTATCTCATCCCTTTGTTCATGTTATCCATAGGTTATCCTATGAATATGTATGAGCACGATGAAAGTTAGGATATCTTTATGAAGACTAAATAATGAAATTTTTTATTTAGTCTCATGTTTTAAGTTTTATGTACCTAGTCTTCCAAGACACTAGACTTTACAATCCTTGACTTTTGATATGATACTTTATTATGATTAAAATCATGTAATGATGTGTGTAAAAGGATAGGGTCATTATAGTTGGTATCAGAGAGTGGTCGAGTTTTTTTTGGAGAATAGGAATAAATCAATTTAGTAATAACCTTAAGGATGAGACTATGTACAAGAAAACATACCTAAATTTTTTTAAGTATAGAGTAAGTTGTTTGTCAAGAAAATACTTTCCTGTATGGATATGAACAAGTGGGTGTGGCTCTGGAAAATATGTATCTAGGAGAAAAACTTGAAATCACCACTTCGAGATAGACTCGAATGGGAACGGGTGCATGACAACGGGTCTTGGTACACTCTGGGTTTGACACTCCCAGGGGATATGCTTTGGTAAATTCATAATCTTAGTACAAACAATTATTAATGGAATAAAAAAATATCCCATGAGAATATAAGTTAAGAAAAAGAACAAGGATAACCTAGATTTAAACCTAGGGAATCACAAGTTTGGATATACTTCTCCTCTACATGTTTATCCTTTTATGTTAAAAGTTTCCTTTATGCTTATTAGCTAAGTATTCAAGCCCCCTAATTATACGTTATTTTTCTTAGTTAATGGTGGGAAATAGAAGAACACATTCCAACAATCAATGTGATAGGTAATGTGAATGTTTCTCTAATGATATTCTAAATATGGTGAGAATGGGTGCTCAAAACTTCCTGATATTAATTGATCAGCTGGCTCAAGTTATGAATAATAACTTGAATCATGTGGAATTCCCTCCTCCTCCAAGGAAAGAGAAAGTTTTCATTGAATCCTTCATGCGGAAAAGGCCTCCCATGTTTAGTGGATATTCTAATCCCCTCCTCGCAGAACAGTGGATTAACTCCATTGAAAAGATATTCTATGTCCTCTAGTTCTCTGAAGAAGAGAAAGTTGTATTGGTGGCCTATAATTTTGATGGGTAAGCTGATCAGTGGTGGACACTGATGAAGAATACAAAGTCCTAGGAAGAAATCGATTCCATGGATTGGGAGGAATTCAATAAAATACTTTTCAAAAAATATTCCCCCAAACCCTCCATCTAAAGATGGAAATAGAGTACCTCAAACTTAAGAAGAATAAAGATGAGTCAATCAGGGTGTATGAATAAAACTTCACAAGGCTTTAAAAATATGCCTCTAGATTTTTTATGAACACTGAAATCAAGGTGGATCACTTCTTTAGGGGACCAAAGCCAAGTCTATGAAATGTTTTGGAGATTAGAGGCATCAACAGTTATGAAGATATTTTATGTTGTGACCTTAAGGTTGAAATGGATATTGGAGACTCTCAATGGTCTCATGGGACCAGTGAAAAAAAGTATAAAATGGATTCTACTATGGATGGTTTGGAAAATAAATCCCATGATGGAAAGAAGATCGAACATCCCACGTGTCAAAATTATGAGAACAGGTATCTTAGGAACTATCTAAGGGGAACCAGGAATTGATTCAAATGTGGAAGAATGGGACATCTTTCTAAGAACTATAAGATGGATATGAATAATCCAACTAATGTGGAAGAAGAAAATAAGGTTCATATCAACACTCTTCTTGTAGTGCAGTGTTACAACTATAAGGAACATGGGAATTATGCAAACAATTTCCCTAAGACAAGGGTTGTTGGAGGTAATCAACAACAACCTCCAAGGGAACAAGAGATTATGCTATCACTACTATTGAGGTGGAGCCAAACAATGATGTGGTGATAGGTATCCTAGTTATTACTTCAAGAATAGTGAACATTCTATTTGATTCTAGTTCTATGAATTCTTTCATATCTTGAAAGTTTAGTAAAACTATTCAAAAGCTGCCTCAAAATTTGGAGGCTAAGTTTCTGTGAGAATAGAGGGTGTTAAAATTATTACATCCAAGGTTTATAACTCCTCTCAGGTAAGTGTTTGTGGACTAAACCTCCCATAAAATCTTATCATACTTCCTCTGGTGGAGTTTGATGCTATTTTGGGAATGGATTGGATATCTTTATAAAAATCCAACATTAACAATTTGGAAATGGAGATCACTCTTCACATCCTAGAGTATTCTACAATCCTACACAAGTTTTAGGAGGAATATGAATCTCCTTTAGAATAATTGTATCATGTTTGGATAATTTTTTCTTTTAATCAAGCATATCTTATTCAAATTATTAAGATTAAGGAGAAGATACTTATCGAATATATTCCCATCATTAGGGATTACACTGATGTATTCCCTAAATAATTATCTGGTATTCCTCCTAATCAAGCGGTTGAGTTCTCAATTGAACTTATTTTGGGATCCCTACCTATATCAAAAACACATTATTGAATGGATACCGTTGAGCTCGAAGAACTAAAGAAGCCGTTATAAGAGAATCTAGATGAGGGTTTTATATGCCTGAGTGCTTCACCATGGGGTGCACCAGTCCTCTTTGTTAAAAGGAAGGATGGATCAATGAGCCTTTGAATTTATTATTGTGAGCTCAATAAAATCATGATAAAGAACAAGTATCACCTAACTTGGATAGATGACTTGTTCGATCAACTACGTGGGGCCATTTATTTCTCTAAGGTGGACCTTCAGTCTGGATATCAGCAATTAAAGGTGAGGAAGGAATATATTCCCAAAACTGACTTTTGAACAAGGTATGGACACTATTATTTCATAGTGATTCCCTTTGGACTCACTAATTATATAGAAATATTCATGGATTTAATGAATATATTCTATAGATATTACCTTGAAAAATATTTTGTAGTCTTTATAGATGATATTCTGATTTACTCCAAGAGAAAGGAGGAACATAAGGAGCATTTGAATACTGTGTTGATGACTTTGAAAAGTGACAAAAATTTATGAAAAGTATATTAAATGTAAAATCTAGATGGAGGAAGTATCATTCTTGGGGTATGTTATCACCAGTGAAGGGATATCAGTCGACCCTTCCAAGAAAAAGGCAATTGAGGAGTGGCCCAGGCCAACATATGTAACGAATATTCGTAGATTTCTGGGTCTATCCGAGTTTAATCAACCATTTTTAAAGAACTTATCATGATTTTCAAACCCAATTACCAATCTGACACTAAAGGGGTGAAGTTTTTATGGACTCAAGAATGTGAGGAAGGCTTTAAGGTGCTCAAAAAGAGGCTTATCACTACGCCAGTACTCATACTCCCAACAAGTGGAGAACTATTTGTGGTGTACAGTGATGATTCAAATAAGGTATTAGGTTTTTTGTTCATGAAAATGATAAATTTATAGCCTATTCCTCAAGGGATATGAAAATCCATGAGCAAAACTATCCCATGCATGATATGGAGTTGGCGGCTGTGATATTTATGTTGAAAATATGGCGGGATTATATCTACGAGGAGAAGTGTAAGATATATTGATAAAACACTATTTTATTGAATATTTTATTGATAATAAATGATATAATTTCTTCACATTGTGTTAAATATGTTTATTTATAAAATATTTGGGATTTGATCATTCATTTGAAAATTTGGTGAAAATTCTATTTTTACCCTTAATAGTGCACTGTAGTATTCCAAATATAAATATATTTATATTTATTATTTGAATTTTAAATATTTTAACAGTGTTCCTAACTTAATTATCTACAACTTTTATTCATTACACTAGATCAAAAGAATGCATTTTAATGGAGTAATTGGGCCATAAAGTAAAAGCTGGGCTGGACTCGCCAGAATGGATAAGATTCTGTATTGCGGCCATAACTCCTACATATGGCATTGTATTGAGCCCAAATTTGGAGAGGAGATATAGGACCCATATCCTCACATTTTATAATTTTGTAAGGCCGGAAAATTCGCGCGTTTTGGTGGTAAAATGGGCGGTTCAATTTTCATTAAAATATTTGGCCGAATTTCCACATTCACACTTGAAACCACTTGTAACCTCTCCTCCCCTCCCCTCTATAAATTGGAGTTTTTCTCATTTGGAGGGGTTGGGACGTGCATTAGGAGATTGGATTCAGAGTAGAATTTGTTTCACCTAAATTCTCCAACCATTGTAATAGGGGTATCTCTTGAAGCAAGGATCCCCTCATCGAAGCCTCCTTCTCTTCTTCATTTTGTAATGTTTTCATTTGTGTAATAAACTTCTTTGTTATTCTTTTATTTCTTCTCTTTTCTTCTATTTTGTTTAAATTTATTCTTCTCTTAATCTTCCTCTTTGGGCTAGAATTCTTGAGTAGAATCGTTATTGGGTTATACCCATTATAAACCTTTGCACATGCAAAACGCTTCTACGATGATTACGCCACCCATGGAAGAGTAGTCTTTTAGTAATCGATCTATCTTCTACCCTCTTAATTTAATTATTTTGAATCATTAAGATACTGTAATTAATTTAATATGATCCATGAATTCTGTTTTTAAATTGTAAGAAACTAAGAAAGAAATTGAACAATTAACACAAAAACACGCGACGTCAGGATTTTGTGTAAATTATGAGAGCGTGATCTAAATCGGTAATACAAGACCACACTAGATAAATTTGTAGAGTTCAAATATAATCCCTAAACACAATTCATCCTAATTTCCAGAATGGATATGAGCCTTAATTTACCACTGACCATAAGCTAATCTTAGAACATCAATCAAAGCAGGGTGCTGCGATTGCATGTTCTGAAGTTAGCCTAGGGTTAAATTCACATCATCTTCGTGGTAAAGTTAATTCTCGTAGGGTTCGGGATTTAACAAATTAAGGGATAATAATTAAGTGAATGTTAATTTAAATGATAATGATTAATAATAATGTGAAGAGGTAGAGTTAGATCAATTACGCATTTTAAATAGATTTCTAAAAAAAACATCTTCTTGTTGTGTCATTTTAATCGAAATTCATTTCAAAACTAAAAACAAAAAAAATTATACAATCTTCTTCCAGCAAAATTCTTCTAGATTCATAAACTACAACAAACCCAAATCCTTTAAAGTAGTGTTTTTATTCTATTCTATTTTATTTTATTTTTTATAATACCTCTAATAAGTTGTTAAATTCACTTCCTCCTTTGAGAGACGACCTTGGTCAGCCACTCTGATGCACCTAAGTACCCTGAATTACACTAATCATTTGAGGGCGCCCATGACAGCTCTCTTTCAGTGACATGAAACAACACCATAATTATGTTCCTCTATTTATAGGAATATTAATGACTTCAATTTCAAATCCACTTCATCCCATGTCATGTGCTATGGTAGGAGGCACGTGTAAATTAAAATGGGATACTCATTGATGAAAACACACAAAGTGTGGGAAACATGTGTAAGTTTTGCATAATAAAAATTTGTTTTACTTTAAATAACTATTACAAAAAAATGATCACTTATTTTCCTATATTTTCTATCTAACATAGTCACAGGAATCAATAACACCTGTACTAGATGAACAAATACTATCAGTGGCCTTGAAGCGTCCAGAACAGTATGACCGTGTCAGAGGTGCGGCTTTTGGGGTGACACCCCAAACATATTTTGAGAAAAAACAATAGGAGGATCAAAGTGAATTAATAAAATTGATGAGAGAAAGAATATCTACCCTTGAAGAAGAATTCAAATGGCATAGAGAGATGATGACAACTTTAATGGGGGGAGGCAAAGAGAAGAAACAACTCAAGAACATTCACCATGTGGAGATCCCTCCCCCCCACCATCTATGAGGCTAACCATTCCCCTCAAAGAGATGTCTTAGCCGAGGTAATCAATGTTCTTATAAATGTTTCTATGAAATGTGAATTATAAAGACACTGATACATTTTTTGTACAAATATTATATAGGGTGATAATGACTGTGATTTATATCTTTCAACATCCACCCATCTCCTTATAGCGAGGGATACGATGTTCAATATTCAAAACGACACGCTAGACAGCAGACCACTTCCAACAGGGCTTGTGCGAGTATCGATCAATGTATCCCATGAGCCAAGCACCGAGCTACCTATTCCAATTCATGAGGAAGATATTCATACAGTCAAAAAATCTATTAGAAAATTCATTGCATGGTCGTCACATCTTGTAAAAAAACATGTCGAAAAAGAGGTATTCATTCCCTATTTACTTTTCATTTAACCCTTTAACAATTAATGAAAAAAAGTATAAACCGATGAATATTATTACAGACAGACAAAGAGAAGGGGATGAAATGAAAAAATATCTCAAAACCATTGAAAGGATCGACCAACCGATCAAAAATATCTACCAAAAGCACCATTATCCCACCCATTCTATATCCACATTTACTATCATTGAAGGCTCATGTGGATACAAAGTTAAAAGATGGTCGTAACCACATAGTTGAATTTGAATAAAATATATATAGAGAGAAATATCAAGACTTCATTGGTGTTGAGAGTGCAATTGAAATCCTCAACTATAATTGGCTAGGCGGCTTAGTTGTAAACGTATACATGAGGTATGTTTTCATTATTTGATTTTCTAATAGCTAATATACTATGTTAATTATGACTAAATACATTTCATATTTTTGGCAGACGTATATATGAAAAACATTTGAAGATATTTTTCCATGAAAGAAAATTTGGACTCTTTAGTTGTCACATCACCTCTACAGAACAAATGAAAATAGATGCCAAGCAATGGATGAAATAGTGGAAGGTTTGATCAAATCGTTTGAAAGAAAATTTTTGGATGATAGAATCTATTCAATACCAATGATTCAGGGGTAAAACTATACAATTTAATTATATCAAATATTTTCATTTCTTTCATAACTTATTCCTTTTTGTGTTTTTAGGTACCATTGGATGCTCATTGCAGTAAATTTGGATACTCCAAAAAATTATTTTTTGGATTCAATGCATAGATATCCAACAAACTGTCCACACATGATGGCGTTTGTCAATTTGAAATACACTACATCCAAAATTTTAGAACTAAACATAAAGTTATATAATGGATATTATCTTTTAATGAGGATTCCATTATGATAGGACGGTGCATCGATATCGTGAAAAACAAAGAATGTGGCCAGGGGCTAAGCATGAGGATGAAGACAAGTTCTACGACTGGATAAGTATTAGGATATATATAATAAGATGTCACTATCCAAACACATATCAAAACAAATTACTTATTCTCCTCAATGTTTCTACAGTGTCAGAAACAAACCAATGGAAAAGATTACAGTTATTATGTTTGTAAATTTATTAGAGAGATCATATTTCATGAACAAACCAGCATCCCTGAAGAGGTGTTTTCAAAGATAATTACTATTTCATTTAAAATATTTATTAATCCTTTGTGTATTTATATTTTTCCAATAGTACCATGACTGTCGAAAAGACTCATATTCACAGGATGATATAGATGTGCTCAGAAATTAATGAGCAACATAACTAATGGAAAAATGTACACAAATAGCATGAAGATACAACTTCTATAGAAGTAGTGGATTATTTCATATTAATGTTTAATTTACTTATTTTTAGTATTACTCATATAAGAATTTTTTTCTTATACAGGTGGATTCCTTTGTTTGAGTAGGGGTGGTTTGTTTGAAGATGCTCATGCTCGTGAGAGATTGGACTTTAAGGCTACAACCCAGAATTCATTAAGAAGGTAATTTTTTTTGATATACTATGTTTTTCCTCATAATATTATATGTTCTCTACTACATTAACATAATCTAAATTAAATGTTTGACTACTCATGCAGACAATGTTTTTCACATACATATTCTCCCTCAAAACCTCATCACCCCTATATTTTCGACATTTATCACTTTCCTTTAAAAGTAGTGGAGGGAACTTGAAGGAAAGTGATAAATGTTGATAATGCAGTGTTTCCATTTCAATAAAGAAAGAAAATGGAAAGCATGGTAACACATGATGTGGTCGGTATGACTCAAAGTCTGTCTTTTTTTATAAATAATTAATTCTGTCATCATTTTATCTAATATTTGTAAGTTAATTTCCACATCATTTTTATCTAATACTTATTTAGTTTTTTATGCTAATGTCATCCTTATATGATCATCGATATCTCCCTTTTTTACACTTATTGAGTATCTATGATCACCATTTCTTATGTTTCACATCCTTAGGTTATTAAGAATAGTTTTATAAATGATATTTCTTTGAAGGTTTATAGTAAAGAATAACTTAATGAGACACTCTTATGAACTAGTTCTTTATGTTTCTATGTTTTCAAAATCATTAGACCTAAACTATTCTCGAATGGATCATTATGTTATGTAAGGAATGTTAATCTACTAAGATGTTATTTCTATATATGAAATTTCTGGGTCAATATAGTTGGTATCAAAGAAACTGACCTAGTCAAAACTGATCAAAAAGAACAAGTGATCAGTATCACTCAAAGTGTCTCTTTTTTATTTAAAACTGACATTATTTTTGGTAAAAAGAACAAGTGATATACTGAAAACTGATCAAATGCATTTGGATTGTTTTGATACTTTAGGAAAATGATCCATGAGTTATTTGTGATGTGTAGGAATCAACTCCACCTCAATCTAACGCACAGTCTGACCGGTATGACTAAAAGTGTCTGTTATCAGTTTAAAATTGACATTTTAGTTCAAAAAGTTCCACTCACTGAAAACCAAGAAAATTCAATCCGATTATATTAATAATTTAGGATAGAGATTCATAAGTAATTTGTTACTTGTATAAAGAAGTCTCATATCAAACTGATGCAAAATGTGATCGGTATGACTCAAAATGTGTGTTTCCAGTTTGAAATGATATTTTAGTAAAAAAACACAATTGACATACTGAAAACCAAGAAAACACACTCAAATTATTTTTATACTTTTAATAAAATTATCTATAAGTCATTTTTGACATGTAGGAATCAACCGTACCTCAATATGATGCACGGTGTGGCCGGTATAACTCAAAGTGTCTTTTATTTAAAATTGACATTAATTTAAGTAAAAACAACAAGTGACATACTAAAAATTGAACAAATGCATTTGGATTTTTTTTATATTTTATTAAAAACAATATATTAGTCATTTTTTTGTGTAAGAATCATCCACACTTCAATACGACGCACGGTGTGGTCAATATAACTCAAAGTGTCTCTTTTTATTTAAAATTGACATTAATTTCAGTAAAAATAACAAGTGATATACTGGAAACAGAGGAAACACATTCGTATTGTTTTGATAACTTATGGAAATGATCCATGATTCATTTTTGATGTTTAGGATTCAGCCTCACCTCAATATGACGCACAGTGTGGCCGGTATAACTCAAAGTGTCTCTTTTTAGTTAAAATTGACATTAATTTAAGTAAAAACAATAGGTGACATACTGAAAATCAAGAAAATGAATTCGAAATGTTTTTATACTTTAGGAAAACTATCTGTGAGTCATTTTTGATGTGTAGGAGTCAACCTCACCTCAATCCAATGTACGTTGTGACCTGTATGACTAAAAGTGTTCGTTATTAGTTTAAAATTGACATTTTAGTTCAAAATGTGTCACTCACTAAAAATCAATCAAATGTGTTCTGATTGTATTGATAATTTAGAACAGAAATTAAAAAGTCATTTTTAACGTGAATGAAGTAGTCTCATGTCAAACCGACGCACGATGCGACCGATATGACTCATAATGCATGTTTCCTGTTCGAAATGACATTTTAGTACAAAAACACAACTACCATACTAAAAACTGAGCAAACACATTCAGATTGTTTTGATATTTTAGGAAAAAAATCTATTATTCATTTTTTATGTTTAGGAATCATCCAAACCTCTATATGATGCACGGTGTGGCCGATATAAGTCAAAGTGGATTTTTTTTATTTAAAATTGAAATTAATTTAAGTAAAAACAACAAGTGACATACTGAAAACCAAACAAATGAATTCAAATTATTTTGATATTTTAGGAAAAAAATATATTAGTCATTTTTGACATGTAGGAATTAGACTCACCTTAATACAACACATGGTGTGGCCGGTATAACTCAAAGTGTCTCTTTCTATTTAAAATTGACATTAATTTAAGTAAAAACAACAAGTGACATACTTAAAATTGAGAAAATGCATTCAATTTGTTTTGATACATTGGGAAAGTGATAAATGAGTCATTTTTGACTTATAGAAGTCAGTATCACCTCAATAAGATGCATGGTGTGTCCACTATAACTCAAAGTGTCTCTTTTTATTTAAAATTGACATTAATTTAAGTAAAAAAACAAGTGACATACTGAAAATTGAGAAAATGCATTCTAATTGTTTTGATACTTTAGTACAATGATACTTGAGTCATTTTTGACATATAGGAGTCAACCACATATCAATTTGACATATGGTGTAACTGGTATGACTAAAAGTGTCCGTTATCAGCTTAAAATTGACATTTTAGTTCAAAACGTGTCACTCACTAAAAACCAAGGAAACATGCTCTGATTGTATTAATAATTTAGGACAACGATTTATAAGTCATTTTCAACGTGTATGAAGGTGTCTCACATCAAACCGACGCACAATGTGACCAATATGACTCATAATACGTGTTTCCACTTTGAAATGATATTTTAGTAAAAAAACACAACTGTCATACTGAAAACTGAAAAAACGTATTCGAATTGTTTTAATACTTTAGGAAAATGATAAATTAATAATGTGTGATAGGTAGGAATCATCCTCACCTCAATTTCATGCACAGTGTGACTGGTGTAACTCCAAATGTGTCATTATTTAAAATTGACATTAATTTTAGTAATAGAACAAGCGACATACTCAAAACTGAGAAAAAACATTCTTATTATTTTGATATTTTAGGACAATGATGTATAACTCATTTTTGACGTCTGGAAATCAACCCCATATCAATAGGATGCACGGTGTGACTATTATAACTCCAAATGTGTCATTTTTATTAAATATTGACATTTTATTAATGTATTCTTTCATATTAATGTTTAATTTATTTCTTTATAGTATTACTGACATGATATTTTTTTTCTTAAATAGGCGGAATCTTTTGCTCAGGTTGATATGATTTTTTCCGCAATCGATACCATGGGTGGAAATTTTTTAGAGGGGATGGCGCGCGTCAAAAGATGAAATATTAATGTTTGTTGGATAATTGTAAATGTAATTATAAGAAACATTTTATTTGAAATGTAAATAGCAGTGTTTTTTTATATACCATGGGTGGAAATTTTTGTATTCATGATGTCAATTAAATATATATATATATCATTTTTTAAAATTATATCATTTTTTGAAATTACAAGTTGTATATATATAGCATTTGAAATTGAAGGTTTTGCTTTTGGGTGTGTTTTTATATTAACAGTAGTTTACAAGCAGCTAGGTCTTTATCAATTCTAAAACAACACTGATAAAGGTGGTCATTTATCAATTATTTTTAGCATGGATAAAGGGCCTCCTTTATTAGCCCTTTTTATCGCTGATAAAGGGGATCCCCCTTTATCATCACTGTGATTAACAACACCTTTTTAGCACTGTTAAAAGCCGATTTGTGTGCTATTAAAGGGAATATGTGTAGTAGTGTGTCAGCGCGACTCATCTATGTTACCTTAGATTAATCAAGGATATAATGAAATGTATGTTATTTTTTACTTTTTCTCTATCATTGCTTGAATTTTTAGGTCCTGCGTTTTATATTTTTGCAGTGTTCTTAACCATGATAAACCCTACATCTCATCTCCTCGCCACCGAAATACAATGAGTGGTTCTATTTCATCTTTTTCCTCCATAGATAATGGTTTCTAAGAAATAGAAGGATGTTTTCATATGGTAAGGTTAGTCAATATGTTTATGGGCTTGTATGGATAAATAAAATAGAATTTTCACCACACGCTACTGCAAAGGTAATGATGGATTTATAACATGATCAAATTGATTTTAGTTAAACATTGAAGAGGTTAATCCATTTTTCAAACATGTTATCCATATCCCTTAGAATTGACACAAGATTTTAGTGACTGAGAAGTGTGTCTGAGGTGATGTGTTTACCTGAATTGGGAACTATTTGGGTATACTAGGTCAAAAATGTTACAAAATGGAATCAGAGTGAAATTAGGGATATTGGTATTGATTATATCCAAAAGAAAAAACTTTCCATACATAAGAAGTTATCCATAAATATGTCTGGATAACATAATTATGTTGGATACTTGAGTTACCATAGGAATTCTATGTTGTTTTTTATTTATTTTTTCCATGACCTATCTTCTTGAGTCTCATGCCTCTTATTTAGGAGTTGATAAGTAGGAATCAGTAAGAATATATGAAATGTCATGTTCTTATGTGTCTCTATTTTTTTCTATAATCAATTATAAATTTATATTAATAGAAACATGAATAATAAATAAATAGTGAATTCTTTGAGTGCCCCTTCCATCAGTTTGAACCAAAAGGACTTATTCTTTGAGTTCCCCTTCCGTTAGTTTGCATCACGTGTTTCAAAGACTACTCAATTTCCTATCTCTAGTGTGGTCAGTCGGGCACTCTAAGTTGTTTCCCACAATTCTCAGTTGGTAAGTTGAAAAAGTGGCCATTTGGGGCACAAGGAGAAGAATGCATGTTTCTTTTCCAGTAGAGGAAGTTCCACTTAGAGGTTGTCAACTTATGACTGTGAGGCAGTAGATTCTTCATACATCAGGGCCCCAGTCATAGGCCTTGGTGTGAAGCTTGTGCGTAGTCAAAAACTCATCAAACGTGAGATGGGTTTGGTCTGACCCAGGTCCATAGTGTTAGAATGGGGATGAGTTAAGTTCTCTATTGCGATATTGCCTCTGAAGTCTTCATTTTTTGTTGTGAGGGGCATGAATCCCCTGTCTCCTTCCTGTGGTCTTAATTTATGGGAGTTCCTCTTGGTCCTTAAAGGGGTTCAGAGAATCTGTATTCTTGTAAATCCAACAGGCGTGCTCTGTGAACCGTTTTGTGGTCGGTTATGAATCAGAATTGTACTCATTTTGGAGATACACATGTTTTGTGGAATTGATGCGCACCTGTCCAGTTTGCCTCCTGATTAGGGGTTTCCGCTATCAAGACTATATCATGTGGTGGAGTATTGGCCAGGGAAGGAATTATCCGTGTAGTATGACTCGTGCTGGTGGTTTTGGGATGAAGAGTTTAGTCCATATCGCTCAAAATAAACTGGGGATGCCCGCGTGGGTTCCATGGTGTTAGTAAATTTTAAAATGTTGGGAAGACCTAGTGAGGGTCTTGCCAGCTTCTCCTCTTGTGTTTGTTTGG
Source organism: Viscum album (assembly GCA_963277665.1). Taxonomy (NCBI): domain Eukaryota; kingdom Viridiplantae; phylum Streptophyta; class Magnoliopsida; order Santalales; family Viscaceae; genus Viscum; species Viscum album. The sequence continues at coordinate 1,150,600,357 of OY728137.1, forward strand.
TTAAACTTAGGGAGTTTGAAGGGTCAAGCCAGTGTTAGAGTTGTTTGGGTTTGTGAGTTTTTTTTATTTGGAGAACCAATGTTTGACAAGAATCATAATATTGTGGGGAGACCACCATAGGATGAGCTTGTGGAAAACTCTGTTTTCAAAGTGTGCTTGGTGGGGCAATCCCTTACTTCTACTCTGCCTGACCTTGACCATGGTAATTGGTTAGCTCGGGTAGTGGGTCGCTTGACGAGTGTTCTTGGAGATCTCGATCAGCCCTAGTGATCCCTAAGTTAGGGGTCAGGGTAATCTATGTTGTAGTTGTGTTTGAATGTGAATTCCTTGTCGTTGGTTATTTTTCTTGGTGATTCTAGTTTTGAGTTCTTTGGAGTTTCAGGTCATGGGTGTTTTGAATGCCCGATCTTCGGGCGATTGAGGTTTTGTTTGAAGTGTCTTCATGGTCTCACTTGGAACCCATGGTTGACCTAGTCTTTTGGGACAATCTAAGGACAGAAAGTGTCATGGTGGGGAGAATTGTCACACCCGGGCATCTATAGTAATTTTTATTTCTATTTTATAATTTTAATTGGCTTTAAATTTTCTCTATTGAGGTACGGGCCAGACCTGACCAAAGTTGTTGAGCTTTGCTGATAAACGAGCATTTTGGCGTCGTAATGTTTGCACACATGCATGACACGAACGAAGACATGTGGCTTCACCTGATCATTTTGCGGCCTACCCGACGCATGGGTAATTAATTAATTAACGAGTTGAATAATAATTTAAGAACAAAAAATGAAATAAAAAATGATTAAATAATTCAAGAGTTGTTTAATAATAATAATAATAATAATATTGGGATTATTTATCTTATTTTTATTAATTTAGTTAATATTTTAATTAGTTATATAATATTAAATTATTATAACGGTTATAAAATTATCATCATGTTAATTTTAATTTTATTATTATTATTATTAATTTTGTAAATATTTTAAATAGGTTATAATTATTTTTAAGTTATCATTATGGAATTTTTAACATTTTTTCCACTAATATTACTATTATTTTAAATTAATCTAGAGTTTTTTTAGGTTGTAATTCATATTTATTTTTTATTTCTTTTTCTCTTATATTTTTTTCACTTTATTCATCCTCCTCTCTCCCCGTCGCGCCAGACCCCTTCCCCTCTGGTTTTTTGTGCATCAGCCCCCTCCCTACAACCCTAGCAGCCGCACCCCTTTCCCCTTGCTTCCTCCAGCCAGCACCCCGCCTCTCCTTGTTGCGACAGCCCTCCAGCGCCCTCCCTTTGAACTGGCACACCATAGCCCCGCCGACATCCTCACCCATGCACACAGCCCTCGCTCTCACCACCTCTCTCCTTCTGGTTCAACACCGCCACAATGCCCTCCCTCGCTTCAATTTCCTCTCGGCTGAACCACCCGATGACCACTCTGCGACACACTTCCTCTCCTTCGCCCAGCTCCCCCCAGGTCGCGCCCTTCCCGGCGAGCCACACAACACAGCCCCTGCCGACCTTCTTTCATCCGCCTCATACTGCACTGCCGCGCACCACCCCTGTTTTCCGGTGCACCGCACCTCCGGAAACCCCCTCTTTTCTTCTCGGTTCTCCTCGCGCTGGTAATTTTTCTTCTGATCTCCATATGGATTTTTCTTTTTGTGTGGCGTTGGTTCAGTTTTGATGTTTTTGGTTCGAAACCTTGTTCTTAGGGTCTATTGGTGTGGTCTAAGGTGCAGTGGGCGTGTTGTGGATTTTGAACGCCAAGATCGTGAATTTTTTTTACATTCCAGGTAGGTAGTTCCGCGTATATTTATTGTTTAACGAATTAATTTGAGAGTTTGATTAATTTAGAACATTTATTTATTAGTTTTCCTCCTATGAATTTGGTTTTTGTTGAGATTTAATGTGCATTTGATTTGGTAATAACATGTTTATGTTGTATGTGGGTAATTATTTTTGTGGAAAACCCATGTTGAACTATTTAATAGTGTTTTGTAAATTGTGCATATTATTTTCTAGGATGTGAAAACGGTGTGAATGGTGTTTTGGATTAGCGTCTATATGTGTTGTGTCATAAATGAATATTTGAGTGGGTTTTTGGCGTTTAAAGTCTGGCGGTGTATTTTGAAATGGTTTGGTAAATTTTTTCGACGACTTTTTTAAGCATAGAAATAATCATTTTTTTAACTGTGGATTAGTTTGGTGAGTAGACTGGGGTTATTCCCCTTAATTTTTTTTATGAAAATTATAAATGCTTATTTAAATAATTATTAAGGGTGAAAAAATCTTTTGGTGGAGTTGTGTAATGGTTTTTGGTGTTTAAAGTCATGTGATGTGTGTTTAAATTATTTAATAAATTATTTTAATGGTGATTCTGATGATGAAAGTGATTCTTTGACTGTGCAGTCATTTTAATTGGTTGCGTAAGTGATGCAAATTTTGTTTTGGGATATTTTTAGTGTACATCTTATTTCAAATGGCTTTTGTGTGTGAAAATGGTGGTTTTGGCGTGTGTAGTGTCTTATTTGGTTTGAGTATGTGATTATGACATATGACATGAACTCTGAACCACTTGAGCACAAATGGGAATCCTGGGTACTAGGTGGGTGGACTAGGACTAGTGTCCTAGTGATACAGAAGTGGCATTGACCCAGTTTCACTTAGCTGGATTGACAACTACAACACTAACTAAACTTTTGGATGATGTTGGGAGACCACTAGGTTATGGATGTGTTACCCTAGTAGTTTCTCGTTCATGAGAATGTATATTGTTGTGTTTCTATACCATTGTTCACTGAGACACGATGTTCTAGGGTCCCACTCCTCACTAGTATCTTTAGGGAATCTCCCGTGTATTGTGATCCTCTTTTTATTTACGCTCACCATCGGCACACGGTGTGACGTTGGGGTTACCATGAAAGTGTGTGTGTGTGTTTTAATTTAAGTTTTTTTTTCTTTAAAGATGTTTTCCTTAAAATTGATTTCATTAGAATTGTTTAAGCATTTATTAATTTTTCATCTGTTAAATTGAAAAATTATTTGTCATTTAATAATTATTTGTGGAACCTTTTATCAGTGGAATCCAACTGGGATTTTGGTTCATAGCCTACATACACCTTTGGGTGTATGTAGATCTTGTTTCTTTTGCTTTCCAGGTTGAGGCATCGAGCGTAGCATGGGTGGTTCGGGTTGTCAGTGGCACTCTCATGTTGGTTTGGTGAACGTGGCTTGAGGTTGTTGCACCTCATGTTTCTTTGAGGTTTGAGTTAGTGTTTTTAGTTTTTCCTTTATTTTCATTCCCTTTGGGTTTTTGGTTTGAGTTGTAGAATTTATTTTTAACCCTAGTTTAAGGGCCTGTTTGGTTGTTTGAATTTAGTTTTAATTTATTTGTCTTTCTATTTGTTTTATATTTATATATTCAGGTAAATCGTTCCCAATTTATATTTTTGATACTTGGGTACTACCTGTGGGGATCGGGAACGCCCTTCAGGCCTTACCGCGGACCGGTTCAGATGGCGACCCGGCTTGGTTCGTGACAGTGAGGAATCCTTAATTAGAAAAAAGTGATGTAGAATTTAGGTGGGGTGAGATTCATTTCTTAAATACCATTAGAGTGGGGGTATTCTAATTCCTCTTCAATTGAGGAGACTTTTTGAGTGATTCCATCAGTATAGGTTCTTAGGACACTTTAATCCTTATTGCCTCTTTGATGTGAAGAATTTCTATCGATGTGGAGCTATTCCTTCTAGGAAGGTTCATTAGATATGACTGGTAGATTATGTATGGCTGAGTAGTCTATGGATGATGCTATACATGGTTCTTCTATAGTGATAGGTACAATCCTGGTATATTATACTCTTGTTGATGGTCTTAGGACACAGAAGCTTCCTATTCTTTATTTATGAGTATCTTATATTTCATCTGGGATTGGGATTATGAATTATTCATAATGTTATTAACATCAATATTCTATATAAGTAAACATATGGAAAAAGAGTAATTAGTGTCAATTTTATATGATAGTGGTAGGAACAAGTGGCTATATCTTCTTAAATTGAAAGTGAAAGTTTCCTAAAATTTGATGAGTATTGATACACCTAGGTAAGATGGATATAAAATGTGGTAAATTTATAAATTGAGATATTATGATGGGTATATATAATCATTTTAAATATTTTTTATATCATTATTATGACATATTTTAATTTTATTTTTCATAAGATACCACTTCGAACTGTATCTCCAACTGCTCTTGTGAAAGAAGCATACAACGCATAATAGTCATAAGCAACATAAATAATTTTTCATAAAAAGACCACAAGTTTCACAAATAAGGTTGTGTAAATAAGAATTAATTTTTGAAATATTTATATACAATACAATACACTCCATGCATAAAATTCCACAATTTCATGCATCTTGAATGAAAATTGTTACTGTCTTTAATAAAGATATAATACTTTAATACTAAAGTAAAACTAACTTTCACTACCTTTATTTAATCTGTACTCAAATGCTTGATTTCCTTCCATCTCTTGATGATGGATTGGACTCCCTCTTTCAAACTAGCCTTCCTCCCATCATTGTGGTTCTAAAGTTCCTTGATGACATACCTTCTACTCAGATTGTAGTCAATAATCTCCATTAAATCCATTTTCATGGATTTGAATACCGCATCTCCCAACTCATTCTTCAACTCTTTTATATTTTCATCCTCCTCATTTATTAATTCCTAAGAATACCAAAAATGACATTGAAAAATTAATCGAAACATAATGAATATTTTTTTGGTGTCTTGATATTCATTTTCTTATACGACTCACTCGGTTACTTTCAACAACACTTCATCAAAAATTACTTTTATTTTGAGTGTGGTCACATTAGATCCTATTAAAATTTTGTAGTTAAGAATACTTGGACTATAATACTAATAAAATGAGTGACCTCTTGAAAATACTCATGTTTCACCTTTTTTGTGAAAAAAAAACATGCCAAACACACCTTTTGATTCTCTTCCCCTTCACCCTTGATAAATTTAAAAGGTTTCCAATTTGACTCTCGAAGGTGTTCCACCCACAATGAGCAGAGCTCTCTGGCCCAATTTTTGGCTTCATCTTCAGGATACTTTATATTGGAATCTTGGATAAATGGTTGGTTGTCAAGCTCTCCCATCCACCTCACAATAGTACCACCACAAGTTTGTATCTCCTCTAAGCCTTGCAAAAAAACATTTCAGAGGAAGTGGAAAACAATAAATGTTTATGAGTGGAAGTAAATGGCTTTGAGTGGAAGTAATGTGGATTTGAATTTTCATTCCTTCATTTTTGTAATGTAATATGTTAGAAGCCATAATTAAATTGAATTTAAGTTATTTTTGAACCTCAGTGATAACTATACTTTCATCTCTCGAATAGTTATTATTGCATTTTATTGCTTTAGATTCATCCCCCACCACTCATCTCCCATCTCTTTTATGTTGTTTGAACTACTCTGAGTAGTAGTCATCCAAAACGATCACCATTGCACAATATGTGATGACTTTTGGTTAGAGTAGTTCAAGCAACATAGGTGGATGTACAAAAAATATGGGAGATAAATATCAAATAAAAAAATGCAATAATAATTGTTCAAAAGGTATGTCATCAATGGACTTTGGAACCATAATGATGGGAGGAAGTATAGTTTGAAAGAGGAAGTCCAATCCATCATCAAGAGATGAAAGGAAATCAATTTCTGATGAAGGATTAAATAAAGGTTGTAAAGCTTAGTTGTACTATAGTATTGAAGTATTATATCTCTGTTCCAGATAGTAATAATTTTCATTCATTTAAGAAAAATTAAATTAGTGACTAATCATGCAGACAATGTCTTTTGAACATGATGATGTTACCAATCCCGAGGAAGAATAGACTGTTGATGATGAAAATGTGGAATTATTAGAGGATCAACAACATTTTGATAAAAAAAATAAATAATGACACAACATCACAGTTTTGAATAAAATTATCAAGGCAAGAAGTTAGGGTATAAAATTTGAGGTTGGTTGGAATCAAAGTGGCCAACCTATTGACCCCAATAAGTCAATGTTCATTAGTTATCTTGCAGTCAAAATGAGGATGAATGTGTCAATTGATATTGACTCATGGTTCCACGTCCAAACTATAATGAAGGAAATCCTTTGGAAAGATATAACGGTAATGTTACAATATACTTTCTCTATTTTACTGAAAAATCATATAATGAAACATTGATTTATTTTTTATTATTCCTTACAGAATTCATTTATTTTAGAATATTTTTGTATGAACTTTTTCTTAATGGCCATTGGAAAATCCCATAGCGGCTTTTGGACTCTTCTAATGAAGTTACATCTTAGGGATATTGAGGGGAAAATAAAACCCCACCCATCACTTAGTTATGCACACATTATAAAGAAGGAAACATGGACTGGTTTCATCTATCATCATAATGAGAAATCATTTCAGTTTCATTGCAATCTATAATATATTATTTTACATTATTTATTTTATCCAACTTGATTCAAAATTGTTAGTTTATAAAGCAGTGAAAGAGTGCTGAAAATAAAGAACATATATCAAAACCAATATACCCCTATCACAAAGGAAGGATGGGGTACACTTCATTAGAAAAGAAATTGGTATGTATTTTAAATCAATAATAAAAGTTTAATTATGTGATATGAAACAACATATGTTACTTTATTTATATGAAAATTGATGAATCAAAATATAAAGCCACTTCCATCCCATGTCATGTGCTATGGAAGGAGGCTCGTGTAAATAAGGAGGGTGAATTAGTTGATGAAAACACAAAAGCAGTATGGGAAGAATGTATAAGTATGACATTATTGTAATTTGTTATGATTTATAACAATATTACATAAAAATATCAATTTATGTTAATATTTTTATGTGGTTTAGACATAAGAATCAGCAACAACCGTACCAGAAGGAAAACTACTTTAAGTAGCATTGAAGCAGCCTGAACAATATGGTCGCGTTATAGGATTAGGTTTTGGAGTCTCTCCTCAAACATATTTTGAGAAGATAAAACCACATGAAGATATATATAATATGGTGAGATGATTTTAGACACAAATAGACTTACGACAAGAAATTATTTTTTGGTCCAGTTTGGCAGACCAATGTATAAGAAAGGATCAAAGAGAACCAGTGGTGGAGAAAAGATCCACACATGAACCAAATGATCTTAATAGATTTGAGGCTATTCATTCCCCCCAACCGCATAACTTACCCGAGGCAATCATTTTTTTTCTTTACTCTTTCTCTTAAATGTGAATCAAACAACTTTTGATAACTTTGTATTACTAAAATTCTGTAGGGTACAGTTGTATGTGCTTTTTATCTATCAACACCCACATACAATCATGTTGCAATGGGTACAGTGTATAATATCCTGGGAGACTAATTACACAATCAAGACCTTAAAAAATATTACATAAGAGTGGAGATTAAGGTAACTTATGAGCCGACTGCTGAGTTGCATGTTCCACTTGTTAGTCTGGATATTACAATGGTCGAAGATGCTATTGGAGCTTTCATAGCATGGCTGTGTAATCTTATAAAGATACCTGAGGTACATCTTTAACAATTTTTTCATATTGAAAACTTGTAATATTTTATGTTAAAAGTTCTGAAGTGAGGTGTGATATTACAGATGGATAAAGCAGCGGAGAAACGGAAGGTCGAATCAAGAAAATCTATTGAATCAACCAAGAAAAAAAAACGACCTTCCGAGAGTACCTTATCCCTAATTATTCCAGAGAAACATTTATTATCATTACAACTTCATATAGAGACCACATTTAAAGATAAAATTATGTATTACATTGAATATGAAGAAAAAATATATGGATATTCCTTCATAGACGTAATTGGTATCGAGACTCAAATTGAGATTCTCATGCATGAATGACTAGTCATCTCAGTTGTAAATACATACATAAGGTACATTTTCATAATATGTCTATCCAAATAGTGATCTAATATGTTTATTAAAGTTAACATATATTCATATTTTTTACATGTGTTTATATTACAACTACATAAAGGGAATATCATGCGAAGCACGATTTGGATTCATTAATCCCTGTATCATTTCTATTCCAGAACTTACTTTGAATGAGGAAACAATTAAGAAGAAAAAAATATAAGTTACTTGAAGCATTTAATAAAAAATCATCATACGACATACTCTTTTTGATGATTACAATGAAAAGGTAAAACTCTACAATCTAATCACAATAAATATATTTTTAACTTTTTGCATTACTTAATTTTTTTAGGATGCACTGGATGCTGATAGTAGTCAATATGGACACCCTAAATATTTAGTTTTTGGATCTAATGTATGTATATGCAACCAACTGACCACAAATGATGTGTATTGTGAATATATAATACACTTCAATCAATATTTTATATATAAAATTCAAATTATATATTTAGTCTGCGTTTTAATATGAATTTTGTTATGATAGAGCAGTCACTCAATATAGGATAGATTATGGAATAAAGTCAGTGTCTAAAGGGATAAAGCCTATGGATTACTAAAAATGGAAACAAATTAAGTTATATATAGAAATATCTAACTATCAACACATTTAAAAACAATTTACTTATTTTGGTTAATGTTTCTGCGGTGTCTGAAACTAGATAATGACATCGATTGTGGATATTATGTTTATAAATTTATGAGATAAATCATAAATCATGAAAAGACCAGCACCCCAAACAGGTAATTTCCAAAGGTATTCATAATAATTCGTTTTTCTATATTTTCTTATTACTATAAAGATTGTCTACAACCTAGTTACTCAAAAGAATAAATCAATTTGTTTAGAGACAAGTGGGCAACATACTTTTTTTCATAATGTATGCCGACAATAAATTTAGGTGATTACCTGCTATTTTTTTGATCTTGTAAAAGTTATTACCTTAAAAATATATTTGGGGTGTGAATAATTATTTTCAGAATTATTATATATTATTTATGATCTATTTATCAAAGAGAATAATAATGGAGTAAATCAATTTTTTTAGAAGCGTTGACCTGCAAACAATAAAATTGTTGGGAAATCGCGGAGGTGGAGGTATAGGCAAAGGCAGAGGTGGAGGAAAAGGTAGAGGCATAGTCGGTGTCAGATACTATCACAGAGGAGGAGGTAGAGTCTAAGGCTGAGGTGGAGACCAAGGGAGAGGAGGATAAGAAGCATTGGCTTGCAAACAATAAATATTTTTGGGCAATGAAGTAGAATGATGATCATACCATGACTGTGTTTGAGAACAATTGTTTAAAAGTGTAAAAAACACTTGTAACTTAAGATAAGATCCATTTTGCAAGTGTTTTAGGTGACTTATTGAAATAATATTTTTCACAACTTGTTTAAGTGAGTTTATACAGGGTAGTAATTCATCTGTAAGATCATTATGTGTTAGGATCTTCAATTTCTCCACTAGTGTTATTGAAGCAACATATGTACAACTCCCAATCATAAAAAATGTATATAATCGAACTTAAATGTTTGAATAAATATGTGTGTAATCAACCAAAGAAGTCAGAAGGTGTATGAAAGAACTATTGGGGGAAAACTAGTGTTGATATTCATGGTCATCAAGGGGGGTGGGTGTCAAAGTGTCTGTTATCAGTTTAAAATCGACATTTAAATACAAAAAAGTGTCACTCACTGAAAACTGAGCAAACATGCTAGGATTGTCTTGATAATATGGGATAATAATTCATAACTAATTTGTGACATGTATTAATCAGTCTCATGTCAAACCCACACATGATTCCACCTGTATGGCTCAAAGTGTGTGTTTCTAGTTTAAAATGACATTTTAGTAAAAAACAAAAGTGGCATACTCAAAACTGAGGAAACACACTATGATTTTTTTGATACTTTATGAAAACCATTTATGAGTTATTTGGAATGTTTATAAATTATTGACACCTCAATCCAATGCACGGTGTGACCGGTATGACTTCAAGTGCGTCTTTTTATTCAAAATTGACATTATTTTTACTGAAAAAAAACAACAGACATACTCAAAACCAATAAAATGTATTAGGATTGTTTTTCTAATTTATTAAAATGATCCATAAGTCATTTTTGACTTATAAGAATCAACCACATCTTAATGTGACGCACTATGTGACCGGTATGATTCCAAGTGTCCATTATTAGTTTAAAATTGATATTTCAATACAAAAAAGTGTCACTCACTAAAAAATAAAAAAATGATCTCAGATTGTCTTTATAATTTGGGAAAATGATTCATAATTCATTTGTGATGTGTATGAATCAATATCATGTCAAACCCACACACGGTGTCATATGTATGGCTCAAAGTGGGTATTTCCAGTTTAAAATGACATTTTAGTAAAAAACACAAGTAGTGTATTAGAAATTGAGGGAAAACATTATAATTGTTTTGATGATTTATTAAAATTATCCATGAGTCATTTTAGATGTGTATAAATTAGTCGTACCTCAATCCGAAGCACGATGTGACTCGTATGACTCCAAGTGTATCTTTTTATTCAAAATTAACAGTTTTTTTAGTGAAAAAAACAATTGACTTACTCAAAAATGATAAAATGCATTCATATTATTATTTTTACTTTAGAATAATGATCCATAATTCATTTTTTGACATATAGGAATCATACGGTATGACCGGTATGACTTCATGTGTCTGTTATCAGTTTAAAATTGATATTTTAATACAAAAAAGTGTCACTCACTAAAAACTGAGAAAATACACTCAGATTATCTTGATAATTTTGGAAAACTATTAATAATTAATTTTTCACATGTATGAATTAGTCTCATGTGAAACCCACACACAATTCCATAGGTATGGCTCAAAGTGCGTGTTTCTAGTTTAAAATAACATTTTAGTAAAACATACAAGTAGCATACTCAAAATCGAGGAAACACATTATGATTGTCTTGTTACTTTAGGAAAATGATCAATGAGTCATTTGGGACATGTAGTAATAATCGACACCTCAATCCGAAGCATGGCGTGACCGATATGACTCCAAGTGCATCTTTTTATTCAAAATTGACATTAATTTTAGTGAAAAAACAAGTGACATGCTCAAAACTGAGAAAATGCTTTTGGATTGTTTTGGTACTTTAGGAGAACAATCCATAAATAATTTTTCATGTATAGGAATCATCTGCACCTCAATCTGATGCATGGTGTGACTGGTATGACTCTAAGTGTCTCTTATCAGTTTAAAATTGACATTTTAATACAAAAAAGCGACACTCATTGAAAAATGATAAAACACGCTTGGATTGTCTTGATAATTTGAGAAAAAATTCATAATTAATTTTTGATATTTATGAATCAGTCTCATGTAAAACCCACACACTATGACACCTATATGGCTCAAAGTGCGTGTTTCCAGTTTAAAATGACATTTCAGTAAAAAACACAATTGGCATACTCAAAACTGAGGAAACACATTCTGATTGTTTTAATACTTTAGGAAAATGATTCATGAGTCATTTGGGAAATGTATAAATTATTCACACCTCAATCCATTGTAAATTGTGTCTTTTATAACTCCAATTGCATCTTTTTATTAAAAATTGACACTAATTTTAGTGAAAAAATAACTCACATACTCAAAATTGAGAAAAATCATTTGGATTGTTTTGGTACTTTAAAAAAATGATCCATATGTCATTTGTGACATGTAAGAATCAGACACACCTCGATTAGAGGCATAGTGTAATCAGTATGACTCTAAGTACATATTTTTATTCAAAACTAACATTAATTTTAATCAAAAAATAACTGACATACTCAAAACCAAGAAAACACATTCAGATTGTTTTTTTACTTTAGGAAAATGATCCATAAGTCATTTGTGATGTGTAGGAATTATTCACACCTCAATTCGACTCACGATGTGACTGGTATGACTTCAAGTGTGCCTTTTTATTCAAAATTTACATCAATTTTAGTAAAAAAACAACTCACATACTCTATAATAGTGTTTTTTCTTGTATTTGTGTTAGAAATTTTATTTAATTTAAATTTAGTATTTGTATCTTATTTTGGTAATTTTTGTTTTTATTTTTGATGATTCAATGTGTTTTTAAAGAACACTTCACCTATTTCTGGTGAAGTAGTGTGTTGTAGCATCACACTACAGTTTTCACCTTTATCAGCGCTACTAAATGCACTGATAAAAATTGCTTTTATCAGTGCTTGTATAAGCGTTGATAAAGGAATATTTATTAGCACTTTTAAATGCACTGATAAAGGGTATCTTTATTAGTGCTATATAATAAATGGTGTCTTTTATCAGTGCTTTTAAATGCACCGATAAAGCTACCCTTTATCAACATTTTTCTAGCACTGATAAAATCCTTGACCTTTTAACCACACTTAGGTAGTCAGTGCTTTTCTAGAATTGATAAAATCCTATTCTAGTGTTGTTAATGGCATGTTTTGTAGTAGTGTTGGTGATGGTCCTAACCTGTTATGATTATATTATGAATTCAGCAACCACCATAAGTAGAAATTATAATGACAAATATGAGTATATATAATGAAAGATCCTGAAGATCATATATACATCGATCTTTAAGAAAAATATTTATAAATATTATTTTGATTAAATGCTTCAAAATAACTCATATATGAGTTGGTAAATGATCATGTAAGTACATTTACGATAGATAAAATTAATTAACGACTTCAAAAGATGGAATATATTCATATCCAGTGTTACAAATTCTTAATGCTTTGTTATATCTGAAGTCTTGATGAGATATATCAATGGTATTCTTTAAAATGAATATCATATGGTGACATTGGATAAAATATGTCCCTTGATATGTAACAAGCATTCATAAAAGTGATTATAAAGAATTTTTTATATACATTCAAATAAATAATGGTAAACCGAAAGTTTACTGATCTTGGCATTTCAAATATATGACATGATGGTTTATGATAATCAAGATCAATTATAATAAAAGATATTGATTCAAGTATACATTAGTGTCAATTTGTTGATAACATAGTAGACATCCATCAAGGGGAGAATGATGAATTTATTTAATAGATGCAAGTCTACTAAATTATTAATGAATTTATTCTCATTAGGTTTTTATGGAATTCATTCTCATTAGGTTATTATGAATACCCCCTATATAATAATTTACCACGAGTTACTGATTATTAAGGTACCTATTATAGAGTTAAATTATTTATATCATTAATATCTATTTTGGAAATTAATTTCCTGTATATTTATGAGGAACAAACCATGAAGTATGTATGGGTGTGCCCACCTAACATGTGATCCATTTAAATACTATATGAAAGATTCATCTACTAAATGGCCACATGTGTTATTAGTTACAGGTGAGTATACATTTCATGATATGCATCACTATTGGAAATTACTCCTATACCAATGCCTTTATCCCAACAGTTTAGAAAAACTGTTTGGATATGATTATTATACCAACGGTTTGTTGAAAGCTGTTGGCATGGTAATTTTATGATTGTATTTTCCAAACGGTTTTTCGAACTGTTGGGACAGGCCTGGGTAGAGAGACTTTTACCAATGGTTACTGATAACCGTTGATATATGATAGTTTTCCCAACCTTATACCAATAGTTCCAATGAACTGTTGGGATAAAATGATACAAATGTAGCTCCCAATTCTAATCCAGGTCCGCCCAAGTTGCGCCCTAAATGAGAGCTCCCATTGTTTCAGCATGCAAACCCTTCTTCCCAGTAACCGATTGTTTGTTCTTCCACATCAAATCTATAAGTTATAACTAATTTTTATGTTATACCTCCATTTATTCCATTTTTCATTCGGATTTCTTTGAAGGTGAGGTTGTTTTTTGTTTTTTTTTATTATCCCTAAACAACATCTCCCCTATTCTTTGCGAACCCTTCTTCCCAACCTGTGATCCATCATTGATTCAAGTAAGTGTTTTTTATTCCACCTCAAATAGATGATAACATGGTGTAGTGTATTTCCCCTAACATAACACATGATTCCTCTAGTAGAACATCTATTCAAATGATTATTCCTCCAGTTTATAAATTCGTATCTATGGAATGTTATGCCCTTTCATAGAGTTCCTTTGAGAATCATTCCACTGCATAGAGTTCATTTTAGGTGTTCTATTGAGACCCTTTTGATTATAAGCATGGTTCATGTCTTATAGGGATATTTTAGTAATGTCTTATTATATTGATCCAACATGGTAGTGAGTTCTTAAATGCTAGGGAGACCTACTATGGGTCTTCATTTCATAATTTATTTTTCAAGGCAATGGGAGGGGGGATGTGTAGTGGGAGGGTGGGGGTTGTACAATGGGAGGGGTTTGGCTATGGTGGGGTTGTTCAGTGGGAGGGGGGTTAGCTGTAGGGGGTTGTGCAGTGGGAGGAGGGTTATGGGGGGGGGGGTTGTGCAGTGGGAGGGGGGTTGGTTGTAGGGGGATGTGTAGTGGGGGGATGTAGGGGGGTGTAGGGGGTGGTTGTGTAGGGTTGGGGTTGCAAGGGGCGAGGGGGGATGTGTAGTGTGGGGTGTGGGGGTGGCTTGGGGGAGGTGGGGGAGGGGGTGGTAGGGTGGGAGGGGGCTGTATGGGGATGTAGGGTGGGTAAGGGGGGTGTGTAGTGGGAGGGGGGTTGGATGGGAGATAGGGGGTTGTGCAATGGGAGGGTGGGGGTTGTATAGTGGGAGGGGGATGTAGGGGGTTATGTAGTGGGAGGGGGATTTAGGGGATGTGCAGTGGGAGTGGGGGTTGTAGGGGGGTCGCTGTGCAGGGTGGGGGTTGTAAGGGGTGAGGGGGATGTGCAATGTGGGGGTGGGGGCTTTGGGGGGGTGCAAAGGTAATGGGGGTGTAGTGGGAGGGGGGTTGGTTGTAGGGGGATGTGCAGTGGGGGGATATAGGGGTGGTTTTGCATGGTGGGGGATGCTAGGGGTGAGGGGGGTTGTGTAGTGTGGGGGGTGGGGTCGGAAGGGGGGAGGTGGGGGGAGGGGATGTGGGGTGGGAGGGGGTTGTATGGGTCTATAGGGTGGGAGGGGGTTGTGCAGTGGGAGGGGGTTGGATGAGCGACT